>CM020215.1:220596699-220917696 GCA_009819775.1 Phoenicopterus ruber ruber
TTTTAGCAGAAACCAGCTGCAGTGGCTCTCCTGAAAGTCGCCTTTGCAGACCAGCTCTTCACTTCAGCGCTGGGCTTTGTTCTTCTAACTTTCATTTCATCTCCAAAGCCAGAACACTAAAAACGCCCATAAAGAGATCATAGGCACACAGAGCTGAACTCGGCATCGACCAGGTTGGTTTTATTTGTTTTTCTTCTGCTTCTCTTTCGGGGGGGAGAACCACTCACACCATAAAATGGGCTCAGAAGGAACCCTCCTGTCTCCTGCTCCAAGGCCACAGCCAGGCTCAGCTGTCCCAGTGGGCAAAACTGAAATCCTCCCCCACTTCTTGCCCAAATGCACAATGTTTGGTTTGTGTTTGTCTTTTCAGCTGCAGAACCTCACCAAGCGATGGCCAGTATATATTTAACCTTTAAGTGTTTTCTCCCAGGGAGAGGAGCATGGTGAGCATGGGGAAGCAGAACATGATGCTCACAGCTTATAATAGTGCAGTGGCAAACACTGCACATCCCCGAGGTCAAGAGAACAAAGATGCGGATAAACAGCAGCACCGATGCTCAAGAGCTGTTATTTTTGCTCCTGGATCATCTTCCCTCTGAGAGAGCTTTACCTGCACGAGGTGGATATCATACGGCAAAGCCAGGGGACGTCAGGCTGGAGGGCAGGACTGCCACCAGCGAAAGTTCAGCTTTATTTCCTGACCTCTCCACTCACAAACTGCCAGGACACATTTATCACCCCCACGTACCACGAGCTGCATCAAGTACGAAAGAGCCGCTGTGTGCCGAGAGCAGCCGTGCCGCAGGCTGAGGACAAGCGGTTGTTATTCACGTAGCACCTCCGAAGCCTCGTGCAGCAGCACCGTCCCCTGCCCATACGGGCGCCGGGTGAGCTTCCCTCCTTGCTGTGGTTGTGTCCGCCTCGTCCTCCTCTTCTGCCATCAAGGCCAGGCCAGGCATGCTCTGGGGACCCTCTGCAGATAAAGGAGGCGTGAGTCACCTCCTCCTCCCTGGCCCCCGGAAGGTCCCCACACGAGGTCTGAGCTGGCCCAGGAACAGCAGCGAAGACCCTCGGAGGGCTGGGCTGCGAGACCTCTGCCCACGGGCAGCACCAAGACTTGCCTTTGGCTTTCCGTACTGCCAGCCATTGGGTGAGCAGCCCCCGAACAGGGGGACCAGAGCAGGGACAGGTCTCATGGGCCCCGCAGAGCTCCCCAGCACCCAGCAAGGCACCGCACCATCCGCCCTGCCCCGCTTCCAGCCCAGAGCTGGCTCTGCCCGGCAGCAGGTAAAAGGGTAAAGGGAGCATCCCCCTGCCCATCCACCGCTCGTGAGGGCTGGGGCATCGCTGGGAGCATCAGCCTGCCACAGGCACCAGGCGACTCCACGGGCCAGGACAGCTTTTCCTCTCGGTGCTGAGCTGCGTGGAGCTGCTTTTGGGTGAGCAGCACCCTGCAAGCATGCCACGGCAGCCTGCCAGCGCACGGTCTGCACCTGGAAAGGGTTTGTCCGGGGCCAGATCTGAGCCTCAGCTTCTCCTGCTCACCCACAACGTGGTGACAGCTCCTCCACAGAGCCCAGGGGATCCATGAAGGGGGGCTCATCCTCCTCCAACCTTTATCAAAACGTCCGAGTGGGAGGCAGGGTACCCTGGCAGAGGAGAGCATGGGGAGCAGCACCTTTCTCCACAGCCAGAGCAAATGTCACCCTATTCTGTAAAAACATCCTTTCCTGTGCTCTCAACCCCAGTTGGATGAGTTTCCTCTTACTGCCTCACTCTCTCTCACATTATCTTTTCTTTCCCCATGTTCACTCTTGCTTTGTCTTGCACTTTAAACACCTTCCTTCTTATTCCACCCACCAGGAGAGCAGCTCATCTCCTTCCTCTTCCCAGGCACCTTCCCAAGCCCAGTGCCTGCCCTTCCCCAGCCCAGCAACCCCAAATCCTGCCCGCAGGCTTTCCACCTCTTTGGCCACCTCCATCGCTCTCCTCCGCACCCCCCCGCAGCGGGACAGGCTGCTCCGGCTGTGCACTGCTCCTCGCTGTGCCACAGCCTCGGCCACAGGGGAGAGGACCCTCATCTCACCCCCCCGTGGGATGAGACCCCCATCCACCCACCCGAGGACGGCATCCGGCTCTTTCACAACACAGCAACCCTGCTGATTCACGTCCACCTACAATTCGCTCCCCTTCCGATGCCCCAGCTGAGCCCCCAGATTTGTGCAGCTGACACCCTGCCCTCCGCACCCTCCCGTACGTCCCAGCCCTTCCACAGCTCATCGATATTAGCTTGAACGCGCTGACCCCCAGCCCGGGGCCGCAAGCACGTGCTCGTCTCCACCCCTGGGGCCAGCAATGCAGCTGCCGGCGGGTGGCCGTGCCCTGGCCGTGGAAGTGCAGGAGTCACCGGTGACTGTCCCCTGTGTGCTCCGCTGCAGCCACCTCACAGCGGCCTCCGCAGCCTGCGCTCCGCTGGCTTTCTGACTGTATGAGGAGCAATTAAAAGGTATTTCTAAACGAAACCCGTGTACGAAGCCCAAAATCTATCACAACAGGAACTCAGACTGGGTGGGTACTACTTTTTCTCAGCTATTGCACTAATCACAGATTCCTCCATGTTATTTTCTATGAACTTGGAGGTAGGTTGACCATTCCCTTATTTTTTCCTGGTTTCCCCTGTTTCTGGAAGAACCGGCAGCAGTCTTTTCCTCTTCCCCATCTTCTGAACAACCTGCCCATTCCCCACCAGTCTGACAGCTCAGTGCCAACAGCCTGGAGTTTGCCAACCACCAGCAGAGCCAATCCCCAGGGCTCCTGTCCCCTCACCAAATCCCAACAGGTACAGTTGCACCTTTTTGTTCCCATGCATTACAGGTGACCCAACAGTCACTCTGCTCTTTTCTACGCTAGACCCATTCCTCCCTCCTGGGACAGGATCAGCCACGGACACGTCCTCCTGCACAGCACCCCTGCACAGACTCCCATCTTGCCACGGATAGCTTTGCCCAGCAGGTCCAGAAAGGATCACCCGGGCGGGAAGACAATGATGCCTTTCCTTGTACTGAGCAAGGCGCATCTTTGCCTCAGCATCCCACAAGCTGTCAGCTTATTGAAAACCGTCGTCGCCCCCGGAGCCCGGGTGCCATCACCCACCTGCAGAGCTGTGGGCAGACGCCCTCCCCGCCGGCGCCCCGTGGGTCTGTGTGATGTGCCCAGCTCTGGAAGACAGAAAGGGACCCGGGAAGTGGGGAGAGAAATGTGGTTATCACCCTTCACCTGCAGCTCACCTGCCGCGGGAGGAGGGTTGAACTCACATCAAGCGCATCACAGTGGTGTTAAGAAGACTTCTCTGTTTCCCAACCAAGTAATTTTTCTGAAAGCCAGAAGCCTTAGCAACAGGGAGGTTAATTCAGCATCAACACCTCTTTCCCATAAACCAGCAGCCCAAGAAATTATTATTAATAACAGGTATTTTCAAATCCTGTGCCTTTCCACATGCACTACACCACCATCCCAGGGGAAGGGAAGGCGATGAATGAAGCACGACATTCAGGCCATTTGGTAACAGCACGCACAGTGTCAGCGTTGCGCAGGACACCAGCACATGGCTTCCCAGGGGTGAGGCCGTCCATAGAGCACGAAGGTCCAGAAACCCCAGTGCAGTAGCCAGAGCCCAGGCTCAGGGTTAGTCTCCCAGGGGAAAATCTACCCACAGCCCTTTAGCTGGGCTCTCACACCCCAGCAGAGCCAGCGTCCAGGGAGGGCACCTCAGAGCATCCCGTGGATGAGACCCCAGCCCATGTCCATGGCTCCTCTGCTGGGCGCAGGCCAGATGCAGCGCTGGGCCCCCACACACAGGCAAGGGAGGGGGCAGGCTGAGCATGGGCAGCCCTGCCAGGCCCCGCACAGCATCCCCCCAGCTCGAACAGCATCCGCCCCAGCCCTGAGTTGCATCCCTGATCTGGCCCTGCACAGCACCCCTCAGCCCTGTAGAGCATCTCCCTTCCAGTCCCGCACTGCATCCCTCCCCAGCTCTGCATTCCGACCCTTCCAGGCCCCGCAGACCACCCGCACGAGCCCAGCACAGCACCCCCCACCCCAGCACGGCACAGCACCACCCAGCTACACACAGCACCCTCCAGACCTGCTCAGTAACCCCCAGGCCCTCGACCATGCATGGCCCCCCAGGGTACACACAGCCCCCCCTCAACCCTGCACAGTCCCCCCACCTCACACAGCCCTACAGCCGTGCACAGCCCCCTGACCAAGCACAGCCCCCCCCAACCATGCACAGCCCCCCCCAACCATGCACAGCCCCCCCCCCAACCACACACAGATTCCTCTGACCATGCACAGCCCCCTCCAACCACGCACAGCCCCCCCCGACCATGCATAGCCCCTCAGGCTCACACAGCCCCCCTCGACCTTGCACAGTCTCCCCACCCCACAGCCCTACAGCCCTGCACAGCCCCCTGACCATGCACAGCCCCCCCCGACCATGCACAGCCGCACAGCCATGCACAGCTGCACAGCCATGCACAGCCCCCTGCCTGGGCTGGGTCGTGGCCTGGGGAGGGGTCTATGGGCTCCAGGAATGGACAATGGGAACGGCAGACTGCCAGCACTGGGAATGGGCACCAGGAACACGGGAGGAGGGAACTGTGGGGAATGGGCATTGGGAATGGGAATGGGGGGCTGCTGGCACCAGGAACAGGAACTGGGAAGGGGCACCAGGAATGGGCACCAGGAACTGAGGGGCTACTGGGAACATGAACGGGCACCGGGGCACTGCTGGCCCTGGGAACAGGAACAAGAACTGGGAAGGGGAACCAGGAATGGGAACTGGGAACTGGCACTGGGAACTGGCACCGATAACAGCACTGGGTGGTGGGGCTCTGCCAGTACTGGGAATCAGGCACTGGGAACTGGGGGGGTCTCTGCTGGTAATGCCACTGGGTGCTGGGGGTGGGAACCAGGCACATGGGGATGGGTGCGTGGGGACAGGGTACGTGGGATGGGGGTACCTGGGGATGGGTGCCCAGGATGGGTGCCCAAGGATGGGGGGCTCAGGAAAAGGGTGCATGGGGATGGGTGCGCAGGACTGGGCCCCTGGGAATGGGTGCCCAAGACAGCAAGAGTCGGGGCCCTGCATGGCCAGCGCTGCGGGGGCTCTCCGGCTCCGTGCTCCCCGCAAGGTGTACTGGGCGCCTCGTCCTGCTGCCCATTTCTGGGGGAGGTGAAGGGCTGGGGGCTGCTGGGGTTCGCCTCCTGGACGCCTACACTGGCTTTCCCAGCTGTGTCCCCAACTCCTGCCTGACCTGGAGTTACAGCCAAGGCCTCGGGGACTTTTGCAAAGCAGTGCTGAGCAGCCCCGTGCCTCAGTTTCCCCACCTGTGCAGGGCAGCCTGAGTCCAGCCCGGCCCTGCACTGCTGCCCCCTCTCCTCCCTGCCGGGGTGAAGGGCACTTGGGAAAAACCCGGGTTATGGCAGTGATGTACCCAGCTCCCTGCTTTAAGTACCCTTGAAATTCTCATGTCTTCCCATCACTCCAGGAGCTGAACTTGGCTGCAGCCCCAGAGGGACTTCTCAGAGGAGCAGGAAGAGGATGCTGAAGTCAGCTGAGACAAAAACTTGGTTGGGGCTGAAACTCACCATAAATCTGCAGGACTTTCCTTGCGTGCTTCCTCGGCGTTCTCTTTTCCATGGTGGCAGTGTAAAGCACATGGCCATTATCACAGACACTGCCCCACTCTTGGGCTGACCCTGGGCAGCGGTAAGGGGTGACAGAACTGGCGTCAGACTCCAGTGCTTCTGCAGAGCTCCCCTTCCCTGAGAGGAATTTCACACAGCTGAATATCAGTTTGACAAAACTGAAAATCGGGTGAAAATCGTGATATACGGTCTGTTGGAGTTCATGCCAGTGTCACTTGTTATGGAATTTTTATGGTACCCGTCGCGGCAAATTAAACATGTTTGTGCTTAAATATAAAAGAAAAGAAATAATTAACAATGCATTGGGCAGAGTCCTACCGCAATAAGCAGTTCTATATGGAGTCTGCAAAGACGCATCACGAGCTGATGCCTTACATCCACTTGCACCAGCACCCATCCCAAGAGCAGTTGCACGGGGCACCTCAGCCCGGCCCTGGGTCCATCCCCCCACCCAGCTCTGCTGCCCAAAGGTGGCCCCTGAGCTCAGGCCCCTGAGCCTCCCCTTCCAGGATGGCTACAGGACAACGCTGAGGCTGTTCCTTATCTCAGCACCCAGGGAAACGTCGCTCCCTTGCAAGGAGTCCTGTCTCTGGCATCCCTGCTCCCAGCATGTTTAACCCCTTCTTGCCTTTGGGCCTCATTGCCCTCCGGGCCAGACCATTCCTTGGTCTCAAAATACTGCTGCTGAGCAGTCACAGTTAGAACTTCCCCTTCACACTTCAATGCTGCTGGAAGTTTTTGTGCTGCAGCGCACAGGCTCTTCGCTCTGGCTGAAGCAACACAACCACATCTGCGGAGCATGGGTGCAGGCGCAGCGGAGACGGTTCCTAACGAACACCGAGGATATGGGTAAGTCACATAACTTCAGAAGAACAAGTGTCATTCGTGTCACATCAAGGGCACTGGATACGCTTCTGAGAGTTGCCTTGATGACCACCCTTTTCCCCTCCGGCGCCCGGATGGTGCAAAAGTGTGGACAAGGGCGAGATGCTCCTCCCAGCTCATCACAAGCAGCACGTTGTGTTCACTGTGAAAATGTTTGCCTAATGCTGCACCGAACGTGCTGGGTAAACACAGCCTGGGAATCATTTCTGAGTGCCACAGAGAAAGGCTCCAAATGGACCGCCCGCACCTGGGACAAAATATATCTTTTATTGGAAGAAGAGCAGGAGCAAAGGGCTCACGTTGCTCAGATAACACAGCCCAGGTGGCTGTTTCCATCAGAAATACTGGAAAGGGGAAGACAGGCATCAGAAATAATTCACTTGCTGATCCTGTTCCACTTCATGGCAAGACACAAGGAAGCTGAGGAGGATTCAGCTGAAAAATGGAGCTGCGTTCAGAGAGGTGCCGCACATTGCCCATGATGATGAAACACAGCCAGGCAATTTGCTCAAGTGTAAACCTGACAGAGAAAATAGAGGGCTGGAAGCAGCAAAGCCCAAAGCAGCATTAGCTCCAAGGTCTGGACTGAGCAGCGACTGAGCCCTGTCCTGCACAGACCTCAGAAGCCGGTGGCAAAGCCAACGAAGCTGCTCAGCATTGGCTCCAGCACGAAAACAGGACGCTTAGCCTCTCTCGGGGAAGAGAGAGGAACAGCCCTGGGTGGGCACATCACAGAGACAGGGAAATAAGGGGACAGGGGCACTGGGAGGGCCAAGCCAGCCCGAGGGTGGGGGTTGTGTTGCATTTAACTAAATAACAACTAACCGCTTTGTGCCGGAGCAGCAGGACGCCCTCTTTGCCTTGGGCCACAGTGAAGCAGCGTGGGGGCAACACGAGCGAGAGGACCTCCAGAACGGATGCGCAGGACCTGCAGAGCACAGCAGCAAGAGCTTCATGCAGGCAGCGGCTGCAGGCAGCCGCAGAGAGCAGCCGCCCCAGCACGTGGACCGGGCGCTGCACGCCGAGGACCCTGTGGCATCCAGCCCCACAGGCCGTGCTCCCCCCGCGCCCGGGCAGGTTAGGGGGCAGCCTGACACAAGGGCTTTTCTGTGCATTTTACGTTTGCTTTGCATGCCATCCGACTGGTGGCTTCTCCAGGGCCACGGAGTCCCCAGGCTGTGCTGGTGCCGTGTCCAGGGCATGGGGGGTCCTGCTGGGGAAATCCGCTCCCCAAAATCACAGCCTGGCCCCGGCTCCGTGGGAAGGCACAGCGGGCATGACACCAGCACGGCAGCACATTGGACCCCTACGAAAACACGGGTTTGGGAGAGGCATCACGTGTTCTTGTTTGGAGTGCATTCAATCAAGAATAGGTTTCACCTCCTTATATTAAGAATTTCTTTTCTGACCAACACATAAAAAATACTTAAGACTTAATAAGGACAAAATATGTATCCTAAGATAGGAAGTAATTACTATCAATGGCACCATTATCACCGCTGAGCTATCCCTCAGCAAAGCTTGAGTTCAATAAAAGGACACAGGCACCGACACCTTCAAAAGCAACAGGGATTTACCAGCCTTTTAGATGATACCAGCAGCTGAAATCTCCGGCCACGGCTCATTGCGTTTTGCAGACTGATCCTCCTTGTTCTTTGTTATGATATCTGGCAACACAAAGGTTTCAATCCATTTATATGGACAAAGCATTCCTTCCGCACAGTTAATTTTAGCAACCCGTTTTCCACTGTCATTGTCCAAAATGATTTCAGTAAAATGGCAAAAACATCCCTCTGCAATGAGGATGTCACGTTCTGGCATCCTTCTCCTCTCCACAGGGCTGGGCGAGTGCCACGCTTACACTCTGCGCTGGCAGCCTTGCCCACGCTGTCCACGGCAGGCGCAGGCTCAGCCTGGCATCCTCCAAAGCATGGATGGTCCCACACGATCCCGCAGTTCCTTTGGCCGCTGCTTCCCAGTTCAAGGTCTGTGAAGTGCCTCCTAGGGCATCACAGGACAGACACAGAGAAGCTGTCCCCAAGGCCGAGGGAGATCCTGTGAAAGAGCAGTGCATTTCCACGTCACAGGAGACTAAGTCAGTCGGGCTCCAGGGCGCGGTAGGACACACCGGGAACAGCGAGGGCTGGGGACAGAAAACACGCTGGCAGGACAGGCTGGAGGGCAGGAGAGAGAGATGCTCATGCCTTCACCCTGCAGACCCGGAGGGCTGCGGCAGTGTCCCCATTGCCTCGTGGATTCACAGCCCCCCACTTTGGGGGGAGACGGCTCAGAGCCCGTCGTGCTGAAGCAATAAGGAGCAGCCCTGGAGCCAAAGGCTGAACAAGGGGACTCACCAGCCCTTGCCTGGACCAGGAACGAGCAGCTGCTGTGGGTGGTCGTGGTGGAAGATTTGCAGTGGTGATGTCTTAGACCTCAGCACATTTATGCTGCAAGTCCCAGGAGGATGCTTAGGGCGAAGGGGAGCTGCAGGGCTCTGGTCTTCTGGTGCTTCCAGATTCAGGCGATTAAATGCAAATCTGCCAATTAACAATATAGGTGGTGGAAGCAAATCTGTTTGCAAATCCAAATGAGCAGGGGAGAGTGCAGAGAGAAGAAAACTAGTACAAACTATAAATAATAATTTTGGAGTAGCAACTGCTTGCCGTGCGGAGGAAAGGCAGCATCCTGCAGGCGGGAGCTGGCAGAATTTAGTGGGTCAGACAGAGCACAGTAGAAATGAGACATTTTGCTTTGCTTTCAGCACATCAGAAATAGCTGCTTGTCTTGGAGCTGTCGCTGTCCTTCTCCATCCATCACTCCTAACAGCTAAGGCAGCCCATTTGGGGCAAGGTGGGAGGGTCATCAAACCCTGTGAACTTCTTACAAATCTAATGCCATCTGGTATTTTTCATTATGCAATGATCATGGTTACATTAATATGCAAGATGTAGGAGTGCTTAGACCTTGTGGTTGCTGAGAAAAATATTTTTGATCTCAAGTGTGTATTTGGCTTGCATTTTAAGCCGTGTTTTCCTTTTTGCCAGCATTTTCTGAGGTGCAGATTTCTTGGTTCCAGGGTCACGTACAGCCTCTCCCTCCCTCAACCCGACTGACCGGTCCCTCTTGCTTTGGCAGATCCCCACCCAAGCCCTCTGTGCCGCACAAAGCACAGGGTTCGTCGCGACACTTCACGGGGGAACAGAGCGAAGTGGAAGCAGCGCCCAGGCACCGCGGTGGGGCAGGACGATGAGCTGCAGACCTGCACGGCCGCCACGCAGCAAGGCGGCTGCGGAGCCGTTTGAAGGCGAGCCCTCATCCAGACGGGTGTCAGGACGGATGCCCAGAGACCGAGCTGTCCCTCCCCCGGGCACAGTGCCTGCCTGCAGCATAATTCAAGGGGAGAAGCACCACTGCTCCAAGAAGTAGAGCCTTTATCTGCCCAGCTCGTGTGCCAACAGCAACACCAAAGCTCCACCACTGCGGCCAGCTGCCGTCACACCTCCTGGGTGGGCAGAGCTTGATGGGACCATCTGTCCATCACCTCCCCTTTCCCGACACACACAAGCCAGCAAGGACCTGTACGGAGTTTGGACTCTGGTGTGAAATCAAGCCTCAGGCATACGCAATGACCTAGATGTAGTCCCAAAGTTAATATCTTGCTCTTGGTCATCAACAACCCTCTTGAAAAATAGCCCTGCTGCTAACAGGCTGACGTCAGTAGACTCGTCACATCTACCAATATGCTCACAACCTACTTGACTGTGTCCCAAAAAAGGAGCCAACCCCTCCCGTCCCAGCAGACACCACAGATGGGACTGGGAGCTGAGTCACTCATTTTGGTTAAATGAGTCAAACCAGCATCTCCCAGACTCTCCCAGAGCACAGGCCAACGTGCGAGAGCACACCGTGCCGCGACAGGGGTGACATGGGGGCTGAACACCGCAGTGACGGCAGGAGGGGACCGCCGAGGGCAGAGGAACAGCCCTACCCGCACCACCGTGATCTGTGTGTGCAGGGGACAGGGATACTGCGGGAACCGGAGCAAGGCAGGTCCATGTCCCCGCAGAAGGGTGTCCCATCGCTCCAGTGCCTGCCAGCGTTCTCCGCTCAGCGGGTGCATCTCCAAGGGGGTACCACCAGCATCCAGTCCCAGCTGTTGTGACACACTAACACACACCATCTCCAGAGTTCACTTGGGAGAGCCGGGAGTATCCAAAAACTTTGCTGCTGAGGAACCAGATCTTCTGCCCTGTGGGTTCATGACCATTGACAGGTTCCCTGGAATGGATGCAGCTCAAGTTAATCAATTCACAGATTAAGTGGAGAAAAGATTTTTCAGTCCCCCAGCTGCTCCTGCCTGTGCAGCTCCAGGATGAAACATGATTCAGTCCAGATTCTGGAAGAAAGGTACCCAGCCTCGTTTAAAGAGAGGTCCAGGCGGCTGCCTCCCCAGTGAGCTGTTGCCATACTCGGCACCCCTGAAATCTGAAAGCACCGTCCTGAGGGGCTGTAAAGATCTATACGTACAGTCACAGCAAGATGAGGGTGACGAAGAGAAAATCCCATAGGGGAAGTCTCATGGCATGCAGCCGCATGTGAAATGCTATCTCAGCTTGTGCTGAATTAACTACAGCAAATATTTTCACAGCACACATAAAATGGCAAAGAATTACATATAATTACATGCACACGACTCACACTAAAAGTGAAAGCCCTTCTTATCTGCCAGACACAGACGAAGGGCTGCAGCTTCCCCAAAGTCAGATAAACAGCAATTCCGCCACTGAAACCCCCTCAGCCCATTTCTGGAGGCCCTTGAGCTCCTGCCTGCTCCTTGCTGAAGGTGGGAGCTCCCTGCCTGGTGTGGAAGACCACCCGGGTGAGACAGGCAGGGACGGGGCTCCTGGGGCTGAACCAGAAGGTGTCCTGCACTCTGGGCACTGAGCAGCACAGAGGGGATGGTGAACATGGGATCAGGGCGGCTTTGCCCCATTGCAAGAAGGAGAAACAGCCCAGGGGTGCTGGAGGTGCGACAGGCGTGTGGCACAGATGGGGACGGAGACCCCTCGATGGGGCAGCAGTCAGGACACCGGGGCTGGTGTGGGGCAGGGCTGACCTGGGGCTTGCCGGGAGAAAGGACATAAAACCTCTCATGGGGTTTATGGGCAGGGGCTGACATACCTCAGAGAAACACGTATGGCATCCATAGCTTCCCCCCCCTGCAGGGACCATGCTGGTTTTCCCTGTGCCACTCTCGGGACGAGGCTGTGGGTCCAGGCTGGGCTCCAGGCTCCCCGTGCTGCCCGCTCACAGCAGCACTTGAGGCTTGTGGACCTTCCTGCCAAAGCTCATTTTTTAAAAAAATCCATCCTCATCTCTGCCTGAGCAAACCAGAAATCTCAGCTTGACACTGGGCATATGCAGAGCAGCCAGTAAAGACAAGCAAGCCTTTTTTAATTATTACTTACAAGCTGAATATATTTGCTGCTCCCCGCTGTGCGACGCGGCACCCCCCATGACGCCTGCTGAGCAGAGGTAATTTTCCGAGCACATCTGCATTTTGAGAAGATCCTTTCACGTGCCCTGCTCCTCGGAGTGGGAGAGCACTTGCTGGCAGTCCTGACAGCAACCTCCCCAGCGCAGCAGAGGCCACAGTGGTGGGGCTGATGATATTAGAGCTGTAATTTTTTGTTTTAAGAGTGTTTCTCTGCCATGCCCTTTAAAAGCCCCAGCTACCTTCACACTACGTATCATTTGCCAGAATGTTTTGGCAACAGCTCCTCTTCACAGATTTAGCACCTCCGGTCCCCTGTACCGCCCTTGCACCTCTCTCCCAGCAGCCCCCGCCAGCCAGCTCAGCTCACCTCCCTTCTTCTGTCCCCACGCCTGGCTGTGCCGAGGGTCCCAGGGTCCTGCCTGCCCCGTTCAAGACCCAAATGCTCATTTCTCTTGCCGGTTGTGCTGGCACATCCGTTACTCTGTGTATGATCCTATAAGACCCTGCGAAAGCATCAGTCCCTGCCCTCCCAAAGCAGGAGACGAACCGTCCATGCAAGGCTGGAGATGTGCAAGCCAGATGGTGCAAGACAGTCTGGCAAAATTATGGGAAAACAGGGGGTGAGGGAGACTTTCACTGACTGTGGGGTGATGCCACGCGCTGGGACAGGGCTGGAAACCAACGGCCCAGGCCAGCGTGCAGCGACAGCTCAGCTACGTAGCTGCTCTGAGCCCTGCCTGAACGGACGTTCAGAAAGGTATGTAAAATTGCACGGGCCTGGGGAGCTGCTCGGGCTGCGTCGGTGCCTGGCAAGGGCCTACGGGCTCAACCACTGTGTCTGCCTGGTGGGGCTGCACCTTGCAGACCCCTCACTTTGCCTTTGGCACCAAACCCAGCCTGTGGCTGCTCTGCACGGGAGAAGGAGAGCATCGAATCCCACCAGCCCCGGGGCTCCAACTGCAGCGCTGGCAGATGGACAGCCTCAGAAATGACCTCTCCGGCCGGCTGGGCTGCGCGCCTGTCACAGGCGTACGAAACCATCCCGGACACATTTATCACGGGTACATCCTGAAGTGAGATTTCTCCCTATGGCATGGCAAATTCAAATCTCCCTGAACCCCTGATGCTGCTGGGCTCTGAGGTATGAAATGCAGCACAAGAAGTGAGGGTCTCCTTCCCAGGCACTTGCCAAGCCTCGCACAGCTTCTTAACTGCCTTTCACATGCTATTATTTAATTTAAAATTTAATTCTAGCTGCAGGCTGGCTTTTTCTCCTCTTGCCTTTTGCAAATGCTGTGCTAAAACTCTAACTCAGAAAGTTATTAATTGCACATACATCCCGATGGACTCGGCGTCCAGGCTTCAGTGACATCTGCATCGACCCACGGCACAGCCCAGGCAGCGCATGCAGCAGTTCAGCCCCAACCGCCTTCCCCAGGGGATTTCCAGCCCGACATATGGGGTGCCCGTAGCAGGGAGTGATGCCGGCACCGCTGGCACCTGCAGCAGCTCTGGCTGGAAAACGCCCTCTCCCCTCCTTAGTGCCGCTGCAGATTTCAAACCGCTGCGGCCGACGCTTGCACCAGCCCTGTAAGTGCAGGCCCTGCCAGGGCCATGCTTTAAATGAGTATTTTCAATATTCAAGTCTTTTCATTAGTTAATTCATCATTTTAAAACTTGTTTATTCCAACACAACGTTTACTTGTTGTTTGTTTCAAATGGCATTTTTTCAGTTTGTTCTAAGAGTCAAAAATGTCACTGATTTTAGGTGCTTTTGCTGTAATTATTTCTGGCACTGGCTGTAAGCACCACTTGTTTTCATTTTCATTGGAACTTGTTTGCACTTCTTTAAAGAGCTTAATCACAGCACATTATTGTTCTGGGGTTTGTTTTTATTTTTGCATTTTGCATTTTATTCTGTTATTTTCCCTCCCAACACTTACTGTTCTCTTTCTACTTCATTATCCCTGCTAATTTACAGTCAGTCTGCGTAGCTGAGGGTGGCGCAGAGGAGGAACAATCCTGGGGAACTGCAGAGGGATCCTGCAAAACAGCGAGCTCTGAAATTGCAGATGAAAGTCGATCTGCATCAATGTGGTGTGACGCAGATGAGGGAGAACAGCCCCAAATTCACATGAGAAACCCAGCTCTACCCGTCCAGCCTCGGGGTTTGCCCCCCCCAGGCTCCCCATCCTCTTGCACAGCTCCATGCCCTCCTCGTGCGGGTGTCCTCAGGGGGTAAATGGAGGGTGCTGCGGCCAAGCGTGCCAGGGAGCGCAGAGGGCTGCGTGCGCCGCTGCCGGAGACACCGGCCCATGCTGTCCCCATTGGGACACGGGGGAAATCCTGCATCCTCAGGGAGGAGGCACCAGCCCCACACCAGGATTCAGAGCTGCGAACGCTTGCACCAAGGCGTGGAGCAGGGTCCCACCCAGCAATGGGGTCCCAGAGCCCTCCTGCCCCGCGCAGGGTAAAGGCACGGTTTCCCAGGCGTGGGCTCCATCGACGGCTGGATGTGGCCCCATGGACCAGTGGCACAGGGCTTGCGCGGCACATCCTGCGAGGCAGCCGGCCCCAGCTCCTCTCCAGGGAGCCCCGGGACGCTGAGGCTCTTACAGAGTGGCACGGGGACGGGACACGAGGCAGCGGGCGGCAGCAGGGGAAATTTCCATGAGACACTGGGGAAAATATTTTCATCATGAGGGTGGTCAAGCAGTAACCCTGCAATTAATGTAATCCCAGACCCGGGCTGGGATTTCCAGTAGGAAAGCAGCTCTTAACAGTGAGCCCAGCACAGCCTGGAAACCTGCAGAGCGCAAATTGTCGCTGACGCACGCTGTGAATGAAGAGCCTGGAGCATGGGCTTGGGACCGCGGTCTCCACTGGCAACCCTGCACCTTGGTGAATGCATGGGCTGCAGAGCTGGGAGCAGCCTGGGAGAAGCATCACACATTTGCCACGTTCATGCTCTTCCCTCGGGTCCACATTTGGTGGAGTACAGGGCTGGAAAGACCCTTGGCCTGAGCCAACATGCTCCATCTTATGATCCGATAATAAGAAGTGGAGGAATTCATAGGGACCTCTGTAAACCTTGTCTCCATCCTGAAGCACCATGTCAAGTCACTGCTCCCTGGCACGGTGGCAGCTGTGGGGTACAGGCAGGTACCAGCAGCAGCAATGCCTCTTCCACATATGTGCCCCTCCCACATATGTGCCTCTTCCACATATATATCAGGATGGCAGAGCCCAGTGGGGCGTCTCAGGGCATCACCCTCGAAAGGGCGAGAGCTGCACCCGCAGCACCAGAGGCCCAGAGAGCCGGCAGCGCAGGCGCCGTGGTGGCTGCCCTGCAGCTCCGAGGGGATCACGCACGTGCCTGTCCCCATGGCAGCTGTGGGATGGAGCTGGATGTTGTGGGCTGATGGAAAAACTCCTCTAGGACCTGACCCTGCGCTGTCTTGAGCAATCCCCAAGAGATGATCGATATCATTGCAAGAGATGATGGATATTGTCCCCAGGAGATGATGGACATTGTCCCCTGCCTGCCTTAGGAAGCATTTAGCAATTCCCATGACGGGACCTGAAGTGCTCTAATGCTGCAGGTTCCCAACCCATTTGGCCTCCATCCAACCTGGCAGCACCACACCAGCAGAAGGCAGAGCCTCGGTGGGTGCGCCCAGCTCCCTGCAAAGGACAGGGATGGGGACGGTGCCAGGGAGGGTGTCCTGGCCCCGGTGCCCACACGCACGCACTCCCTCTCCTCGGTGGAGGGGATGTGTGGTGGCTCCAGGACTTTTAACAATTCAGTATTCTGCAAAGCTGAAAGTATCATAATTTACATGATGCTTGAAATTTCTTATAGCCAGTACAGATTTAATCATGCAATAATCAGGCTTTTAAGCCTCATATCCCAATAAATGCTGAGGTTGTTATCTCCTAATTACTTCAGCAAATTTTAATTAGTCCAGAAGTATTATCTAAAATCCCTTCACAGGGGAAGCCATGTCTCCGAGGACAGACCTGGGACGATAAGGGTAGAGGGCGATTGCTCAGTCTTGCTGCAGACCCCGCGCAGCTGAAAGGGGACCTTCCCCGGTGGTGAGTCCTGCCCGAGCAGCGACCGCCCTGCGACAGCCCGCTCTGTCTGTCTGTCCGTACTGCTCTCTGGGGAAAGAGGAAAGAAGCACATAAAATGCAGTTCAAGGCTGTGGACAGGGAGCTTGGCAGTTCACAGGCTCCTTGGTGGCATTCACTCTCTGTAGGATTTGCATCAAGAGCTGAATAATTAACCGCAGAGTTGGCTTGTTTTGCTCCCGTCTTTATGAGCACAGAAACTCCAGATTGTGGTGCGGTTGTCCAGACTCATCACCCGCGCTCTGCAAGTGAACAGCGGCAGCCTCGTGAGAAGGTTTCCATGTATAAATGATGAGAGCAGTGACGACAATCCCAAACACCGCTCGCACCTGGACCCAGCTCTCATGGTCCCCACCGGGCAGGAGGAGGAGGAGGAATCAGCCCAAGTAAGTCTAGAAACTTTCCAGTGCACCCTGAGTCACTGGGAGCCTTGATGACCTCAGCAATGAGCTCACTCCGTGTCAGTGCCTCGATGCTTATTAGTTGTCTCATTTTGGGCATCTTGATAGGAAAATTTTGGCATATGAAAACGTACTTCAGGGGCAAATCCTGTATGAAAAGGTACACCTACTGATGTCGGTTGGACATTTCCAAAGTAAGTATCCACATTTTGCTGCAGTTCATCCAGCCTTCCCCTTCCCTTTCCGTAACGTCGGGTCCTGTGGGCTGCGAGCCCTCCCAACACATCCCACACATCCCCAAAGCGGCAGCACAGGTCTCTGCCCGCTGGGCAGTCGCGCGGAGAACCCAGTGCCGTCTCCCCCATCACTGGGAACGGAGAGAAAGGAAGCCCGTGCAGACTTCAGATAAGCTGTAAAAGCACAAGGAGGGTCACGAGGGGGGGAGCTTTACACTGAAGTGTGGAGCAACACCAGCACTGGCAGAAGAAATGACTGCCGGTTTAGGAGTGAAAGCGTGGAAACGGAGTGTCCTCGAGCGAAGGACTGGAAACGGTCAAAAATAAAATAGTGTCGCTTAATAGAGGTGCAGAGAAGGGAAGCAAATCAGTGATACGTGTGCGTCAGCAGCGCTGCTATCAGGCTAAGAAACAAGATGAGAGCTGCAATGTCTGGCCTTAATTGAGAGCACCGGTGTAATAAGTCTCCTAGAAACTAGACAAAAGAAAGACAGCCGCGAGGACACCGATACCAAGAAATCCACAGAAAGAGGAAGGAGCCCATGCTGGCAGCGTAACGCATCTCCACATCTAGATCTTCAGATTAAATTGAGTTAGTAAATTAAATTCCTTAACAAATAATGAAATACACATAGCCTGATATTCAAACCTCAGGAGTTTAGTGCTAAATCTGCAGTAGCAGCTGCCCAGCCTGGGGGGACGGCCCAGGCAGACCTCACGCGGGGTGTAGGCACGCTCGGTGTCTCACAGAGCAGCTCTTCAGAAGCTCAAAACTGGAAATACAACCTGGATTGGGCGACCAGGAGCTGCTGGAGGGAACAGCAAACCTACAGCAACCATGAGGAGCTGGATCCTCTGTCCCGGGAGAAGGAAATCCTCACTGGCAGCCTGGAGACTACACAAGGACGTGGTGCTAGAAGACTGTGGCCAAGGCGTACCTCCAGCTCAGATGGCCAAAGGAAGGACAGAAGGGAACCAGTCCGGCTAAACAGAGGGGTGGGATGGACAAAAATGCTGCAGGCACCTCCGAGTGAATAGGGGCAAACTCTGGTGGCAAATGCAAGGCAGGCTGAAAGCCACTTGGACAAGCAATTAACACAGGGTGTCCAAACCAGCCTTAGACCCTTCTTCAAACATACTAGAGCAGGAGCATGGCAGAGAGCTCACAGGACGAAGGGGTGGTCCCAGCCAAGGGGGGCCCGTGGAGCAGATGAGGCCTTTGAAGAGAAGATGGGTGAATTATTTCCATTTATCACTGGTGGATCATTGCTCCCCCAGGACAAACCAGTAGAGTCTCCTGGCAGACCCTCCTTGGGCTGTGGGCTGCCTCCCACCGTCACAGAGCACACCCCAGCAGGAACAGCTTCTCCAGCCCATCCACCAGCCTGTGCCTGGCATGGAAAGGGTTGTTCCTATTCTCTCTTCTCTTCGAAAGCATGCCCACCAGCATCCTGGTGGATCTCACCAACTTTAGGAGGCCCTCAGGCAGTATCTTCATCATGGGTCTTCATCACGACCGCATCTTGAGGGTCTTCATCATGACCCTCCTGATGAAGGTGAAAGTCCCACGAGCGCGGCACCGCGACGTGTGATACGCTCCCAGCCCCAGCAGCTGGACCGAAATGCAGGAGAAAAGCCCTAGGAGAGCACTGCCCGAATTCAACAGGTCCTGTCCTTCCGTCATGTTCACCGCTTACATCCAAATCAAGGGGAAGGCTCACCTCAACCCGGCATGCTCGCTGCGTCAAATTTCAGGGTTGGATTCCACCCAACAGCGTCCAACTCATTCATGAGCCTCCGTCACTTACGCTCCTGTCATTTTTGCCTGGTTATATGTTTTATTGTGTCATCTGTAAAACGGTTTCATCACATCTGCTTTCTAATTAACGCCGTTTGCTACCAGCAATATTTTCTCGGTAAAAGGCAAGAACTGTATTTAATGAATTTAAACTGCCTGATAACATCATTTTGACCTTTTCTGCTGCCATTTTTCAAAACTCATATTTAACCTGCTCTTTGAGGAAAGACGTTGCAGCAGACGCCAGGAGAAGCACACCCATCCCACCTCGCCATTGTAGAGGAGGTCAACATCACAAACCAATAATTAATCAAAAACATCTGCAGCGTCTTTCAGGTGGAAGCTGTGTGCGGATAACCTCAGCAGAAGTGTATTTTTCATGACAAAAATGCATCTATCATTGCATTGCCACAGAAAGCATACTTTTAATAATTTATTAATTAATTGTTAATCTTTTTAAATGCTTTTGGTACAGAGAAGAGAAAAGAGCAAAACCATCGTAGATCAATCACACAGATGGGAAGCTGAGTCAATCCGCTGATGAAACGCCGTTTGTCACCCCAAAGTCTCCATGGGCTTCTGGAAAGAGCCAGGTGCTGCCAGCTCTGCTCAGAAACCATCCCATTTTCAAAGTCACTCTCATACATTGATTTCAGACCCAATGCTGTTATGACTCCTCGTGTTTTAATGCTTCTTGCATGAAAGGAGCAAGCAACCTGAAAGGAGGTTGGAGCCGGGGGGGGTCGGTCTCTTCTCCCAAGGAACAGGCGACAGGACAAGAGGAAATGGCCTCAAGTTGCGCCAGGGGAGGTTTAGGTTGGATATTCGGAAAAATTTCTTCACTGAAAGGGTTATCAGGAACTGGAACAGGCTGCCCAGGGCAGTGGTTGAGTCACCATCCCTGGAGGGATTTAAAAGACATGTAGATGTGGCACCTGGGGACATGGTTTAGTGGTGGACTTGGTAGTGATAGGTTGACGGTTGGACTTGATGATCTTGGAGGTCTCTTCCCACCAAAACAATTCTGTGATTCTATGAAATGGTTCCCATAAATTTTCTCTGTCATTACAGGAAGGGGAGGAAACTTTACCTGGGCAGAAGCATCACTTGACGTTTGGCCATTTCTTTGCAGCAGTACCAGTAAAGAAATTGTCTCTGGCGTAAGTTTTCATTTATATTATTCAGCCTTCAAGTCAATCTTCCCAGATTTACACCAAATGAGAAACTAACATCCCGCATTCCAATTCTTCTGAAGCTGGGCATTTCCCCCATTCTCTTTTTGCCGATCTTGCAATCCCTGCCAAGATGACAAAATTTAAGCCAGAATCCTGCTTACCAAAAATTACAACTGACAACTCATGCTAATTCGGACTGTAGACTCTGCATCAATACCAAGAGGATGCAGAAGAGGGAGCTCACATAACTGCAAATCAGAAGTAATTGCAGCAAGCCAGCAGAGCTGTCCTGGCACAACATGCCCACCGTGTCCGACCGGCTCCATCCCTCCCTGGGAATTCCTCCCCAAATCCCGGGATATTCCCACTCACCCCTTGCCAGGATGGGGCCAAGACAGCTCAGAGCAGATGGATCTCAGCAGCACCTCCGGCTCTGCAGACCTGACCTTCTTCTGGTCAGCACTAACGCTCATCTGCAAGAAACTTCCCAGCCCCTGGAGATGCTTCCCGTGTTGGCTATGGTAACGGTCACCTCCGAAGACTAAAGCAAGCGATGACAGCGCTCCATGCAGACTGTGCCCTTCTTTCTCATACCGCATGAGAGCTGGGGTTGGGGCTGACACCAGGCACAGCAGAGCTCGTCCCAGTGGGGACACCGATGGGTGCCAGGAGAGCACCGACACAGGGACCAGCTCTGTGGCCAATGTCAACTCCAGAGCAGCAGCAGGAGTTGGGGCACGGGCAGCTGGGATGGGACTGCGAGGTGGCCCAGGTATGGGAGCTCTGCGGGGGATGTCCCAGGACGGCAGAGCTGGGACGGCAGCCGTGCCAGCCCCGGGTGCCCAGCAGCCGTGCGTGACCCCATGCACAGCCCCGCGCGGACCGGCGGCATCACTGCCGCATGCTGCTCCGGTACGAGTGATGCTTTTCCCTCTCCTCTGAGATTCAGGTTTCCAAGTTCGTCTGTGCGATCGTATTGCCCCTGAGACCACGGAAATCCTCCCGCCACCCTGAAATGCAGCGAAGGACCAGGAGGGCAGGAGAAGATGGGAAGGACTGTGACACAACCTAGCAGGAAAGTCAGCTCTGCTTTATGGCCACCGTGCATACCGCAGAGTCTTTGAAATGCACCCTTACTCAAATTGCTTTGGTTTGAGGTAGGGAGTGCTAGGAAAATCACAGAATCACAGGATGGTGGGGGCTGGAAGGGCCCTCTGGAGCCCACCCAGCCCAGCCCCTGCCAGAGCAGGGTCACCCAGCGCAGGCTGCACAGGGCCGCGTCCAGGCGGGTTGGAATCTCTCCAGAGAAGGAGACCCCACACCTGGGCAGCCCGTGCCAGGGCTCTGGCACTGGCTTGGTTTGGCAAAAGTGCTAGTCCCCAAGATAGACGAGACAGTGCCTCACTGGTGGTTTGCAGCTCTTTATTTCTCTCAATCTCATTTTTTAGTGTGTGTTTACATTTGGTGTGTGGGGGAGGAGAGCCGGCAAAAGCACTCGGGCTGAGGTTAATAATTCAGCATCCTGGTGGGGGAGTTCATCAAAGCGCTACTTCTGACAAACACTGACCTTCAGAAACTTGGATGCAGAAGGTGAGAAGTTGGCCAAATACATCCTGAAGCAGAGGCAGTAATGAAACGATGGCTCGCGTGGTCTGGGGGAGCATCGCTTCTCCAGCCCTCTGCCCCTGGCAAACGCAGATTCAGGGAGGTCTCGCCATCACCTTCCCCCTCCTCTGCCCGGCCCCCGCCACACAAACCCCAAAGAGCCCAAAGCCCCCTGTGCTGGCCACGGACCCTCCGCAGGCAGAGACGCCAGGCAGGAGGGGACGGTGCGATGGGACGCTGTGTTGATGCTGATCGTCCTGCAATTTATCACACAGATGGAGAGAGCTGATCCCGGTGGGAGTTTTTCAGCCGTGGGAGCAGCGAGGGGGGGCACACGCGAGGACGAACGCGTGCGACACTTAAAGATGGAGCTGGGAAGTTGCTAAAGGTGCTCTGTGAGACAGCGACAGCGGGCGCAGGGCACCGTCTCCCCGGCTGCAATCACAGCAATCTGCTCTGTCCTCTGCGTTTATTAAATCACACCCACTGCCAAAGGAAATATCTTTCATTACTCTGCAGTTTATTACTTTGATTTGCTGGGGTGTTTTTACTCTTCAGTTGTGGTTTAAATTTCTATTCTGGTACAAGCTCTGCTTTTAAAGCCTAATAAAATATCAATGTATGCACTAGCCCAGTATGTTAACTGACCCTTCAGCTGATAAAACACCTCCCTCACTAAGCATCATACCTCATTAAAAAAAATAAAATATATATATATATGCACCTTGATATTGTTGTCATCAAGCAGCCTCCCACAGCAGCACGACAAGCGGCCGTTCCCCTGTGTTTCGTGCTGAGCCGCCCACATTCGAGCAGCACCCAACAAACGCATCCTCCGGGTCAGGGTTGCTGGTGGGGGTGCCCCAGACAGCCCAAGGACCACGGGATCCCCGTGTCCCTGCAGACAAGCACAGGCACGTGCTGCACTTCGGCCACGTCCAAAGCAGCCAGGAAAACCGCGACGCTGAGGGAGCCACAGCTTTGGCTTGGAAAGCTGAGCAAAGGCGTCAGGGTCCTGCCCTGCAAATTCAGATTATTTATTCAAAGTAAAACTGCAAAGCGATGCTGAGATTGGGGTTTGCCTCTCTAGAAAAGGTCATGCTTCGTTGCCCATCTGCACAGGTGATGAAAACGGGGGTTTCTCCTGGGAGACACCTCCCAGGGGCAGCTCCCCACTTTGAAATCAAGCAACCTGTCAGACTTATAAATGCTTATGCATTCGGAAATTTTGCACTTGGAAACTGAGGTGTCCTGGTCAGTCTGAAGGCTGGCAAGTTAACTTTCCACGGCACGAGGGCTGTGAGCGGCAGGGAGGGGACGAAGAGTTTTCTTAGTCAGCTGAAGCAAGTGCAATGCGGAATAATTGAGCTTCCTGATGGGAGAATTAATTCCAAAATTTATCTGAAAAGCACTGACCTTGAGAAAGTTGGATGAAGAGATAAAGTTGATCAAGTGCACCCTGAAACTGAAGCAATTAATGAAATTGCCACTACCATGTATCTGGAGTGGCACAAGCATCATTTATTCTGTGCTGCAGAGTGTCTGGGCTGACTGAGGATCCATCCAGGGCCATACTATAACCATTGGCTCTCCCGGGGCCGATGCTCGTGCCAGGCAGGGTCTCCCCTGCCAGGCAGAAGCCGTGCCGTCTCGCTGTGCTCAGACCTCAGCAACAGCTACAGCTCTGGCCCTGGACACCTCTGGGGTGATTAACGGCAGCTCTCGCCTTGCTGCGGCAGTGCTCATTGCCAGGAGACGCAACCCTCCGTCCCTGCAGCCTGGGACCGGGGCTTCCTTCTCAGAAGCGTGGGGAAGAGGTAAGAGGACAAAAAGCCCCGATCCCGCTTCCAGAAGGGGTTTGGTCACTTGGCTTCCGACACTGCAGTTTCTGTGAACTTTCGGCATGAGGAAAAAAAACAGGAGTCTTGATACAGCTCTGAAATGTGGAGGTACCCGTCCCCGGCACGCAGGAGGAGGGAGCACCAGCTCCCGCAGGCCAAGGGGACACGGATCGCTCCCCTCGCCGCTGCTGGGGAGCTCCTTGCCCGAAAAACCCCAAATCACAGCACGTCTGAGCACGGCAGCTTGTCGGTCGTCATCAGAAGGGCTTAAGGAAGGGATTAAGAGGGAAGGCTTTTAAACACAAGCTGTTTGCTGTGCCATTGCTGATGGGCAATCGCTCAGCAGGAATGTCACAGGGAGCAAAAGCTCCCAGCAGGGCTCAGAGATGGGTCAGGCCACCCTCCCTCTTAGATGCCCTTGTTCTCTCATAAAAGTTATGATTTGGCTGTTAAAAACAGGCTTGTTGGGATAATTCACAAGACCGGCACATTAGCCCGATAAATCTTCTTAAGGAAAGCACAGGAGTGAAGGAGAAGGACTAATTGCTCTGGGGAATAAAGGCTCTGGTTAATCTCCCAAGGAGAAAATAATCAGGGCATTAAAGCATGGGAGGGGACTGAGGCTTCCCGAGCAGCCTGTGGATCACTGCTGGCCCCAGGGCTTCGGGCACCAGCTCCACATCCACGCAGTTAGGAAAGCGAGGGGAGAAAATGCAAAACAAATGCACCACAAACTGGTGGCAGCCCAGCAGAGTGGGAGAGGCAGGACCTCCTGAGGGTCCTCTGGATGTGGCCCTGGGTCCCCCTGGGAACAGGAATCGCAGCTCCGGGGAGTCACCTTCAAACACGGTTGACGACTCCTCTGCCAGGAGGGTGGAGATCTGCAGGATAAACACCGGGAGCTGAGAAGTGCTCTTTCACATAAATAATAATGTGTCTTTTCATAAAGTACCCCCGAGCTCTTCTCTACAGCTGTGTCACTGCCAAAGCACCTCTGAAGGAACAACCTGCGAGGGGTAACCTTTTACTCCATAAGCAGAGAAAAACATCTTTTATCCAAAGCCACAGAAGCAGCACAAAGCCACTGGGCCAGCCCTTGCTGCTGTCTTGTGCTTCGGGCAACAACACTCCAGCCAAGGAGCCGCTGCCATCCTCGGGTGACTCCGGCCCAGCTGCCCTGTCTGGGACTGCTACGCTAATTTCTTGTTTCTCCTTTGGCTTAGTCCCTGCTCTCAGTGAAGCTACATGGATCCAAGAGACGGTCTAGCATCCGATCTGCTAAATCCTCATGCTGAACAGCTGCACGCTGTGCCCCGCAGCCCCGCACTGCCTGGAGTGCCTGTGCTGCCCGGCTCTACTGAGCTCCGGGGCTGTTCGCAGAAGAAACGCCACGGGTTGCTGCCCAGACAGCATCCCCCTTGCTGGTGGTCAGAGCGGCTGGGGAGGCGGTGGGAGTGGCTGGGGAGGGGGTTAGAGAGGCTGGGGAGGGGGTCAGAGCGGTTGGGGAGGGGGTCAGAGCGGTTGGGGAGGTGGTGGGAGCAGCTGGGGAGGTGTCAGAGCAGCTGGGGAGGTGGTCAGAGCGGTTAGGAAGGGGGTCAGAGCAGTTGGGAGGCAGCGGGAGCAGCTGGGGAGGTGGTCGGAGCGGTTAGGAAGGGAGTCAGAGCAGCTGGGAGGCGGCACCGAGGCAGGAGTGGTGCAAGGCCTCCCGTGCTCCCACTGCTCACCGCAGCCACCTCTCCCATCCCAGCTGCCGAGCCACCGCCTCGCAGAGCCGTTCTCGTGCCCTGTTGCCCGTCCGCAGCCGGTGAGAGGAGGCTCTGCCCACCCCCCTCCGTTGCAGCCCTCGCAGCTGTTGGGCCCCTGGCTGGAGAGTGGAGAAGGGGGAAAGGACTTTAGGAGTGGCCCATGGGTCAGCACCTTGGCAGACAGCTCTGAAGGAGGCACGCAGGATGAGACGTTGGCCCTTGGCAGGGCAGGAACAAGGTTTGGCAATTCCAAAATAACCTTTGCCGAGGAGAACTGTGAAGTTCACAGACGCACAGAATGGCTGAGGCTGGCGGGGACCTCCGGGGTCCATCTGGTCCAAGCCCCTGCTCAGGCTGGGCCACCCAGAGCCAGCTGCCCAGGACCACATCCCAACAGTGTCTGAATAGCCCCAAGGATGGAGACACCGCGACCTCTCTGGGCAAACCAAGCTGCCAACCCAGTGGGCAACCGAAGTTGACCAAAATTGTCATAAAAAATGTTAAGGTGTCAATATAGTTCTCTGTCATCTTCCACAGCTCACAGAGACCTGTGGGCGAGCACTCGGTACCGCACATCCAGACTTGCAGCAGTGCTACAACGATTTGTGTAGCAGTGGGAGAAATGTCTACTGGGGAAAAAAAATATATCAAAAGCTACTGCGAGGGGTTCCCGCGAACAGCAGTATCATCATCGAGAAGTCGGACTACCTCCAGCTCCACACCTGCTCAGTCATGACAAATCTCAATGTCTTCTCTGAGGATATATAGCTCCATTTCATGGCTTACAATTATTTGGTGAGAAAGAGAGAAGCACTATATCTTAGGGCTCTCCAAGCAGAACTTAATCCTGCGTATAACTGTGAGACAGAAGCCAAGTTATGTATTGGGAAGAGTCTGAACGTCAGAGCCTTCTTTACAACAAAAGAAGTTAATTTCCCTCACATTTATATTTGGTGCTCATCCATGGCACTCTCTCCTCTGTGCTACCCCTGACTTCAGACATCGAGTCTGCCAGAGGCCTCCTTGCAGACACACATTAAGGAAGAACAATAAATGTGCAATACAGTGTTTCTGTAGCATTTGGTACCTGGGTGCAAGGTGCATGGTAAATGCAAATAACTTTTGAGCAAATCTTTAGTTATGAATTTGAAATTGGATTACTGGGTTATTGGCATAAACAGCAGCAGTGCTTCTTTTTTAAGATCTTCAAGAAATTTCCAGGGAGATGCAATTTCTTCCTCTAAAGCTCTCCAGACAGTCCCTAATTTCCTAAACCTTCCAGATAAATGTCTCTTTGCCTGCATGTGTTCATGTTGACCATCCAGCAGACAAACAGATAATGCTCATGGAGCTGCAGCACCTCAGGCAATGCTCTGCAGGCTCCCTTTTCCTGGTCAAGAGCCACGGTGAGTTTGCCTGAAGCACGTCAATAGGAAACTGAAAGGATTTTGGCTCGGGGGCGTGCTGAAATGAGGTCTCGCTAAGCAGACAAATTGCAACTGAACCGCAGCTGGTGGACCATGACAACTGCTGGTGATAGTCAAGTGCTGAAATGCAAAGGGCTGAGCATGGACCACGGCTCAGCTACTGGTTCTGCGTGGTGACCCCGTCCAGAGGCACCTGCACCGTGCGGCACTGTTTAAAGCGAGATCAGTTGTCCCACACAGAGACCTCTGGGCTCCCCCCAGCCCTGCCCGCTGCACCAGGTGAAGGCTGTAAGACTCAGCCCCCCGCCAGCCTGGCCCAGGATCACCCCAGGGTATTGCCCTCTGAAGGTCCAGCTGTCCGGGCTGGCTCAGCTGAGGCTTCCAGGCTTGGCAGCAGTCTCCAAGAGCCACCCCCCTCCCAACCCACTCCTGAAAGCCTGTGAAAGCACATCCACCCACTTTCCATCTTCTCTGCAATCAGTGCTCCCGTGCTCCCAAACCCCACCAGCCCTGACGGATGGTGCACCTAGTGAAACTGGAAAGAGGGGCAGGTCTTTCAGTAGGACCAAGCCAGACCCAGCACCTCTCTGACACGCTGCCACCTCCCAGAGGAACATCAGTGGTGAGGCTGCACCTGGCCCTGGCTCAGGTAATCCGGGTGCAGGACGTTCCTGCTAACACCCGGCTTCATCCAACCGAGTGTCTTTCACGGGTGCCTCACCACGGAGGGGTGCCACGCTCTGATGAGAACTCTGCGAAGAAGGCGGCTATGGAGCTGCGTGTTCAGCCAAAGCTTTGCTCTTGGGCAGCCCCCTGTTTCAGCACATGCTGCCCTTTCGGAGGTCTCTCACAGTCTGACTTTTTAGCTTAGAATAAGGAGATAATTGAGGGGTGAGCATGTTATTTCTTCTGGTACAGAAGACAAGCACTGAGATTTTGAGAGAGACAGTGGCAGGGAAGCAGCTGGCAAGGGCACACACCAATATCAAGTCCAGTTAACACTTGAGCAAATTCCTGCTTTCCCCACCTCCTGCTCATTTCATACTCGTGTCCCCTCACATGGCCTCTAAAATCTGTCCCTTTACACTCGATGCCTGTAAGCCGCAGCAGCAACAGCCGGGAACATAAGCCATGTGCAGTGAAACACAAAAGTGTTACACATCCCTAAGCAAGGGGCTCTTGTTTACTCGACATGACAAGATGTTTTCTCTGCCATTAGTGCATGATGTTTGCTTTTAACGGCACCCTTCCTGATCCTGCCACATTCATCCCACTCGGCATCCCCAGCCTTGATGTTGCGTGATCCTTTTTGTTGTCAGGATACAGCCGGCTCTCCACAAACCCATGCGCCTCTTCACTGTGATTGATCTTGTCCTCTCTGCTGTGCGTCTTCTGGTCCAGCAGCAGCGAGATGAGCTTCAGTGCCTGCCTGCTCCAGACGTTTTCCGTTTGCAGCCATGGAATTGATAATTATCTGGCGATACGCTTTCCTCTGAGATACAAAGCCATCTTGCAGCAACAGCCAGGATTGGGACGGTCATGGTTGTCAGAGCAGCATTGCTAATACACTGATATTAATTGTCACACCAACACCCATTTTAGCAAACAGGCTGTGCTTCTGCAGAGGCAATGCCATCCACACGCTTACAGCCAGCCCACGGCTGCACTGAAACTGGCCCGTGCCAGTGCCCCATTACTGGGTCTGCGTGGCAAGGTTTTGGTAGCGGGGGGTTACAGGGATGGCTTCTGTGAGAAGCTGCCAGAAGTTTCCCCCATGTCCGACAGAGCCAATGCCAGTGGCTCCAAGCTGGACCCGCCGCTGGCCAAAGCCGAGCCCATCGGCAACGGTGGCAGCGCCTCGGGGGTAACAGCGTTAAGAAGGGGGAAAGAAAACAGCAGCAGAGAGAGGAGTGAGAAGATGTGAAAGCACCAGCCCTGCAGACCCCAAGGCCAGAGGAGAAGGAGGGCAGGAGGTGCTCCAGGCGCCGGAGCAGAGGTTCCCCGGCAGCCCGCGGTGCAGCCCATGGCGAGGCCGGCTGTGCCCCTGCCCCACGGAGGCCCACGGGGGAGCAGACACCCACCTGCACCCGGGGAGGACCCCACGCCAGGGCAGGGGGTGCCCGAAGGAGGCTGTGACCCCACGGGAAGCCCACGCTGGAGCAGGCTCCTGGCAGGACCTGTGGCCTTGTGGAGAGAGGAGCCCAGGCTGGAGCAGGTTTGCTGGCAGGAGCTGTGACCCCACAGGGACCCACGCTGGAGCCGTCTGTTCCCGAGGGACTGCACCCCGTGGGGGGACCCACGCTGGAGCCGTCTGTTCCCGAGGGACTGCACCCCGTGGGGGGACCCACGCTGGAGCCGTCTGTTCCCCAGGGACTGCGCCCCGTGGGAGGGACCCACGCTGGAGCCGTCTGTTCCCGAGGGACTGCACCCCGTGGGGGGACCCACGCTGGAGGTGTCTGTTCCTGAGGGACTGCGCCCTGTGGGAGGGACCCACACTGGAGCAGTTCGTGAAGAACTGCAGCCCATGGGAAGGACTCACATTGGAGAAGTCCGTGGAGGACTGTCTCCCGTGGGAGGGACCCCACGCTGGGGCAGGGGCAGAGTATGAGGAGTTCTCCCCCTGCGGAGGAAGGAGCGGCAGAGACAACATGTGATGAACTGACCGCAGCCCCATTCCCCGTCCCCCTGCGCTGCTGGCGGGGAGGAGGGAGAGAAATGGGGAGTGAAGTTGAGCCTGGGAAGAAGGGAGGGGTGGGGGAAGGTGGTTTTAAGATTTGGGTTTATTTCTTATTATCCTACTCTGATTCAATTGGTAATAAATTAAATTAATTTTTCCCCGAGTCTGTTTTGCCCATGACGGTAATTGGCAAGTGATCTCCCTGTCCTTACCTCGGCCCACGAGCCTTTCATTGTTATTTTCTCCCCCCTGTCCAGCTGAGGAGGGGAGTGACAGAGCAGCTGGGTGGGCACCCGGCACCCAGCCAGGGTCAACCCACCGCACCCAACCACCAGTGCTGCCTGAGCGCCGGCGCCTCTGGCACCCTCTTCACTGCCCGTCCCACCCGAGGGTTTGCTCACCTTCTGCCGTGCCTTCCTGCGCAGGACACCAGGCTCGAGGCCTTCAGCACCCATGCCGCTCTCACGGCCTCGGGCCAGGGCTCTCCTCCATCCCTCCACTCCGGTTTGGCTGCAGGGCACCTCCTCACTTGAGCATCATCCCAGCCGATCTCTGCCGGCTGATGTCCCCCACGCCAAAACCCCTCTGCCTGCAGTGTGAGCAAAAGAAATCCGCCACAGGGCCTCAAGCATGTTCACTAGAGTGAAAGGCTCTCCTCTGAACGTTTCTTCTGGATGCTTTCACATAAAGCCAGGGGAATATGTTAGTGTGACCTGGGAAAAGCCCTTCCCAGGACAGCCCAGAGCCATCGCCGAGTGTGAAGGCTGTAAGGAGCTTTCCACACACGTGTCTTTAAAAGACCTCTCCAATACAAAGTCTGCAGCCTCAGCTGGACTATAGTTTTGTATAAATAATATATAAACATGTTTTGCTGATAGCTCAGTTGCTGTTGCCCTACTTAACGGTGTCTTTGTGCCCGGGCTGCAAATCATCTGAAGAATGCATTGTGCCTTCTCTCTGCAGGACTTCAGCATATTGTGGAGTGAGTGCCACTGCAAATTAACTTTTAAATCTGATCGGTTTTGAAATCTCAAATGGAAATGTGTAGAGGAAGGACTTGGACCTGAGGTCAAGATAATGAACTTCAGGCAAATAGAAAATTGCCTAGGATGGGAAAATAAATGGTTTGCAATATGGCCACAAGAACTCTGGCCGTTTCCACCCGCTCAGGGTGTATGTGAGCCACAGGCCTTTGGAGAGGGACTGGAGCTGACTGGGTTTGAGCCTTTAGCTATATTTTAAGTTTGGACTATTTGAACAAGCCTCAAAGTTCGAGCTAAGGTCACACAATTACCATTAACTTCACCGGGTCTTCAGTGCTTAATGACAATCTGTAACTTGCCAACTAACCACGCCATGCAGACCTGCGAGAGCCACAGGGATAGTCACACATTTACACTGGAAAACAGACAGCAAAGTGCTTCAGCAGAAGAAGAGGACGCAGGACCTGACATACAGGGACAGTGAGCAATGGTCAGAAGATTCCCCAGTTGGTTTGGAGGTCCTTACTGGTTTCCCTGTGGAAGCTGGTGTAACTAGCAAACTGGGATTCCCCTAGTTAGCTGGCTAATCAAAAGCCAGTGCTGGATTTAAAGAAGCATTTCTCAACACTTTGCCACCCACCGGTGATTTCACTGCTCCGGGCACAAGAGGCTCACCCTGGACGGGTGGGAAAAGGGGCGTGTTGTGGGGGCAAGAGCTGGAACAGAGGACAGGGCAAACCGATGCCCTGAATCAGGTCTTTAGCATGAAGAAAGTCTGCACCGTGGGGAGAGAGTCTGTCCACCTTGGGAGAACTGCATCACTAGGGATAATGACTTGGTTAATTATGATTCCCCTGACCAAACCCAGATGCTAAACACTTTATAATAATCCATCTCAGCCCACCCTTCACCCTATCCAACACCCAGCAGACACCAGGCAGTTATATTCCAACGGCAGTCCAGCAGTCTACACAGCCTCTTCCACAGGTCCTTTACAGCAGACATCATAACTGGAAACCAAGCCACAACCATGAGCATCGGCAATTCACCCCCTGGCCCTCCCCAGACGCATGCTAGAAGCACACACCTAGAGGTATCCTGCCTGGAATCCTAAATCATGGATTAGACGGATCACAGGCTTCTTTGATGGGACACTTACACTGGAATAGCCACAGGATAAATTAAGTTGTTGTCATGGTTTAACCCCAGCCAGCAACTCAGCCCCACGCAGCCGCTCGCTCACTCCCCCCCGGTGGGATGGGGGAGAGAATCGGAAGGGTAAAAGTGAGAAAACGCGTGGGTTGAGATAAAGACAGTTTAACAGGGAAAGCAAAAGCCACGCATGCAAGCAAAGCAAAACAAGGAATTCATTCCCTACTTCCCACGGCAGGCAGGTGCTCAGCCATCCCCAGGAGAGCAGGGCTCCATCACACGGAACGGTGACTTGGGAAGACAAACGCCATCACTCCCAACATCCCCCCTTCCTCCTTCTTCCCCAGCTTTACACGCTGAGCATGAGGCCATATGGTGTGGGACATCCCTGGGGTCAGTGGGGGTCAGCTGTCCCCTCCAGCTCCTTGTGCCCCCCCAGCTCCTCACTGGTGGGGTGGGGTGGGGTGAGGAGCAGCAAAGGCCTCGGCTCTGTGTCAGCCCTGCTCAGCAGTAACGAAACATCCCTGGGTTATCAACACTGTTTCCAGCACAAATCCAAAACACAACCCCATAGCAGCTACTGTGAAGAAAATTAACGCTACCCCAGCCAAAACCAGCACAGTTACATACAGGACAGTGGCTCAGGGTGGCTTTCCCTACCCGTGTCCTTACTCTCGATGCAAAGTTCTCTGAAGTCCTCCTCAGGATGTTGTGAAAAACGGACAGTTCATTTGCCTAAAATGCCACTGCAGTCATCCTCCCTCTGAGAGCAACTTATATCAACTCTCTCAAGCTCCTGGGACCCCCAAACAGGCTTCGCCCCACAACCACCTCCAGGTGTGGGGCACTGACGCTGCTACCCCCGTACACGCACCGCACCGAAACTGAGGCACCTGCAATGCCACCTGCGCCAGCCCTGCCTGGGAGATGCTCACAGCCGCCCTGCGCGCCCGCGGGGATGGGCTCCCTTCGCCACCCCCGTGGTGGCACGGATGGCCATCCTGTGCCATTTTGGGCAGGAGGAGAGGTTTTCTTGTGCCGCTGGCTCTGCACTGCCCTACCCCAGGACAATGGCTCCTTGCCGTGGAGTGGCATAAACCCCTGCCACCCCCCAATGAGTGATACGGGGAGCTCCCGGTGCTCCGGGGAATGCAGGTGGGGGAGATTTCTGGCAGCGCTCACGTTCCCCACGCCCCATCCCCTGCCCCTGCGGAGCTGAGAAGAGGTGTGCCTGTGTGAGTGCTGAGCTGTGCCAGGAACACGTTAAGCCACTGCTTCGAAAAACCTCATCATCAGGGCTGTTAACAATCACTGAAAGATCTAATGAGACGTTAACAGGAGGGATGTCAAGAAGATAACAGACAAAATATTTAATGGGCTACTGCTTTAAAGCACTTAAAGCCTTAACTTTGTGCTTGGTCAAGCGCAATTTGCTGTTGGTAAAATCCATGTTGGCTGCTCTTGATTGCCTTCCTGTGCTTCATCTGTTTGGCGACAGGGATCACAAGAAGACATGCTCCGTGCTCTTTCCAGGCTGAGGCTGACTGGTCCATAACCCTCTGGACTCTCCTTCTTTTCCTTCCAAAAGACCAGAGTTGCATTAGCCCTCTTCCAGTTACCAGAGAATTCCTCTAGTCACCCCAATTCTACATAGAGAATGGAAAGGAGCCTGAAAATCACACCAGACTTGAGACCAGGGAAAAAACAACTCTATTCAAGAGCTAAGCTGCAGGGCAGGGTGAGGAAAACACATCTCAAGGGGGTCAGACTGCCACAGCTCAACCCTCTCTGCACTATGTTGAGAATGTAGGCGCTGTAACCTGCACCTGCCTCCTGCAAAAGCTGAATTCAGGCAGCACCGCGGGGCAGGCAGCGCAGGGGGCCCCTGGGAATGGGGGTCCGCATGGGATGCTCCTGGGGGAGCCGAGCAGACATATCAGGGCAGCAGGGCCAGAGCATCTTCCCGCAAGCTGCAGAACGGGCTGACCTGATACCCGGACACGGTACAGGATGAAGCCTATGGGTTCATGGCCTCCAAGTCAAACGAGAGAGACAGGCTGAAGCGTTGGGCAGAGAGGAACCTCATGAGGTTCAACACAAGCAAGTGCAGGGTCCTGCCCCTGGGGAGGAACAACCCCCTGCACTGGTACAGGTTGGGGGTGACCTCCTGGAAAGCAGATCTGAGGAGAAGGACCTGGGAGTCCTGGGGGATGACAAATTCCCCATGAGCCAGCAACGTGCCCTTGGGCCAGGAAGGCCAACAGCATGCTGGGGTGCATGAGGAAGAGTGTGGCCAGCAGGTCGAGGGAGGTTCTCCTCCCCCTCTACTCTGCCCCGGTGAGGCCCCATCTGGAGTCCTGGGTCCAGTTCTGGGCTCCCCAGTTCAAGAGAGACGAGGAGCTACTGGAGAGAGCCCAGCGGAGGGTACAGAGATGCTGAGGGCCTGGAGCATCTCTCCTGTGGGGAAAGGCTGAGGGAGCTGGGGCTGTTCAGCCTGAGGAAGAGGAGACTGAGAGGGGACCTCACCAATGCTTATCAATATCTCAAGGGTGGGTGGCAAGAGGACGGGGCCAGACTCTTCTCAGCGGTGCCCAGCGACAGGACAAGGGGCAACGGGCACAAACTGGAACACGGGAAGTTCCGCCTGAACAGGAGGAAAAACTTCTTCACTGTGAGGTGCCAGAGCCCTGGCACAGGCTGCCCAGGGAGGGTGTGGAGTCTCCTTCTCTGGAGAGATTCCAACCCGCCTGGACGCGGCCCTGTGCAGCCTGCGCTGGGTGACCCTGCTCTGGCAGGGGCTGGGCTGGGTGGGCTCCAGAGGCCCCTTCCAGCCCCTGCCGTTCTGTGATTCCACGAGTCAATCACGTCCTTGACTGTTCTACCTCGTACAGTGCTCCTGGTAACCCCGAGTAGGGTTGGCTGATGCCCCGTTTCTGCCCGGCGGCTGGCAGGGCTGACGCAATCAGAGCTGCTGCTGCGGAGCTGTCTGTAAGCTCAGAGCGCCCAGGCTCTGCTCGGCGAGCTGGGCGCACGGGCACAGAGGGGTACTGTCCCCAGCACGCAGCTCTGCCCTGCTCGCCCACACGCTGGCTTGGACCTGCAGGAGGGATGTGCTCTCCCCGTTTTGTCCAGAGCTCCCTTACAAAAACCCGATGGGGTTTGTGGTTTCGGAGCACCCTTGCTCACCTGGCCCGGGAGGAATTTATTGAGTGAAAAGGCCTGGAATAGGGACCATTCCAGCTTCCAGGTCTTGAAAAGTAGCATGAGTAGAGACTGCTGAGGAGCAGCGCAGGCTTGAAATTAGCCAGCTGTTTTCTAGCCAGATGTTAGGGGCCCATGGGCAGCAGTAATTCCCCAGCTCCACCAGGATGCAACATCTGCAAATACAGATCACAGAATCATAGAATAGTTTGGGTTGGAAGGGACCTTTCAAGGCCATCTAGTCCAACCCCCTGCCATGGGCAGGGACATCCCCAACTAGATCAGGTTGCCCACAGCCCCGTCCAGCCTGACCTGGAATGTTTCCAGGGATGGGGCATCTCCCACCTCTCTGGGCAACCTGGGCCAGGGCCTCACCACCCTCACTGTGAAAAACTTCTTCCTCATGTCTAGCCTGTATCTCCTCTCCTCTAGTTTAAAACCATTAGCCCTTGTTCTATCACAACTGGCCCTGCTAAAAAGTTTTTCCCCCTCTTTCCTATAAGCCCCTTTAGGTACTGAAAGGCCGCAATAAGGTCTCCCCGGAGCCTGCTCTTCTCCAGGCTGAACAAGCCCAACTCTCTCAGCCTGTCCTCACAGGAGAGGTGATGGGCCCAGATGTGTTCCCACAGGCTTTGTGCCTTACCTGCCCAGCTGTAAAACATAACCACAGGACTCAGCGGGGTGCCCGACGAGCTGACGACGCCAATGGCCTGGCGAGGATGCCTCGCACGTATCCCTGCCTGAAGCTTGCTACTGTCACATCGAAAAACCTGGGCACAAACAACATCACTTCTGAAATGTTTCTCTTCTTGCAACGGATTCAGCCAGTTCCGTGCACCAATCCCACCTGCCCGCAGTGAGCGTTGGCAAAGCCCATGGTAAGAAATGCTGCGCAGGCTGCAGCCTCATGCCAAGGCACAGGGGAATCGGTGTCGGTTGGTACCTCGGCACATTGCAGAGCCAAAAGGTGCTGCTGTAGCCGGCCCCAGGGTCGCAAATGGGTGATTGAGGTCGCTTAAAGAACCACTGTCAAAGGTATTAGCAAAAGTGCTTTTAATATGATGTTGTAAAAGTGCGACTTAACAAAGTTCGATGGCAACATTCACTCTACTACTGTACTGCACAGTAATTTGAACAGTGATTCAAAACTACCAAGGCAGAGTCAAAGTTACCAAGACAAAAATCAAAGTGACCATACTACAAGGTTAAGCGTGATATCGGTCGCTTACCAAAGATCTGCCGTTGGTGAAAGGTGTCTCTGCCTTGAGGAGCGACCCTGAGAGCTGTCCCAGCTCAAGGGGAGACCACCGCCACGCAGCCGCGCAGGAGAGCTCGAAGGCGGCTCACTCAGGCTGTCGTATTGATGGGATAAGTGGTTGGCTCGTAGTCAAACCACATGTGATGGGAAAGGTATGCACGAGACTCCTTGTACCCACAACTTTACTTGTTCCTCGATAAATGAGCCTTGGAAAAGCCACCCGCTATTCATCAGTTAATCGCACGATCGGTGTTCCAAGCTCATATGCCTCGATGCTCACTGTGTCACTCTGCTCTTCCGTGGGTTTTCAGAGAGCAGATTGGAACTAGAGGAGTTCGTTCACGTCCCAGCTACGGCTCAGGCCCTCACCTCCTCCGGAACCTGCCCCAAACCACGCGTCTGGTCAAGGGCTCAAGCGCACCCGGCACACCCAGGGAGGCTGCAGCCTTGAGCGCTACGCTGGGTGGGCTGGCAAGGCATTCCTGGTTCTTCTGCAGGGCCACTTCTTATAAAACACAGGACTCACTGGAGAAAACTGTTACCAGTGAGCTGATGAAGACGACTGGACAGTTAATACTAAATAAACACTGAATAAGTATCAACAAAGGTCTAAATGGGACATCTGTGGCACCGTAAGGAAGAGGGCGTGCAGACAGTTCAGTGTCTAACTGAACAATTAAAATGTAAAATGTGCTGAGCACACGATGCTATAAATGTTCAGCGCTCGGGAGCACTTAGTGTACAGATAAAGAAACTGATCACCTAACGCATGACAGACAGGTGACAGGAATGCCGCTCGCAGAAGACACAAAACAATGAACGAGGATCTAATTAAGCAGAAGTAAAGAGGAACCAGAGTTTGAATTCATTCCTGCTGCGCAGTCAGACCACGTACTAACCATCAATACAGTATCATTCCTCCCATCTACAGTACTGCTGGGCGCAAGGCACTGGACTAACAGAGGCAGCGCTCACGGAGCCGGTGCTGCCAGGTGAGCAAGGCTGAGCGCGAGTCCGCTCCCCGCGCCGATCCCACTGCGGCCAGAGGCCGAGAAGCTGCTCCCTGGAGCGTCCCTAGGATCGACGTCCCGAGAGCCAGAGGTCCCTGGAGGCAAACGGTGCCCAGCTGGGAGAGGCCACCAACCTGCAGACCCCAGTGACTGTCTCCTCTCTACCCCATCACAACACACCTTCACGCTTCTCTTGTATCGAGCCATAGAATCGTACAATCGTTGAAGCTGGAAGAGACCTTTAAGATCACCGAGTCCAACCATTAACCCCAGCACTGCCAAGGCCACCACTAACCCATGTCCCCAAGCGCCACATCTCCACGGCTTTTCAATCCCTCCAGGGATGGGGACTCCACCACCGCCCTAGGCAGCCTGTGCCAGGGCCTGACAGCCCTTTCGGGGAAGAAATGGTTCCCAATACCCAATCTAAACCTCCCCTGGCGCAACTTGAGGCCGTTTCCTCTTGTCTTGTGCCTGGCAGCACAGCAGGAAGCACAGAAATGCAGGTTTGGAAGGGACCTCAAGATGCCAGCAAGGTCAAACCTGCACACCGGGAAAGGGTCAAGCTGCCCAAACAGAACACATTCAGCAACTATTAGTCTATTTTTAAAAATACCAGTGAAAGCAGTTCCATGATCTCTCTTCACAACCTAATGCTGCAGGTCATAAAAGAGCACAATCTTCTGGTTTCTTCCTGTATCATTTCTCAGATGATGGCTTCACCAGGAATTCCTGATTAGCCCCTGATTGATCATTTCAAAGTGCTTCAGAACTTTTCTCTCCAGCTGCTAGAATAAACGTACTGCTACGTCATCACCGGCTTTCTCAGCTCAGTCTCTGAAGCTACTGAAGCTTCCTTGAGTTTCCTCTGAAACGGCAGTATGGATTTTGCATTATTTCCTTATGACAAAGGCTTGATGGTATCTCGCGCAGCCAGATTTCCTCCTCGGACCCACACGATGTTCTGAAGTCGTTTCCTGCTGAGGGCCATCAGAAGAAATGCTTAGCCTTAAACAGGCGGCTGCTAGCAGGACCAGGGGAAAGCCCCGGTACCACGACCCAGGGGCACTAGTGACGCTTGGAGACTCCTCATCTCCCGGTCTGGACAGCGTGTTTTGGTGGAAGAGCCTCCTTCCTCACTTGCTAGCAGCCCTCCACTCATATTCTCTCATAAAGCCGCAGCACTGTGCTCTGCTGACGATTAATCAGGGGTTAATCAGGGATTCCTGATGAAGCCATCGTCTGAAATTCCCTTTTGTTTTTATCATCAGGATCAAGCTCAGTAGTTTGTCACCCCCACCTTCACCCCTCGTTTTGCGACAGACGCAGCTGTTCTCCAACTGCTGCTGCAGATGCTGAACCCAAAGATGAGACTCTTCTCTGGCAGCAGGTTGATCTCAGCAGCTGCAAAACACCCACAGAATTTGCCCACCTAAAAGAGAAAAAGATTGCTACCATTTTTTATTCCCCTACTCTTCACAATTTGTTATGACTTAAAGGCAGTAGATGAGTCAGTTTCAGTTTTAGCGTCAAGCAGATGAGTAAAGAAATGCTATTTTCTTCATTTATTCATCAGCTTATGGATAATTTGCGGAGAAGAACTGCAATTTTCAAAATAATTTAGTTACGTATCTCCATTTCATGCAGCTTTCCTCCCAAGAGTCCGAAAGCACTTGGGAGACAATAAATACAGAAACCCTTGAGGTGTTCCTCCCATCGACCCAGACCACGGCACTGCAGTGACCAGTGCAAGAGCCTGTCCAGGCTCTTACTCAGACACAAAAAGATCAACGTCCCGGTGACCAGAACGCAAACGCGCTCCTGTCCCACTGCCTGGGATCTTCCCACGTCCCGGGCCACAGACCCACAGCCCTTCCCAGCCGAGGCTGCCTTTGCCTCACCTGCATCCTAGTGCTGAGTGTTTTTAGCCGGGGAGACGTCCCGAGCCATGCGTTGTCACTCTGCATCCAGCAAACACACATGGATTTTTCCTCCCTGAACCCGTCCGGTCCCTCCACAAGCCCCTGTGACCCTTCAACATCCCCAATCCCTCAGCGGGGAGTTCCACTACTCTCACACGAAGAACGAGCTGCTTTTTGGTCTGACCTGTTCCCTCTCAGTCCTCATCTTAGCGCTGCAAGAGTCAGTCACCATCCATGCAAGTTAACCCTTCATGGCTAGAAACGACCTTGCTCTCAGCCACAAAAGCTCCCCCTGCCCTCGGCCCCTAATGAGGCAAATCATGACTAACAGAGAACAAAAGGCCTTTTAGCGTAAGGGCTCTAAAAAGCCATTCTCCCTTTAATCTTCAATTGATTAATAATGTGACATGCAGTAAACAGGGTGCCATACGCTGTTGGTTTAATATAACTTTATTTGCATCACAATAACGTTAAATTATACTGCTGCCTTTATGTAAAACTAAGTAAAGATAGATTTACGGCCTTTTCTGAGGTACCCTGCTGTGCGTAATACATCCGTCAGAAAGCCATAATCACCAAAAACTCGTAATTTAGGTCCAACTCCGGTAATATCACTAACAGATTCTGAAAAAGACCTTGAAGAAACACAAACACTTGTCCAGACGCAGAGGTATCCTCCCAGAGGGCCCCCCGTTGTCTGGAAGTTGAGCAGCACAGGTACATCCAGGGACCCCTTGTCAGTGGGGGCCCTCACAGCAGTCATTTTTTGTCCCTCACAGCCAGGAAGAAATTCCCACCAAAACCCTGTTGTGTTTAAATCCTCCCTCACCCAAAGGAACCGATTGTGGCAGGTACACTACAAGCCTTTATATCCATAAACAAGGTACCTCTCCTGAGAGGTACTCTCCCTGCTCCCTCCCTGCTGTGCAGGTGAGGAACCAGGACAGGAAAGCTCTTGCCCTGATTCATGCGCAGGCTGCACAGAGCTCCGCGCCTCCCGAGCTGCAGGCTGGCGAGGAGGCGCTAGCGAAGCTGTTCTGTGGGGTGTCGGAGCCAGCGACGTACAACTGAACCGCTGAAGTGCTGGTGGAGAGCCTGGGCCCCGTTGTGCTCCTATCGCTTCATCATTCAGGCTGCCCTGCATCCGCTCTCAGAAGAGGCCCTCCTGAAACCCTTTGCTTCTCCTGCCTACGTCATCGTCTTGATCTACATCTTTTCCTGTTAAACTTCAGCACCCAATTTGGCCACCACGCTGCTCCCAGGCAGGCGTCCTCGCTCCAGGCTCTGCGTGGCTGCCTGTCCCCCCATCTCATCTACTGTGCTTGGCACAAGAACCCACAGAACCATAGAATCGCTTGGGTTGGAAAAGACCTCTAAGATCACCGAGTCCAACCGCTAACCCAGCACTGCCAAGGCCACCACTAACCCATGTCCCCAAGCACCACATCTACATGTCTTTTCAGTCCCTCCAGGGATGGCGACTCCACCACTGCCCTGGGCCTGTGCCAGGGCCTGACAGCCCTTTTGGGGAAGAAATGTTTCCCAATATCTAACCTAAACCCCGACAAGGTTCCCAGAGCGCTGGACGCCCAGCCAGGCTCTGCCTTTCTCTCCCCAGCAGCCGCCAAGCCCGGCAGCACGACAGGCGGCCCGCGCCTACCGGCCTAGGCCTACACAGCGGGCGGCGGGGGGCACACAGGGCCTGGGGCGAGCGGGCCGGGCCGGGCCGGGCCGGCGCCGAGGGGCGCCGAGGCCCCAGGCCGGGCCCCACAGCGGGGAAGGCCGGCGCGGCGGGGCGCGGTCCCTGCTCCAGGGCGGCGGCGCCGGGCCAGGCGCTTCCGCTCAGCGCGGCGGAGGAAGTGACGTACCCCCGCCAGCGAGGCCCTCCCCGCAGTAGCTGCCCCACGCGCGCCCGCCCTCCCCGTGAGGTCACTTCCGGCGCGCTCGCCCCGCCCCTGGGATAAGCGGCGCTGCGCGCCGCCCCAGGCCTCTTTTCCGCCGCGCGGTCCAAGATGGCGGACACGCAGGTGGGTGCTGCGCGGGGGCAGGCCCCGGCCGCCGGGACACCCCCGGGCCGCCCCCCGGGGCCGCCGCCCGCCCCCCCCCCGGGGCTGGGGGACGGTGGGGCTGCGGCCCGGCCCGGCCCGGCCCGGCCCGGCCCGGCGAGGCGCGGCAGCGAGCGGCCTGTGGCCCGGCGTGGGTGGCGGCGTGTGGCGCGGCGTGGGGGGGGGGGGGGGGGGGCGCGTTCTCTGTGAGGTTCCGCGCCCCGGCGCTGGCGAGGGGAGGCTGTCGGTGTCGCTGTGGTACCGTGCCGCGGGGTCTGGCTTGCTGCCGGGGCGGGGAGGCACCGTGCCCCGGAGCTGCCGGTGATGCTCCCTTCTCTTCCCCCCTCAGACGGAGCGGGCCTACCAGAAGCAGCCCACCATCTTCCAGAACAAGAAGCGGGTGCTGCTGGGCGAGGGTGGCAAGGAGAAGCTGCCCCGCTACTACAAGAACATTGGCCTGGGCTTCAAGACTCCCAAGGAGGTAAGGCGCGTCTGCCTGCGCAGCCGGGTGGGCAGGGCTGCCCCACTCCTGGCCGTGCCCCCCCACGCCCCACAGGCTGCAATGGCCCCGCCGTGCAGCAGCGCGTGTCCGCTCCTCGGCCGGTGTAGGGGTGGCTCCTCTGAGCATGGCCACTGCGCATCAGTGCTGCCCGAGCCGTTTGTCCATCCGAACGCTGCCAATCGTTTCTTTTTGTAGGCGATTGAGGGCACCTACATTGACAAGAAGTGTCCCTTCACTGGTAATGTCTCTATCCGTGGCCGAATCCTCTCAGGTGAGCTGTGAAGGTTCCTTAAGGGGTAACAGTACAGGCGTAATCCCGCGACTGCCCTGAAGTGGATAGGCAATCGAACCCCACGAGCTGTGAGCACTGATTTGGAGCTGCCTGGAAACTCCGCTGTGGTCCTTGAGCTGCACATGATGCCATTCTCTCACGATGGTCTTCCAAGTCTCATGGTGAAGGGGCTTTGACGACAATGCCACACGGCTTTGCTGATGCCCAGTGAAAGGACCAGTTGCTGGCAGTTATCCTTCCAGGGGTGCTGTTCCGTAGTGCAGATGTTGATGTGCAGGAGCAGATAATGCAGGGAGCTTTGGTTCTAGGAAGCTTATAACACAAATTTGAAGGTTGTAGCCTGGCAGTAAGGTGGAAAGAAAGCCCTTTTGTCCTGGTAGAACACCAGAGCACCCCCCAAAGGATGTCTTATTATTAAATTAAATTACTGGCATTGATGGGTACTGCCTTCAGGTGTCAAATGCCACTCATCCCTGCTGATCCTCTTGGATAGCTCTTCTAAAAATCTCTGTTCTCTGTTAGTTGTAACCCAGATCTCCAGCCCAGGAGATGGTTGCCAGTGGTCAGCACGTGTTTGCTTACGCTCATCTCTCACATTCCCCCCGCTTCTGTCGCCCAGGTGTGGTTACCAAGATGAAGATGCAGCGCACCATTGTCATCCGTCGGGACTACCTGCATTACATCCGCAAGTACAACCGCTTCGAAAAGCGCCACAAGAACATGTCTGTGCATCTCTCCCCCTGCTTCAGGTGCGTGCGAGCCCCCGCAGCGACGGGGGGAGCGTTACCCCATGGAGGGGGGGGTGTACAGGAGTGCCAGACGTGTCCGAATGTCTCGCACACGTGTTTATATACATCATTTATAATGCTGGACTCAGCTTTTGCGTAGAAAAGGCAGCGAGCGTGCACGTCAGCGTGACGCATGTGGTTTTATTGCCGCTTCTGACCTGGAACCTGCTTGCTGGTGATGATGTCTGATCTCACGATGGTCTTCAGAGCCTCTGCTGGTGAGGGGGCTGCTGACAGTGCCAGTGGCAATTGCTGAACCGCAGGGCAGGTTCTGGTCAGTCTGCCTCTTCTGGAGCCGTACAGCGCTGCAGCCCTTCAGAACGGGTAACAACTTTGACGTTTCGAAGTGAATGCTGAGGCTGGAGGGGGCAGGTTCAAAGGCTGGTGGGGTTTTTGTCTACCATGTGTTTCCAAAGCCTGTCTTGGGAGTGCAGGTTTCCAGAAAAAACGGGACTGGCATTGCAGTCCGGCTGGTTTGGCGTCAGAAGTGCTTTGAGCCCGTATGTGACTGGAAGGGAAACTCCCCATCCCGAAGGGTTTCCCTCAGTGCTCAGTGCTCATCCCGCTCTTGTGGAGAGCTTGCATTTAGCCTCGAGTTTGAGCTTAGTGTGGGGGGCAACTGCTGCTTTTTAGGCACACTCATCTTTGCAGCGCTTAAAATAAGACCTCGCTTTACAGTTTTGGATATCTGAGGTGGCTTTCAGTGCTGTGTTGCTCGGTAGCATCGCGCGAGGCCAATGTCCGTGCTGTGGAGCAAACCCAGTGTAAATGCAGTAAACTCGGAACTGCTGAAACACGGGCAGTGTCTTTGCAGGGATGTCCAGATTGGGGACATTGTCACCGTGGGAGAGTGCCGTCCCCTCAGCAAGACTGTCCGGTTCAACGTCCTCAAAGTCACAAAGGCTGCTGGCACCAAGAAGCAATTCCAGAAGTTTTAAAAACAGCGTATGGAAGATACGCGGGACAAATAAAACTTTTGTAAAAACGAACCCTGTGTGTGTGATCTGAAATAAACAGCTTGGGGACACAGTGGCACGTGTGTCGCACTGCGGAAATGGGCACGACAAGTGCACCCCGGAGGAAAATGGGAGACGCTGTCCCGATGTCCCAGGTTTTCTATTCCGAAACGATGAGAGTTTGGGTGAGGGAGGGAGTGTTGTGCCTTTGGAAAGCACCGAGGTCCCCGTTGAAGGGGCTGACGCGGGATCTGAGCGCTCCGAGGGGCGGCACAGCCTGCGCGAAGGAAAGCTGCCTTTGCCTCTCCTCCCAGGCTCCCTGTTCCCGGAGTTGGGTTTTTAACATGCGGGGAAACGGCACAGTGCAAAAGCAAAAGGGGAGGCGCTCGGGCCGCTTTTGGCTCCTTTCAGGAGAGTTCTTGCAGCTTCCCAGTTCAATACCGATTTCTGGTTGGTTATTTCGCCCCTCCCTGGCGTTGCTGCAGGCGGTAACAGATTGGACATTACGTAATAATTCGGTGTAGAATAACGTAAAGCCTCTTAGTGACAACAAAGGCAGTTGTGACTAAAGATCATTTCTCAGAAAGCTTAAATGTGTATTTAAAGAGAAAGATGCCATGTGGTGGTTTCACACACAAAGGTGTCCAAGCGCATTTTTACAAGGCTGTGGTGCGTCAGCAGCTGAAGGGAATGGGAATTAATGCTAAAGAAACTGCTTTTCCTGCAGATTTTTTTAGAGGTGATAGTTGCTTTTGGTTCCAACAGTCATAGGAAGTGTTATTCTGGGAACTGAGTAAGCCCTTCTGTAGGAAACTGATCCACACTCAGGGGAAAAGCCAGGAGGGAGCGACGGCGTGGCACAGTGTGGGTGATAGGAGGGGTGTGCGATGAGAACCAGAGGTGGAACAACCAAAGTTCGGTGTTTTAAACCCACGTGGTGGGGCTGGCAGCGTTCCCTCAACCCGGGGCTGGCTCTGGCAGCGTCGCCTGCTGCGTTAATGCTGGAGAGGGCTGCGAGAGCCATGCGGTGCCCCGTGGCGTGCAGAACGTGCTGCATCAGGGTGACTTCTGCATCAACACGCGCCTGGCTTGCAAAAATTTAGTAGAAGTGTTTGTGAGGGAGCTTTTGGTGCGTGCTGCCTTCGTGGCAGGGCTGTCCCTTTGCATCTGGGAGGAATTTGGTAGGACCTGGGAGGAGTGCTGGCCGGAGGCATTGCAACAAGGCTGATCTTTTGTCAGTCCTGCAGACTGAAGATGGGACCCAGAATTGCATGGGAGTTTGTACCTAAATGTTCTTGTTAGTGCCCAAAGAAAGCTTTTAAACGCCAGGTCGCCTTTCACTGGGAGGCAAGTGAATGTGTCCAACAGGGTAGACTCTGAGCAGCCGGGTCAGATGGCGTTTCCCTGTCTCTGTGCGGGAAGGGTCCTTCCTGCCCGGCAGCCTTCCCCTCCTTCCAGGGGCCCTGCCTGACCCTCTGGAGCCGACGTTCCCCCCAGGCTGGGGGCTGTCGCAGCCTCGCTGGCGTGTCGGTGCCGGAGCAGCGCGTGGGTCAGCTCCTGCTCTGCTGCCCGGAGCTCAGCTGTGATGTCTGCCTGGAGCGGAGCGGGCCGGCGGCAGCAGGTCGTGCCAGACCGGTGAAAAGGAGGTGGCCGGTGCTTTCCACAAGTCACCGAGGCCAGGGCTGAAACGGGTCAGCCGTGGAGCAAGCAGGGGAGCGACTCTGGAGGCACGTCCCTGGGTGCCGAGGAGTCAGGTAGGATCTCGCGTATGGAAGGGCAGCTGGAAAGGTGCCGGTCGGGGGGGCTCTGGGGTGCGGCTGCCTGGCTTTGCCTCCAGCCCAGCTCCCACCGGGCCGGGCAGCTCCTTGGGGACAGCATTGTTGTGCTTTGTCGGTGCTGAGAAGGCACCAGGCACTTTGCAGTGGGAGTCCCACTGCACTGCATGACCTCGGCTGAGGGATGCCTTGGTCACTGCCTTCACACCGAGCAGATCTAGGTAAAATGCTAATTATTCACCACTTCCACATACAGCAAGACCAGCTCTGGAAGGTCTGTGTCCTGCTGGCGTGCTGTAGCAGCTTTCCAACGCAAGCGCTCCCTGGGGATCCGGAATTCAGCATGGCTCGGCTTGCAGGCTCTGGGCAAGAGCATGTCAGCTTCTGCCGCTGCAGGAGTGTGTGATCTGTCCCTCAGAAGCTCTTGGAGGAGAGAGCTCAGGCTGCTTCCAGCTTGCTCAGAAGCTGTTGAAGCTAGAGGAGCAGCAAGACTAAGCAGCGTCTGGGGACGGTTGCACGACCCCATGGAGCTGATCTGGTGGCTCACTGCTGCTGAGTGGAGGGGGTCTCACTGCCCTTCCTCCATCTCCCGCCTGGCAGGTTTCGCTCACTAACCAGGCAGAAAACAGATTTTCTTCTCTCCGGGTCATTTTCTGCTGGTTCAGTGAGCTGAACCGTCTCACAGAGCAGCGAGAAGGGAGGGAGGGGACCCTGGCATGGAGCTTTGGGAGGGGTACGAGTGGACTCACTGTTAAATCTGCTCCCCCCTTCGTTAGAGAAGTGTCGCCATGTCCAATGAGGAGGCAGCTCGGCCACTCAAACCAGCAGCTTCCCGATCCACTGAGGGATGAAACTGCTCCTCCCTCCTTTCGTGCAGCCATCGATGGCTGCGAGGAGGCTCCATTGCGGCTGCTCATCCAGACAGGCACAATGAGTATTTATGATGGTGTCTCCTTTATTTATGCGCTGCTGGTGAGGCCGCATCAAGGCACTGGGTGCCATTCGGGTCCCCCGGCACAGGCAGCGAGAGGCTGGAGCAGAGCAGGGACCCTTCCCACCTGCGTCAGGGTGCAGTGACGGACCCCGAGGCAGAGCAGAGGGGCAGCAGGATGAGCAGCGACCAGCCACGGCCCCCATTTAAGCCACCAAGAGATGACACAGGTCGTTAGCGGGGAGCTGGTTTCATTTTGATCCCATGTACGGACACAGACAAATCTCATAGCTCAATCAATGAAGCTCTAGAAGTTGGTAACAGAAATTAATGCTTCAGCTTGGTTTTAATAGAAAAGAGATCCTGGCCAATTAACTTCCCAGAGGAGATTTATTTAGCAATTGCATAACATTCTCATTAAAAATGTATCAGCAAATCACAGAGTAAGTAGGTTACAAAGTGAATAGATTTCCACATATATTTGTTAATTGAATTAAAATATTAAATAGTTTTGAACTAAGGGTCTGTCCGCTCTTAACAGAAGCCGTCTTGCTGGGTGAAGATTACCAGGAACCTGCAGTCACCGTTGATGGAAGTTGTGTATTTTCCCCAGGCAGACGACTGCTTGTCTGGCCGTTCCTGAAACCCGCTGCTGGGTCGTACCCGCATTACGAGATCCGTGCCGCCGGGGAAGTCACAATCCTGCAGCACTCGGCATCACCGGCTGCGCGAGCAGGTCTGCGGCAGCAGGGCAGCTCTACTGAGCGTGCATGGCAGGGCGAGAGCATCGCGGGTGGAAACGCCCCACGAAGGGCTTTGAAAACCTGGTGCAGGTTCAGGGAAAACCCACGGAGGTGGGTTGGAATGGAAATTGCTTTATAATCAGAGTTGAGGAGCCAAACTGCTTAGCTTAACACAAGGAGGCTGAAAATCAGCTTGATTCAGTCTTCGTGTTCATACACGGGGAGAGTATTACCTGTCGCTGCAGTCGTGTGCCTTCACCTGGAAAAGTAAGAAAAAACAGTTATGATTGTGAGAAACCAAAGATGGGGGAAAAAAAGACTCTTTGAACAACTTCCCTCAGGGGCAGCCTCTTGTTGCACGAACTATTTTAGCTCGACTTCCAGCCCGCAAACCAAGACTCAGTCTGGCTCAGCCCGAGGTCCCAGCTCCAGGCACAAGACCCAGGAGCTGCTCCCGGGGGCTGCCCGGTGTCTGCCCCCGCCACGGTGTGTGACGGGCACGAGAAATGCTGAAAATGGCCTCGGAGGGATCCTTCCCCAGCAGCTGGAGCATCACGACTTTTCCTTCACCCAGGTACGATCACAGCAAACGTGCTCGTGGTTTTCAAACTCGGGGGCATCAGCCTGCTGGTTCGCATCTTCAAGGCAGCATCCCTTAGGGAGACTGAACTGTTTTACTTAATAAAATCAAGCAGGCAGGAAAACAGATGTTATGACTGCAAAGATAAGAGCGAGGTGTTGCGCCCACGTGAAGACAAACGGAGAGACGTCTTGGAGCCAGCTTTTGGCTGTCTCTGATCTCTCGGTCTGCACTGCAAGGGCTTCCAGGCACACCTTCAAAAACACCAAGCACGCAGAAAGCCAGGGCTCGGTTCTTGCGGCTGGCCAGACCTGGGGAACCGGCTCCGCACGGGACAAGAGCGGCTCGTGCTCTGCCCTCCTGCTTCGCCCCGGCACAACCATCCTGCCTGGCGTCCCCACCGCCCCGCAGAGGGATGCGATGGACCAGCTCTCACCAGCCCGACCTCATCCTCTCTGCTAAGTCAAGCGGCTGCCACACAGGAGCGTCCGACCAGCTCAGGCAGGGAGTAAACAGTGCAAACACTGTCCCCAAAGCACTTGTTCCCTCTCCGTCACGCACACAGGGAACATTTTTCACCCATGAGCCAGGGCTTTCTGCCGCTCCGCTTTGTTACCAAACACGTCCCTAAATCCTTCCCATCTTTTCAAAAAACAGCTTTGAGATATTTGTAAATAATAAACTGTCTTCCTGCAGCCCGAAGGGAGACCAGTGCTCAGTCTGACAGCTCATGCACATGGCATGGAAAAAAACACGCCTCCACCTCGGATGGGGAGGGTATTTATAAAGCCTTTGTGCAAAATTTCTTCCGAGGTTCCCCATTTAATGGAGGCACATCTGCTGCCTGCCAGCGCGAGCCCGAGTGGGGGCTGCCAGAGCCTTGGCATTTCAGAAAGGAGGAGAGAAGAACATTTTATATTTAGCAGTGGTTATTTATGAATTAGGAAAATTAATGCTTTCGGTGCGGCTCCGCAGCGAGCAGGTGTGGTTGGTAACGCGTTTGCAAGCTCCGGAGGAGGAAGAGGCAAAGCCAGGAGACGCCGCCAACGTAGACAAAGGGCTGAGTATTGCTCAGAAATAACTGAGTGATGGTGGAGGCTGGATTAATTGAATTGAGATTAAATTTAACTGTATGTGGAACAAGCCTAGCTGTGCAGACTAATGAAAAGATACTTTTCTGTATACCAGTATCTTGTCTGCTAGAAAGATGTAATACAGCTGCAAAAAAGAGGGTAAACATTTCTCCACAGTGCCTAATGCAAAGGATTTTCTATTAGCTGAAGGCAAGCGTGGGAGCTGCTGCAGAGGGCAGTGGCAGGACTTCACCTGGAACGGCACTGACAGTGTCAGCATCCCAGGCACCAGAGAGGATAACTCAGACCCCAGCAGGATCATAGGAAGACTGCCAAAATAGCGGGGGAAATCAACAGCCAACTCTAGGAGCAGTGACTTACTGCTCAGCCCGTTTTGCTCTCTGTAACTACTGTGGAGAGTAACCGGGAGGAGAAAGCAGGGGGAATGGGGAACACATAGTGCAGTTCAGCTAGATGATGATCTTGGAGGAAAAATGAACGAGTTTAATTTGGTCATAAATCAATCTATATCTGAGCTAGAAATCAGAAAAAAAAAAAAGCATCAGCACCAGGGATGCGAGGTCTGGAACAGCCTCCTGGGGGTGGCAGGGGCAGAAACCCCAAGGATTCCAGCCTGGGTGGGCCGGAGGCGGCAAGGACCTGGACCAGGGCGATGGACCTGAGGGCATCAGTGTCCACTGCGGTGACTGCGTGGACAGTGAATACCTGGGTCGGCAGGTGGCATCTCTTTCAGCCAGAGCAGGAGGTGCAGGAGGGCATCCCAGAGGCGCTCCCGGCAGTGCCAGCCAGGGACGGCGTCCCAGGGAAGCGGCAGCGTGCCTGCACGGAGTGTCCTCGGTCTGGAGGAGGTGCGGGTGCAGCCGGACCCTCCCACGGCACAAAGTCCCGGAGCAGGAGGGAAGAGCTGCCCACACTGAGACATTTCCATGCCAAGGTCCCATCCAGGACGGAGAAGGCAAAAGCTTCCCAATGTGGCTGGACTGTGGATCCCCACAACTTTCTGAAGCATTTCCATTTGGTCTGAACTTTCCCATCTCTGTCACGTTGCTTCCAAGTGGAAAATCAAGGGAAAGCCCATTTGAATGTGTCCCAGAGTGGAAATCCTCATCTGTCCACTGTGTTTCTTGAATAAAGACACAAGAAACAACAGAATATTGAAATGCAGAAGCTGCTTTGTGAGGCCAATAATAAACAGTTCTGTTGTGTCAGGCACCTAGGAACCTTTGGCTAGGAAAGCCAAAAGCATAAATAAGTCAAGAAGGGATTAGAGAGCCCAATCGATGGTTCGCAAACAGCGTGCTCCGTGTTCAGTCTCCAGCTCCGGCAGGTGTGAATTATTGATGGGGAATAGCTGCGAGAATACAGTTTTTATCTGACCTTCTTTTATAATCTTCACTAAATATCCGGCTACTGTTGCAGACCGGGCAGGGTGAGAAGGACCTTCGGCCTGACTCAGTTCAGCCGTATCTTAGATGGCCAGCCGAAAGATGCAGCAGAAGCACCGCGGTTATCCCAGCACGTGGCTGGTGGATCTATAAGGCCACGTGCACAAGTTTCCCGAGCACATGGATGCTCTCCTCGGCTGCACCCCCAACACGTGTGTGTCCCCGCTTCCCACCCAAAGCTTTCCTCCCTCCTCGCACCCACAGCCCCCGCGCACCCCCCATGCACCATCACCCCCAAACATGCCCTCTCACATCCCCTCCAGTCGGCCTCCCCGCCTGCAAGGGAATAGCTCCGGGGAAGGAGCAGAGAAGTCTCCGGCCAAAAGCCGAGGTGAAAAGGCAGCTGCCTCTCGCCATCAGGATGTCCGGAGAGTTTTTGCTGCCGGAGCATGAGCCGGGCAGCAGCCCCGCACCTCGGCTGCTGATGGAGTGGCAGTCCAGAGAGCGATCCCTGTGCCAGGCAGCCGGAGTGGCTGAGCTGAAGCCCAGTGAGGGGCCCCATTGCCCACCCCCGGGCTGCAGGGTCCCTGTGCAGACACCCTGAGGAGGGGTCCCCTGCCTGCACACCCCAAGGTGCCCCGGCTCTCATCCCACCAGGGCAGGGCAGTCCCTGCTGTCCCCTGGGTGCAGAGGGGCGATGGCTGTGAGGATCCCAAGGAGCATGGGAAAAGTGAAGGCTTTTAACCTTCCTCTCCTGTACAGCAGGGGAGCACGCCCAGGGTTTGCAGAGTTGCCCCGTTCTCGTTCCACCATTTCCACCTGCATGGTCACTCACCGCTGAGATCCAGCTCTCCTCTCCCCAAGCTGCTGACCCACATGGACAAGTTTCTTCTGATCTCAGTGCATTTCCACTTCACGCTATGGTGTTTCTCACCCACCTGTCCCACGGAAGTCCATCTTTTCTGACAGAAAATGAAGGAAAATGCCCAGAGGTCCTCCAGGTTTACTGTTGGAAATGGCCCTTTTTCCTGTCCTCATGTCCCCTCTGGGCTCCCCGCCATGGCAGCCCTGTATCTCTGCAGTGCAGAGACCCCGTCATGGCAGGACGTACCCCCCTTTGTGGCCAGCAGAGCCCCGCAGCACGGTGCCACTGCAGCAGCCGCTGCTCCTGGCCCACGGGCACCTCTCCCTGAGGTGCAGCACTGGCTGATGCTGTAACCACCATCCTCCTCCTCTGGCAGCATTTTTGCTAATGACAGCCATGAGCCTGCTTTCTAACCCCTGTCTCAAGAAACGCCCATCACCTGAGCACAGACGTTGGGCCCAGGTGGGCTGGATCCAGGGGGCAAACGAGGAGGTGCAGACGGAGGCACAGCCTGGGCGCTGCTCTGGGCAGAGGGCTCGGGCAAACGCAGCGGGAAGGGCTCTCTGGGGGTCTCTGCTCCAAACCCTGCTCTGAGCAGGGCGAGCCCCAAAGCCAGAGGAGGTTTTTAAGCTCCATTTCCCCCCCAGCGTGTCTAGGTGCCCTTGCAAGCAGGGGCAGGTTGCGATGGAGCAGACACCTGCGGAGGGGTGGCCGAGTGGTCACAGCCCTGTGGCCGACTGTGCCGGAGCCTCTGGAAACCCGGCTGCCAGCTGCTGCCCTGAGACGAGGCCGGGGGTCTCCGTTGCCCCTGCACTCGCGAGGCACTGGCGAGGGCAGCCAGCCCGGCTCTCCCGGCCGCAGCGGGTCCTCCTGCAAGCACTGCCTCGCCGCGGGGACGGGGGTTTGGGATCGCTGTTTTCAGAGCTCAGCATCAGCCACTGCCATCCTGCTGTGCGGAGCAGCCCTGGTGCACGTATAAAACACAGGAATCACGGTGCCGGGCCAGACCAAAGTCCGATGCTTCTCCCCCTCCGCCTCGGCCAGCAGCCGACATCTAGGGGAGAGCGTAAGGATGGGGCACCCTCATTGTGGCACTTCCCCAAAAACTCCAGATTCAAACTGTTCGGAGTTAACATCTTCCTGAAGCAGTTTTCTTGGTTTTGCTTTTAGTGGACCTTGTGTTTATTTATTCCATAAATTTGTCCAATTCCTTTATGAATCCTTTTAAAAATTTTTATCACCTACAATATCCTGGGACAGGAAGTTTCACAGCCTAATTGCATGTGTTATGAAGAAATATTTCTTATACCAGCTCTGAACTTTCCCCTCACGAGCTTTCATGCCATGATAACGAGTTACTGCACTGGCAGAGACGGGGAGCGGCAGCTCAACCCGCCTGCTGCGGTGCCTCTCCTGGGGATGCAGACCTCCGGCACGCCAAGAGCCCAGGTAATCCAGGTGATGTCTCAGTAACGCTCCTCACTGCTGAGATGCTCAGAAATACTCGGGAGGAAAAGGCACAGACCCCTGTGAAGCTCCACTCCCCAGCCACCCAGCGATGGGAGCTGGTCCTGTGTCTGGCAGCAGGGACAACAGGGGCTTTGGGAAAAGGTTTAAAAGTGCATCTGTCAGAGCCCAGAAGAATGATAGACTTAAAAGCAAGAGTAAATGCAATACAACTGTAGCAGTGAGACACACGATGGGGCTGATCACAGTGTATGGGGTCCCTGTGCAGGGTCAGGCTCAGCCTGGGGCAGCAGCCACAACGGAGGAGACCCCCAGGGCAAAACTTGGTGGGGTGGGCTGGTGGGTGCAATGCAGACTTTAAGTGGACGTAAAGCTGTGTCAGCAGGAAAGCATCCTCCTCGGGGTGACTGGGATGGAAGGACGTGGCCAAGCACGGGGACAAGACACAGTCACTATCGCAGCCTGGAGCTGGCCTGGAGAGCCGCAGCGTCATCCGAAAAGGGTGATGAGCAGGACATGACACCCAACAGCCCTGGACTGGGCAGAGCTGAGGCATGACCTGGGTCAGGACCAAGCCCATCGCTGCGCTCATGCAGCCAAGGGCAGCTCCACTGCCCAGCTTGCCCGTCCTCGGCATGTCGGGGGAGAGCCGGTCCCCCAGGTGCTGCAGGGCACGGGCACGCTGCAGGCGGGTGCCAGCCCCGGTGCCCCGCGGTGTGCCAGTGGGGAGGTGCTCGGCTGGGTCAGCCTGGGAGCCCCCACCCGCTCGGTCCATGCAGCAACAGCCCACCCTGCCAGGCCAGAGGGGGCAGCTCCAACAGCCTGCCCGTACCCGCCAGCCCCGTCCCCTGGCAGCAGGGGCAGGCCGAGCTCCTGCCATTGCCTCTCTCAGCTGATGCACAGTGGCATCTCAGGATGTGTAATTTGATTAATTTGCAATGGTGCAAACGGATGATGTCTGTGCTCGCACCTCCAAGCAATTTGCTTACATACAGGGGACATGTGTTGACACCTTGTCTATGGGACGTGTGAGGCAGCAAGTGAGCATGGGTTCACGGAAAGGCACAGGGGGACTAGACCCATCTTCTGCATCACCTCCACGTGGCATCACAGACAGGCCCTGCTAGCAAAGATACCGGCTCACGCTGAAGGTACCGTTCACTCTGTCTCTGTTACAGTCAGGACAAAACCATATACAGCGTCAAGCAGGGCTCTTCCCTCCGAGGGAGAAAAATAGTCAAAATCAGGCATCCTTTCCCAAAGCCATCCCGTAAGTTCTGTCTCCGTTTCTTTCCCTGTACTTCTTGGCTTCCTCCCTGGAAATACAGTAAGCAAATGTGAGCACCGCAACTCCAGAAAAAAAGATATTTTGGTCATCCACAGGAAAGGATAGGAACTTTGCTTGAAAGTCCATGCAGAAATATCCCACCTTTTTTTTCCTCCCATTATGTTCCTCAGAGGATGTGGTGCATCATCCCGCTCCGGGGTGAACCTGGCCCGTCTGCGGAGCAGCTGCTCTGGCCGGGAGCCCACGGAGACGCCACTTCCCCGGGCTCAGCCTCCCCCCCTGCCCAGCAGAGCTGCTCCACACACCATCCCCAAAGCAAGCCTTGTCCCTGCCTGTCCGGCTTGAACGTCACCCACAAGGCTGCCAGGGGTGGCAGACGCTGACCCGTCCCCCTCCCTGTGCCGTGAGGGTTAAGACCAGAAGTACCAGGAGACCTTTGCTCAGCCACCCCTGCGCTGAGCCTGATGATCTGGGGTTCGCCTGCGGCATTTCAGTCCCCAAGCAGCTGCTCCCGGGCAGAGGGAAGGCAGCCCCGACGTCTGAGCCCGCTGGCGTCGGCTGGGTGCGATGTCAGGGAGTCCCGGTCCGTGGTCCACGCACCCCGCCACAGAGGGAGCTGCCAAATTTCTGAGGTCTGGGTCCACCCAGCCAGGAGGAAAACCCTTTCCTGACCCAAATGCAGCCAGCACAGCCTGGATGGGCCCCTCCAAAGGGACACTGGACCAGAGTGGTGGTGTCCTCCCTCTGGTGACCTGTCCCCTGTTATGGCCCATCCCCAGCTCTGCAGGGGCAGGGAGAAGAAACCCAAAGGTGTCTGTCCCGTCGCAAGCCGAGCCCCAACTTGTACTGCAGAGCGCTGGGCTGTGCTGCAGGACAAGGGAGGTTTTACAGCTTTTAAAGCAAGAAAGCATTCTTTTACAGCAGAAACTGAGCCCAAAAGAGGGAAAAAAGAGAATAATCATAAACCCCCAAGAAACTGTTATCATGAAGACATCACCATGGTGAAACAACTTATTACCCCTAAGGATCATGAACTATGAAAAGGGAGAAAATTAGAAGGGCCAAAGCCCAATTAGAACTTAGTCTGGCTACTGCCGTAAAAGACAACAAAAAGTCTTTCTACAAATACATTAACAATAAAAAGGGGGCTAAGGAGAATCTCCCTCCTCTATTGGATGCGGAGGGAAACTTAGTGTCAAGGGATGAGGAAAAGGCTGAGGTGCTAAATGCCTTCTTTGCCTCAGTCTTCAACAGCAAGGGAAGTTGCTCTCTGGGCACCCAGCCCCCTGAGCAGGAAGACAGGGATGGGGAGCAGAATGTAAACCCCGAAGTCCAAGGGGAAATGGTCAGTGACCTGCTACGCCACCTAGACACGCACAAGTCTATGGGGCCGGATGGGATCCACCCAAGGGTGCTGAAAGAGCTGGCAGAAGTGCTCATCAAGCCACTCTCCATCATTTACCAGCAGTCCTGGCTAACTGGGGAGGTCCCAGTTGACTGGAAGCTGGCAAATGTGACGCCCATCTACAAGAAGGGCCGGAAGGAGGATCCGGGCAACTACAGGCCTGTCAGCCTGACCTCGGTGCCCGGGAAGGTTATGGAGCAGATCATCTTGAGTGCCATCATGCGGCACATACAGGACAACCGGGTGATCGGGCCCAGTCAGCGTGGGTTTATGAAAGGCAGGTCCTGTCTGACCAACCTGATCTCCTTCTACGACATGGTGACCCGCTTAGTGGATGAGGGAAAGGCTGTGGACGTTGTGTACCTGGACTTTAGTAAAGCCTTTGACACCGTCTCCCACAGCATTCTCTTGGAGAAGTTGGCTACCCATGGCTTGGATGGGCATACTCTGCGCTGGGTAGGAAACTGGCTGGATGGCCGGGCCCAAAGAGTTGTGGTGAATGGAGTTAAATCCGGTTGGAGGCCGGTCACAAGTGGTGTTCCCCAGGGCTCAGTACTGGGGCCAGTTCTGTTCAATATCTTTATCAATGATCTGGACGAGGGGATCGAGTGCACCCTCAGTAAGTTTGCAGATGACACCAAGTTGGGAGGGAGTGTTGATCTGCTGGAGGGCAGGCAGGCGCTACAACGGGACCTGGACAGGCTGGATCGATGGGCCGAGGCCAATTGTATGAGGTTCAACAAGGCCAAGTGCCGGGTCCTGCACTTGGGTCACAACAACCCCAGGCAACGCTACAGGCTTGGGGGGGAGTGGCTGGAAAGCTGCCCGGTGGAAAAGGACCTGGGGGTGTTGGTTGACGGCCGGCTGAATATGAGCCAGCAGTGTGCCCAGGTGGCCAAGAAGGCCAACGGCATCCTGGCCTGTATCAGAAATAGTGTGGCCAGCAGGAGTAGGGAGGTGATTGTCCCCCTGTACTCGGCCCTGGTGAGGCCGCACCTCGAGTACTGTGTTCAGTTTTGGGCCCCTCACTACAAGAAAGACATTGAGGTGCTGGAGCGTGTTCAGAGACGGGCAACGAGGCTGGTGAAGGGTCTGGAACACAAATCCTATGAGGAGCGGCTGAGGGAACTGGGGATGTTTAGCCTGGAGAAAAGGAGGCTGAGGGGAGACCTTATTGCTCTCTACAACTACCTGAAAGGAGGTTGTAGAGAGATGGGGGTTGGTCTCTTCTCCCTAGTAACAGACAACAAAACAAGAGGAAATGGCCTCAAGTTGCGCCAGGGGAGGTTTAGATTGGACATTCGTAAAAACTTCTTTACCGAAAGGGTTGTCAGGCATTGGAACAGGCTGCCCAGGGAGGTGGTGGAGTCCCCATCTCTGGGGGTATTCAAAAGGCGTTTAGATGAGGCCCTAAGGGATATGATTTAGTGGGGGACTTGGTAGTGATAGGTTAATGGTTGGACCCGACGATCTTGGAGGTCTCTTCCAACCAGAACAATTCTATGATTCTATGATTCTATGACTGATATGCCGCCAGCTAACAAATAGAAACATCACTCCGCAGCACTGCGATATTTATTGTTAGCAATAATAGTAGTAAAAATTCACATAGCTCCCTATCCACCGAGCAGATTCTTACCCACATGCATCGCAATTATCCTGCCCAGGAACAGGTCAGCTCTCAAAATCACAGCCGAAGCCATCCTGCCTGTGCGACCCCCAGCTGTGCCAGTAACTGCTGTCGGAGTGAGTGGGAAACTGCCTGGAAGTTGTGGCAAAGTCAAGCTTGGGCCAGTAAATCTCCCACCGGCGGGAGTATGTCGGGGCCCACGGTCCCCCCGCATCCCCAGTTTGCCTCTCCTGGTCTTTCTTGATGCTTCAGAGCCCAGAGACGTCTCCATCTGCAATTTCCCACCCGCAGCGGTTGAGCGGGAGATCCCACCTGCCTGGGAGAAAAAAGTGACTCTTAGAAAAACTCCCTGGCCAAACCTCAAGCCTTTTGCAGCTCGACCCAAAAACGTGTTGGCTGCCACCCCCTCCCCGCTCCTCTTGGCTCCCAGGACCAGGGTGTGGGTCGGCAAGCACTGGGAGGCTGTTTTGGGGGCACGCCACGCTGCCACAACGCCGTGTCCTCCTCTAGACCCGGCACGGGACGGCCGTTCGCCCGGTCCCATGGTGGCTCCAGCCAGGCTCGGCCTCGATCTGCATCCGCAGGGGAGGGTGTGGGACATCCATTGCTCGTCACCACGGGGCTCATCACCACCTGGGCCAAGGGGTGAGCCAGAGTCCCCAGGGCAGCAGGAGCTGCGCTATAAACACGGCTCCCCCGCAGCCAGCAGCTGCGCCCGAGCCCCTTTGCCTCGGACGGGGCTCAATAAATGGGTCCCTGGGTGGTTGGGGCTGTCCGTGGCTGCGGGGGCTGGTCCTGCACCTTCTGCTCTGTAGCACCATAACAGGCATGATCGGGCCCTGCGAAGCAGCCCGGCGCCAGGGGCACTGCCGATGTGCTGCTCCCCAGCCGTCTCCTTGGGGCAAGTTGCGTTTTCGGCAGCTGCGTCTCAGCTGCGGCATATCAGAGCATCATTTTTGGGGAGGACGCCTAGGGCTTGCCCTTGCTCCACACTTGCGAATCACGAGCTCCCAGGCCACGGCAGAAACTCTCATCATTAGCCCTGACTGCAGTAATTTGCATTTTGTGCTATTGAAGTTCATCCCATTTCTGCCACTTCAGTCCTCAAGGACATCTGCTCCTTCCACGGGACAGTCCTGATCTCTTTGGCATTTACGATGCCTCTTGCCTTGTTTCGTTAGGCATTTTCCTCAGCAAGTTTCCACATACCATGGCCTCTAAGAAAGGCCGGTTCAATCTCGGCTCTGTCCTGCCATACAGCACAGCTCCCCTTTCCCAGAGCAAAGCCCTCCTGCCCTGGGCCGAGCCGCCCAGCAGCCCCCGGACGGTGCCGGGGCTGGGGAGCGCAGGGCACGCCGAAGCAGAGCAGGGGCACAGCTCCGGGTGCACCCCCAAGCAGAGCAAGGGATGCAGAGTGCAAGGAGCCGCTGGCCCGGGCAGGGCAGGGGGTGCGGGAGCTGCCCCTTGCCCCTCTGCCCCAGCCTCACCCAGGGGCTCTTTGCCAAGGTGGGAGCATGGGGGGCTGCAGGGATTCCGGCTGCCTGCAAAGCCGAGCCGTCGGGCTGAAGCTCAGGGCCCGGCCTCCCAAAATGCCCATTCCGGGTGCCGGTCCGGGAGCAATACCCTGCCTCACAGCGGGAGGGTTGCCAAAGCTGGCACCTCTCCCCAGAACTTTGTAAGTTCCAGAAAACGAGTATTTTCTCCTAGGAATTGTTTCTGAAAGCATTTCAAGCAGCTTCATCCACCATTCACTGTGGGGAGCATTTCAGGGATTAATTAATTATCCTCACAGTTAACAAACGGATGCCTCATTCCCAAAATTGATTTGCCTGCCTCCAGCTACCAGCTGCTGGTCCCTGACCGTCACTCCCCCTGGGGTACCGGAGCCCCCAGCACCGGTGCCCGTGCAGCAGCCTGCCCTCAGCTCCTTCCCAGCAAGCTGGAGGGACTGAGCTCCTGCCCTGGGCTGGGAGGCACTTTCCCCACCCGCACCCCCTGCATATCCCCCGTGCCCAGCACAGCTCCTGCTCCCCTGCAAGAAGACCCAGCATGAAGACCCTCTATGTGAATCCCCGGCATCAGCCCAGGAGCCCACGTCAAACCAGCTGCAACCCCTGTCTGGGCGCCGTCCCCAGGCACATGCCCAGCCTGCACGGGGGACGCCGCTTCCCGCTCCCTTAACACACGTTTCGTTAGAGGGGGCCCATCTTGCCAAGGGGTCCAGGTGGCATCGGTGGACACTCCGTCTCCATCATCATTTTCCACTCTGCTCATCTCAGCATCTCCCCGCACTTCCACCGGCTGAGGTGTATATTTATACTGGGATCACAGATGGAGACAGGCCAGGTGCTGGACCGCAGACCTCACCAGGACAGCCCTCCCTGAGGAGGGACCCCCTCAGCGACGGGGCACGGGCAGCCTGTCAGGCTCTGCCCGCTCTCCATCCTGCTGCAGGACAACACACAGAGCTGTCTTCACAGCCGAGAGCCACGGGAAACAGCTGTGTGCCCCACCAAGGTGTGTTGCACCCATCCCATCACTAGGCGCCCAGGACCACTGGGACGCGTTCCCTGCCAAAGCCCCCACAAACACACCCCCCGATCGGGTGAGGAGGAGCCGAGAAGGTGGGATGTTCTGCCCCGGGAGCTCAGCACGGGACTGGGAAGGCCGGTCGCTCACTGACCCCAGGGAGCCTGCCCGCAAGCGCTGGGCTCTGCTGGTTTGTTCTCCCCGGACTCTCCCCAGAGGGTCCCCCCCTTCGCCAACAGCAGCACCCAGAGAGCTCGGTGCTGCACGGAGATGGCACCGGCACCGGCTGGTCCATCGCGCAGGGGATGCTCCTGCTCACGCCGGCAGCGAGATGCTGCTGGTTTGCTCCAGTCGGCATTTTCAGCTCATGCCCAGTGCGTGGTCCAGCACTGTCCCAGCTCCTGCCTGCCGAGCCACCGTGCCCCCACCGCCTTTGTGCAGCCCAGCGTCCTAACCAAGTACATGGCTCTTGTCCCAGTCAAACTTTATCCTTTCTTTCTCCAAAACATTTTGAATTTGAACCAATGTGCATTCTAATCCTGGTTCCTAACGTCCTTGCAACCCCTCCCAACTTTGTGTTATCTGCAAGTCTGACCACCTCCCTCTCCGCTCCAGCGCTTTGCTAATGAAAATAATCGTCACCTGGGGTCCCTGCAGCACCTGCTGCTGCACCTCCCTCCTGTTTGGCCATGAGCTGTGGCCACTCCTCAGGTACATTTATCCAACCTGTTTTTCAGTTTTTATCAATATTTTCACTCAACTTATTTCCCTCCCTTGCTTGTGAGGACGAAAGCCTTGCAAGGCTCATGGCATGCGGGATTTCCCTGTTCTCTCTCCCCCTGGGCCTATTGCCCAGCTGTAGAGAAAACTGGTGGAATGGTCTGCCAGGAGAAGTCCTTGCATTGGGCATCACTGAGCTCCCCGTCACCCTCCAGCAGCCTGGAAACATCCCATCATTTCCTCCGGTTTCCACCAGGACACAACTCACCGCTCCCCAGTTCCCCACGTCTCCTGCCTCTCCCATAAAGGCAGGGGCTGCTGCTGCCTCCCCCTGCCCGCTGCCTCCCCCTGCCCCTTGCCTCCTGCTGCCTTCCCCTGCCCGCTGCCTTCCCCTACCCGCTGCCTCCCCCTGCCCACTACCTCCCCCTGCCTGCTGCCTCCCACCCTCAGCCAGATCCCAGCCAGTGGTGTGTGTGGGCTCTGCCCCGCCAGCTCCTCGCCAAGGTTGGACTCAATGATCTTAAAGGTCCCCCTGTGCACCCCTCTTGCACCCCCACATGCCCTCAACCACTCAGCTGCACCCCTGACCCCCTGTGTGCTCCCTAGCTCCCCAGCACCCCACACCCCACTCCCCCAGCCAGCCCCCCCGTTGCCCATGCTGCCTAGCTACCACCCAGCCCCCCCCACTGCCCCCCAACTCTGTCCCCTGCCCCCAGGACCCCTGAGCCCAGCCCCATCCTCTTCCCTGCAGCCCCCACACTGCTGCTGCCCCCCCCCCCCCGAACCCCCATACGTGGCCTAGGGAACCCGCTCCCAGGGGGGGCATAGGTGGGGGGGCAGAGGCTGCCCACTGCCAGGCTGAGACCAGCCACCACTCATGACACCCTCCAAGGCCCCACGCCCTGTCCCTGGGCTGGGTCTGACTGGAGGGGGGGGGGTCTGGCTCCCGGTCATGGGGTCTGTGTGGCGCTGGGGGGGAAGCGGGAGGCAGGAGGAGAGATCTGGCCCCAATGGGGACTGAACCGGACCGGCACTCCAGCAGTCACCGGCTCCCAGCCTTTCCCAGCCCGGCACATGGGGAGCGCCTGTGTGGGGGGCCACAGGCCATCGGCAGGACCCCATGTCCTGGACCCCAAGTCCTGGACCCCACACCATGGCCACCCTTAGCATCCCTGCCTGCCCGGACCCCATCCTCACCCTGGCACCCCGGGCGAGGGGTTACTGCTCTGGTGTGCCCCCTGCTTGGGGGGGGGCTGCCCCAGCACCCTGTGCTCCGGCAGTGGCCCCAAAGTCCCCTTCCCCACTGCCCCCCGTGCTGTGCATGCAGGATGAGGGGTGGGGGTTCAGGTGCAGCCCACCTCCCCACGCTGACCCTGCTCTCCCCACCAGGCGCCCGCCCTGCCATGCCGCCTGCCCAGAGCCCCCAGAGCCCTCGGCAGCACTGCCAGCAGGGCCTGGAGGTGGGGGGCAGCCACAGGAGCCCCCCGCCCGGACGGCCATGGGGCACCTGGGGCGCAGCAGGCTCCCAGCCCAGTGCCGCATGGAGGGATGGGCGGCTGGCTCCAGGACAAGCCCTTTTACAGCAGCCGTGGCAGCGGCTGGGGCACGGGGTGGCGGGCAGCGTGCTGCTGACCGGCGGCCCCGGCTGTGGCACGACGGCACTCTGCACCGAGCTGCTTTGGCCCACCTTGGCGGCCGGCTGCCAGCCCGGCTGGGTGCCCAGTGCTGGGCTGGCACTTCTGCCAGGCGCAGGATGCCAACACACTCTTGCCACTGCGCTTTGTACTGAAGCTGACATGGCAGCTGGAGCGGGCACAGACCACCCTGCAGCCCCCCTGAGTGCAAGTGGGACCCTGATGAGACCTTCAAGAGGTGAGGAGCCACCAGACCCCCGGGGGGCACAGCCAGCACAGCACTGCCCTGCACTGGGCAGGGGGTTCCCACGTGCACATGGCACACCGCAGCGCTTGGAGCCCAGGCATGGGGTGCTGGCACAGCCTCACGCCCCCTGCCCCACCCCCGGGCTGTGCTGCTGCGAGTGGGTGGGTGGTAGGATTGGGGGTACAGGAGGGCAGGCGGTGGGGCTGGGGTGCGGTGGGGCTGGGGTGCAGTGGGGTGGGGGGGTCTCATCCTGCATCCCCCCAGGCTTCCGCCTCCTGTGCCTGGACAACCTGCAGATGGCGGCCACGGTGCGGGACGTGCAACAGTACATCCTGCTCCGGCTGGACAGCAAGCCTGCCCTGCACCGGCACCCGACGCGTGGGACAGCTGAGATGCTGAGCCAGCTGCACGTCAAGAGCGACAGCTGCTTCCTCTGCCCGGAGCGGGTGCTGGACGGCGCGGCTGCCGGCACCGCGGTGCTGCACAAGGTGCGGCACATCCCCGGCACCCTCCATGGCCTCCACCTCTGGCTGTACCAGCACCTCCTCCCACCCGCGCGGGGCGTGGAGGTGGAGGCTGGCTGCCCAGCAGGGCCAGGCCAAGGTGCTGCTGCACCTGCTGGCCCACGGCGCCGGTGTCAGCCGGCCGGACCAGAAGGGCCAGACCGCCCTGCGCTCGGCTGCCTGGGGCAGGCACACTGAGGCCATGGCCACGCTGCTGCGGGTGGGCACAGAGGTGGATGGGATGGATGCCGAGGGCCAGACAGTGCTGCAGGCAGACGGGGCTGGGCGCATGGTGCTGCTGGCAGCCACCCCCACGGGCCGTGGTCCACACCCTGCTCATCTGGGGGTGCCTGTGGACCGGGTGGACACGGAGGGACAGACAGCACTGGGGGTGGTGGCAGCACAGGGCAGCACGGACGTGGTCGGTCACTGCTGGGCCGGGGGCTCACGGGAACTGCTGCCACACCAGGGGCCAGAGCCCCCTGCACCTGGCAGCACTGGAGGGCCATGACGGCATCCACACCGCGCTGCTGGAGCACGGGGCTCGCGCGGCCCAGCCCGATGCCGAGGGCCGCCTGCCCCTGCCTGCACCTGCTCCACTGCTGGGGCCGTGACGGCCACCGCGCTGCCTCGGAGCTGCTGCTGCTGCGGCACAGGGCAGAGGCGGACGCGCTGGACGGCAAGTGGCACCCAGCGCTGCACTCGGCCGCCTGGCAGAGCCACACCGACACCGTCCAGCTGCTGCTGGACCACAGCACCCGCATGGACCGGGCCTGCAGCCAAGGGGCCACAGCGCTGGGCGTCGCCGCCCAGGAGGGCCACGCCGAGGTGGTGCAGGTACCGCTGGAGCAGGGCACCGACCCCTGACGTGCCAATGGCTATGGCCGGACCCCCACTTGCCTGGCCGCCCACCAGGACCACGCCACTGTCCTGCGCCTGCTGGACCACCATGCCCCGCCCTGCTGACAGCTGCCCCAGCCCCCCAGGACCACCACTTGCCCGGCTCCACCACCACCTCTGCCATGTGCCACTCACTGGCCACAGTGCCCACAGTGCCAGCCGACAGACGTAGCTTCACCCAGTGGCTCCAGCAGCACTCGCTGACCTGCAGCCAGGCCCCCACTAGCCCCCCAGCCCAACAGGCTGCTGCAGCCCCTGCTCGCCATCGCCATGCTGGACCCTGACTGCACCTCAAGCTGCAGTGCAAGGGGCCCACCTGCGGCTGCGGGAAGGAGACCCCACTCCGAAGGTGGGGGGCTGGGGGGGGCCAGGGGCCACTGCAGGGGCTGAGCAGTGCAGCATCGCGGCCCCATCCCTGCTCTCCCAGGGGCACACCAGGGGTCTGGGGAAGGGGCGAGGGTGGGCACTCACCTGGGGGTCCCAGCACTGTGGGATAGGGGGACCCCACAGGGGAGTGGGGCAGCCCCACATTCACCCTCCCTGCTCTGTCCACAGCTGGGTGCGGATGGAGGTGCTCGGAGCAAAGCGCACGGATGTGAGACAGGCAGACGGATGGACGGACAGACAGACAGGCCGAGGTCCCCTCCCCAGCGGTGAGCAGTGCCCGGCCTTGGGCAGGGCAGGATGCGGCCCCAGCCAGGGGCTCATCGAGCAGCAACGATGGGGGGAGCTGTGCAATGTGGGGAGGGGTCTGGCTGTCCCCCCCACCAGCCCCCAAAGCATCCCCGTTCTGGGGGTGCATGTGCCCCTGCTTGGGGGAGCAGGCTGAGACCCTGCGCCGGGGCCATCCCCCAGGGCCCCATCCCACCAGCGCCACCCCAGCCTTACACGGTGGGCCTGGGGGCCTGGTCTGTGCCCCACTGCCTGAGCCGAGCCCCCACTGGGGCCAGTGCCGGCTCGGGCACTCGTGGTGCCCCCGGCCCCAGCACTTTGCAGACATCGTACAACCACTAATAAATGCCACAACCTGCCACAGCCTTGTCCCCATGTGTGGGGCCAGAGCCTGGGTGTGGGGCACAGGGGGCTCAGGGTGCTGCTGGGGGCCAGGGCCTGGGGGAGTGGGGTACAGGTGGCACAAGCCCCCCAGGGCAGATGAGGGGGCTGGGAGGGCAGACAGGGTGCCATGGTGGGGAAGAGCAGCACCCCAACGCAGGACGTGCCCCAGGCCAGCAGCGTGCCTGGGGGCACCCAGCTGGGACAGCGGGGACAGAGCAGCGCCAGGCCCCTGTGCTGCGGGGGACAAGCTGCCCCCCACCCCAGGGACCCCCAGCCCCTCCTGGGGCTGCCCTGCTCCTGAGCCTCCACTGCCGGGTGTCCCACGCCAAGGCCATATGGCACCGGGTGCCCCAAGGCAGCCCAGCCGGGCACCGCAGCTGGGCGCTGCCGCCTGCACATCAGGGCCGCAGCCGTGCCAGGGGGGAACCCCAGCATCCGGCCCAGCCCAGCCCCCTCCCACCCCGGCAGCGGCGCAGGCAGCGGCAGGCAATGCCCTCAACCAGACCCTTTATTACAGAAGGGCTTTTACACAGCACAGACACACGCAGCCCTCCTCATGCACTGCCCCAGCCCCCCCAGCCCCAGCCCCCCCAGCCCCACACCCCAGGGGCCCTGGGGTGCAGGCGGGCAGCCGGTGTTGCATAGAGAGGGGCTGGGTGGGCAACGGCCGATAGTGGGGCCGAGACCCGCTGCACCCCAGGCCAGGCCAGAGCAGGGCCCCACGGCACGCACGGCCCCCAGGGTGCAGCGGGAGGCAAAGGGGGGCAGAGCCAGCCTGCCCCGCACCCCCACCAAGCCCCCGCCACCACGCCCGGGGCCGCCCAGGGTCCTGCCCTGCCGCCCCCTGAGCCGCGGGGGCAGCGGGCCGCCGGTCACTCCTGTACATATTGCAGCAAGGTCTCAGCCAAACATTCATCCCCAATAAATTAAAAAGGTCCGTGTCCTGGGGGTGATTAAAAAGGCGCCGGCCGGGGGGGGGGGGGTCACTCCTCGGGGGGCTCGGTCAGGAAGGGGGAGGTGACGGCATGGGCCTGGGCGATGGCCGCCAGCTCCTTCAGGAACTCGCTGAAGATGACGGCGCAGTAGACTGCGTTCTTGACGCGCAGCGCCTCGCTCTGCCGCTCGGCCGAGCCGCGGAAGAGGGAGGCCCCGGCCAGCGCCTGTAGCACCTGCCCATCCCGCACGTGCTGGAAGGCGAGCTGTGCCGCCTGGCGCGCCCGCGTCGGGCTGTTGGTGTGCCGCAGGATCAGCTCCCCGATGGACGGCTTCCGGCTCTTCACTGCAGCAACCGCGTCAGTCCCGCGCCGAGGGCCCCGGCCCCAGCCCCGGCCCCCAGGGAGAGGCGGCCCCCAGCCCCTGCGCCAGGCAGGGGGCAGCCCCCAGCCCTCCGCACCACCCTCAGCCCTCTGTGCAATGCAATAGGTAGCCCCCAGCCCCAGTGCAATGCAGGGGGCAAGCCCCAGCTCTCTACAATGCAACGTGCAGCCCCTGGCCCTCCCTGCCACCCCCAACCCCCAGCCCTCTGTACAACGCAATGCACAGCCCCCAGCCCTCTGCGCAGCCCTCCATGCAATGCCATGTGCAGCCCCCAGCCCTCTGCACAGCCCCCAGCCCTCCCCTACAATGCAGGGTGCAGCCCCCAGCCCTCTGTACAATGCAATGCATGGCCCCCAGCCCTCCACGCAGCCCTCCATGCAATGTCGTGTGCAGCCCCCAGCCCCATGCCGTGCCTCGCCGTGGCAGCCCCTGCCCGCCCTCACCCAGCGTCTCGGTGCGGCGCAGGGAGGGCACTGCGCTCGGCGTGTCTGACCAGTCCAGCTTCCCCCGGGCGATCAGGTACTTCTTGGCTTTGAAGAGCAGAGCCGGGAAGTCCTCCTGGCTGGCGGCAAAGCTTTCGATCTTGTTCTTCACTGAGCCGAGGACCTGCGGGGCGAAGGAACGCCGTGACAGCCGGCCCCGCGCAGGGCTGGGCGCCGCGTGGGGGTCCCGGGGAACTCCTGCCCACCCAGGGCGTACCTGCAGCAGGGACTTGACACTGGGCTGGAAGACCATGTTGGTGTTGAGAAGGAAGGAGCGCAGCAGGGGCTGGGGGTAGCAGGCCAGCTGGGCCACCAACCCCGTCAGCAGAAAGTTGACGTAGAGCGAGTTGTGCAGCATGTTCTCCAGCTTCCCGAACAGCACCGAGACGAAGGGGCCTGCAGGCGGGAGGGAGCATGTCGGGCAGGGCCGCGGGCAGCGAGACCCCCCTGGCACCGGCCCCGCAGCCCCACCTGTGAAGGGCTGGCTGGGGGGTGGCCCCACCGCCCGCGGCGGGCTGGCCACCAGCTGGGCCAGGGGGTCCGGCGGCCGCGGCAGCGCCCGTCCTGCGGCATCCCCCTCGGGCAGGGCGACGAAGCTGGCGAAGGCCTCCTCCTCCTCACGGGACAGGGGCGTCTCAGGGGGCTCCTGGGGGGCAGGCAGGGCCCCGCCGCCGCCGTTCTTCATCTCGGCCTCAATCTCCTGCAGGTCCTCGGTGAAGGCCTCGATGGTGACGCCAGCCCCATTGGGCTCGGCTGGCACCCGGGCCAGCAGCTCCTCGATCAGCGAGTCCACTGAGGGCAGCGGCTCCCAGCCCGGGGGCTGTGGCCGGGGGGCCAGGGGGGCCACGGTCCCGTTCTGCGCTGGGACTGGCCGGTGCTCCTGCTCGGAGGGGGGCCCCACGCCACTGCCCTCGCCCTGGGGGCTCCGGCGCACCTTCTTCACCGCCACGTCCCCCTCGGGCCGGCCCGGCTCTGCCGGCCCGTGTGCCCCATTCACCAGGGTCCCCGAGTCCCGGGTCTCAGGGCCGGGCCCCCCTGCCCCGGGCTCACCGCCACTGCCGGGGGGCCCCCCCTGCCCCTCCCTCACCCCCTCCTCCGGCAAGCCCCGCTTTTTAGTCCGTGGGGTGGGGGGCCCCGGGGGGCGCGGGGCACCGAGGCAGTCAGGGCCGAGCGGGGGGCCGCCATCAGGTGGGGGGGCAGCGCCGCCAGCACTGGGCTCCTCGCCATCATAGGGGGCCGACCAGACGCGGCAGGCCCAGGCGCAGCGGTCGATGCTGTGCCGCGCGTCCCGCAGGTACTCCAGGTAGTTCCTGTCCAGCTCCGACACCTCCTCCCACCTGCCGGCCCGGTGGCAGGGGCTGCCGGATGGCGTGCCGGGGGAGCGCGGCGCTGGGCCGGCCGCCTCGGGGGCCACGCTCTGCTGCCGCATGAAGAAGGAGAGCCGGGAGGGCGTGGAGGGCTTCGGCACCGTCACCACCGAGGAGGTGTCCACGTTGGGGCTGCCGTGGCCTGCGGGCAACAGTGAGCAGGGGGCTCAGCGTGGAGCCAGGATGGGCTCGGCAGCCATGCAGCACAGCCCTCCGCAGCCAAGGGGGCACAGGGACCCCAGTACCGTACCCTTGGACCAGGCAGCATGCTCCTCCTCCCGGTCAGGTGGCGGCAGGCTCTCAGGACGGCAGCACCGCGGGATGAGGGAGAGGAACTTGGCGGCCGTCTTCCCATAGATGTCCAGGTCCCTGACCGCCCGCTTCTGGCTCAGCATGACGTGGCTGCAGGGCAGCAGGTACCTGGGGGGGCACGGGGCTGGACATGCGGGCCGCAGGCAGGGGAACCATGACCAGGGGAGTGGGACGTGGCTGGGGACACGGGGGCCCTGCTAGACCCCAATGCCTTCGGCAGTGAGGCAGAAGATGGTGCTGCCCCACATGCACGGCTTGGGGTGACACCCCAGGCTGCATCCCAAAGGAACCCCCCCAGCGTGGGGCAGCGGCAGGTCGGCCCCCCATGCCAGCAGCATGGGGCAGGTTACCTGAGCACCAGCTGGAGCATGACGTCCTCGCAGTTGAGGCTGAGCAGCGTCCGGAAGAGGCTCAGGGACACCATGCAGAGCTGGGGACAGGCCGGAGGTGAGGGAGACGCAGCGGGGCAGGAGGGCAGCACCACGGCCGGGCAGCCCCATGGGACAGCCCACAGCGGGGCGGGAGGGCAGCCCCACGGCCGGGCAGCAGCTCAGGGGGCTGTGGGGGCAGCCCAGCACTTCTCACCCGGGAGTTGCTGTTGATGCGGCCCACGAGGGTGTCAAGGATGGTGCTGTTGTCATGGCGGTGCAGCAGGACGAAGCGCAGGAAGGTTTTCAGCAGGGCCGTCTCGCTGACGCTGCGCAGGAACAGGTCCAGGTAGGCTGTGCTGGCAATCATCTCCTCGATGGAGGTCTGCGGGTGGGAGCAGCTCGGCGCGGGGCTGGACCACGCGGGCCCCTGTGGGGACCCCTGCCCACGCACACAGGCAGAGGCGCAGGCAGGAAACCTCCTGCCCAGGCAGCCCCGCGCCTGTTGCAGGGAGACCCCTCACCTTGTGCAGCGCCGGCCCCATGACGGGCACAAGGAACCCGTTGTGGACGTAGTCCACGAGCTGCTTCTGCACGAGGGGGTGGGCGACCTGCGGAGCGGGGAGGGTCAGGGCCGCGGCCAGCCCCGCACGGGGCCGGCAGCCCCCCATCCCTACCTGGATGACGGCGTTGCAGAACTCCAGGGAGTTCATGAAGAGGACGAGGGAGGAGACGCCGATCCAGTCCTCACGGCGCAGAAAGTGCCAGTCGTCCCCCCGCACCTCAATCTTGCGGGGCAGGGAGGAGTACAGGGCGCTCAGGCCCGTGGCCAGCACCTGCGGACACAGGCACTCAGCTCCCGCAGACCCGATCCCCCCGAGCCACCAGCCCCACTGCCAGGAAGCCACGGCACAGGGCAGCCTGCACCAGGACAGTCACCGCGGAGCCCCACTCAAGGCGAGCCCACCCGAGACATCGCATCCCATGGCCCAGCGCGGCAGCCCATAGAGACCCACCGCCAGCCCCCGGCGCTGCCGGCATGCAACGGGGGACCATGCTGCGCTTTGCCGGAGCCAGGGCAGGAAGGAGAGCAGCAGCAGGGCAGGCAGGGCGGGCAGCAGGAGCAAAGCGGGCGCAGATGCCTGCAGCACTGCCCAGCACACACCACGGGTCCCTGCCACCAGCCCTGCCTGCCTGGGTCCCTGCCACCAGCCCTGCCTGCTCTGCTCCTGCCTGCCCAGGTCCCTGCCACCAGCCCTGCCTGCTCTGCTCCCGCCTGCCAAATGCCGGAGGCTCTGGGTCTCCAGCTGCTGGACCCAACCATCCTCCTCCAAACCCCAGTCCCACGGGGAAACCTGCCCTGCTCCATCCCAGTTCAAAGCAGGGGAGCTTTGCTCAGAAGCTGGGCCCTACGTCCCCCGCTGTCCCCAGGGCACCGGTCCCCCAGTCCCCAAGCCCTCCCTGCCCCATGGCCCAGGCTCCCCAGCCAGGGCAGAACCTTCCTCCAGGGACAGCTGTGGCTCCTGCGCCAGCAGCCAAGCCCACCCCTGCCTCGGCAGCAGAGCCCCTGGGGACCGGCCAGGTCCCGGCACTGCCCCAGGGAGTGGGGACATCGCGCTGGGTCAGCATGGCCACCCGCAGCCATACCGGGCAGAAGTAGGAGTTGTCGGTGATGGACTTGGCCACGGCGTGGTTGCTGGCGGACATTGCCATGATGAGCAGCAGCGCGTCCCTGGCCTGCTGCCCCAGGACGCCCTCATGGTGGATGAAGGGGATGAGGAGGGAGAAGATGATGAGGTTGGCGGGGCCCTGGTCCGTGTGGCTGTGGAAGAAGAGCTCCAGGATGGAGGGCTCCTTGGCCACGGAGACGCAGAGCTGGTTGAGTAGCAGGACGAGGCTGTTCTCCAGCGGGGCGGAGGTGGGCTCGGCGCAGAGGCTGAGCAGCCGCAGCAGCGGCGTGAGCACTGGCTTGTGCCGCAGCAGGGGCTGCCGGGCCTGGCTGATGAGCATCTCGTAGAGCTTCAGCTGCTCCACTTTGCGCTCCTCGGTGAAGTCGCCCTGCAAGTGCCAGCACAGCAGCCGCTCCAGCAGGTTCTCCGAGGCCACGAACTCCAGGATGGGCCCCCGGGCCGCCTCCCCCCGTGGCCGGTCCTCTGCCAGCAGGTTCAGCATCTGGTAGGTGTTGTTGCGCACGGCACTGAGGTCATCGGGGGCCGGCTTGCAGCCGCGCCGCTCCAGGATGCGCAGGACCTGGGCGGGGGGCACGGCGGTGGTGCTGAGTGCCGGGCAGGGGGTCCCCGCTGCCGGCCCCATGCCCCAGCCCCCACCCCAGCTCACCTGGGACCAGTGGTTCTTGAAGACCATGAGGCAGGTCTCGGGGTCAGCCGTGACAGGGCTCTGCAGGCTGGCACTGCGGGGGGCACGCTGCCCGGCCGCCCGCGGGTTCAGCTTGCTCAGCCAGCTCATCCTCTCCATCAGCAGGGCGGGGGACGGTCACGGGCAGCGGCGGGGCGCCCCGCGGGCCGGGCCGGATCCGACTGCTGGCTGGCGGCACCGCGGGGGCACAGGGGAGCGGGGGGGCCGCAGGGCCCCTCTCTCCATGCTGCTGCCACCCCGGGCTGGGCTGCGGGGAGAACAGCAGCTCAGAGCCCGCACGGTCCCAGGTGGCACCCGGCACCCCCAGGGAACGGGGTGCAAGAGGGCGGGCAGGCAGCCGGGCCTGGCAGCACACCCGCACCGCAGTTGGGATGCACAGGACCCTTCTGGCTCACCCTCAACGCCCCCGTCCCAGCCCAAGGCCCCCCCGCACGGGTCCTGCCCCACAGCAATACTTCGCCAGCCCTGTCCTGCCTGCCCCAGAGCTCCCTGCCCTGCCCGGGGGCAGCTGCCTGTTTGCCCCCCGCGCCCTCTGCCACCAAACCCTCCCTGGCCCAGCACCCAGAGGTGCCAGCCGGGGACGCTGCTCCCACCCCGGCATGGGGACGCAGCAGGCAGCAGCGATGCTGCCCACACCCCCATGTTTGTCTTGGCCAGGCCGGCACAGCCGCAGCCCTGCCAGCGCGGCAGCGGGGGACAGCCCCCAGCCGAGGGCAGCCGGTGCCCTGGAGAAGCGTCGCCACGTGGCACCCCGGTGGCTGGGAGGGCAGTGCCGTGGGGCTGCCATGGGGCTGCTGCACCGTCCCAGAGCCAGAGCCCCTGGCACCCATGGCTCCGGCGCTGCAGGGCCAGGCCATGGCTGCCGGGGAAAAGGGCGAGGAGCAGCTGCTGCCACGCTGGCCGCAGGACAGGCGGGCAGAGAGCACGGGGAGCAGCACAGGGGCAACCCCTCGCAGAGACAGGCAGCAACCACCCCGCCGGGCACCGCCAGCTCCGCCGCGGCCAACGGCGTGGCAGGGCAGGTCACCACAGGAGGAGCGAGCCCAGCAGGGAGGTGCCGGGGAAGCCCTCGAGGGCCGAGCAGCGTTGGGATGGCACGCAGCCAGGACGGTGCCAGCCCCAGAGCCAAGACCCGAGTTGCCAGTGGAACCACGTGGCCGTGGCCTGGCGCCACTGAGCAGGAACAGAGCGGGGCAGCCGGGCCGGAGGAGGCGGGGAGCACGTGGAAGCAAAGTCGGCACCAACACCATCCCGCAGCCCCGTGCTGGGCACAGCTCCCCGCGTCCCTCCCCACGGGGCAGAGCAGCTGCATCACCTACCTTGGTGAGCGGGGCCGCAGCTCCCGGGTGGCAGGAGCCGGCAACAGCACCGCGCCCAGCAGCTTTGCCCCACGAGGCGCTGCCAGCCCTGCGTCAGCCCCGAAAGGACAACGCCGCAGAAGGGGCCGGCTGCCGGGGCTGCGGTGCAGCCTCACACCTGACCCCGGGCCCCGTGGGAGGAAGGAGTGCTGGAGAGCCGGGCTGGCGGGAGCTGGGCTGGGGAAAAGGAAGGGCGAGAGTGCCGGCGCGGCACAGGCCGGGAGGGCTCTGGCTGCAGGCCCTGCCTCCACGCCCAGCTCCGCACTTTGAACCCGGGAGCTGGCCCAGCCTGCAGAGCCCAGCCCGGGCGCATGGGGAGCACCCGGCACCCAGCCGGGACAGCCGCCTGCCTCACACCCAGCGGGACCAATGGCCCAGCAGCAGCCAGCTTGGGGAGCACGGGCCCCCCAACAACTGCAGCAGGGGCCTGGCCTGACAGCTGCCCCCAGCACTTGGCTGCTGCTCACAGGTAGGGAAGGAGACGGAAGGGGAGGGAAGGCGAGGAGGTGCCCCTGGAGCCACTACCTGGGGAGGGGGGATACCCACAGACCCCTCGCACCGAGCAGAGATCCCCCCTCAGCACGTTCCCCCTGACCGCAGCATCTCAGGCCCTGCCACCGCCATGACGGGGAGCAGCAGATACCCCTGCCACCTGCACGAGGCCAGCGACGCAGGGCTGTCCTCGTCCCTTGGAGGTGGGACCCCCTGTCCCCACTCAGAGCCGCCGGCAGTGCTGTGCTGGGGACAGAGCTGCATGTGCCAGCACCAACACTGCCACCTCCCCTGGCCCACCCAGCCCAGCCCGGGGTCTGCTCTCCCAGCCCCGCCAGCACCCCAGCTCCATCCCAGCCGGCTCCGGCACATGCTCCCTGCCCTGCAGCAAGCAAGGCTGTGACAGCAGGCTGCCATCAAAACCAGAGCCTGTGGTGGGACGCAGAAGCAGGCTGGGGCTGAGCCCCCCTGGCTGGGCTGGGACGCTGCAGCCAGGGCGAGGGGAGGGCTGAGGCACCAGCGCGCAGAGCCGGAGCCCTTCGGGGAGGCACCAGCTGCCTCCACAGCAGAGGCCCTGGGGCTGGGGGACGCAGGCAGGACCCCCAGGCAGGAGCATCGCGGGAGGAGGCAGCGGGTGCTCAAAGTGAAATCCTCAGTGTCGCAAACGTGAGCTCTGCCAGCACAAGGGTCGACAGGCAGCGCGGCACGAGGTGATGCCGCAAGCGGCACCGGCCAAGGCAGCACGCAGGATGGGGCTCCCACCAGCCCCAACGCCACCATCACCCCGGGGACAGGGGCACCAGCAGCATCGGCCTTAAAAAGGGTGGGGAAAGCCCAGCCTGGCGTCTGCAGTAGCACCGACAGCGCACCCACAGACAGTGCAGCACGGCGCCGCTGCCAGGGAGCTGGCGGGGATATTTATAGGGCCCTGCGCCCCAGCACCTTGCCACCGCTCAGGCCCACCACAGCGTGGGGATGGGCAGGGGCACAGAGCGCCGTGCTGCCCTGGGAGCCAGCTGCCCGCACCCACCACCACTGGTGGTCCCCAGGAAGCCGGGGCAGGGGCTGGCCCCAGAGAAGCCACAGCGCCCATCCCAGAGTCCCCGCACCCGTGTGGGCCCCGCCAACCCCCTCAGCAGCGTGTGGAAAGAGTGACAGCGTGGAGAGCCAGCGTCAGCAGCCCCCGCACCGGCAGCCCCAGCTGCCTGGCCCTGCCAGAAATAACCTCCTGGGCAGCATGCGGAGCGGGGCCGGGCACCACGCGTGCTGAGCGCTGCAGGCATGCTGGAGCACGCTGGGGCAAGCACCGAGCCCTCCCCGGGGCTGGTGGCCCAGTGCAGGGGACACAGCCAGGAGCAGCCAGCGCGTGCAGCTCCTGTGCTGGGACGGGGCACGGCTCCGGCCTCCAACCTGTGCCCTGCGCCGCGCAGCGAGTCACCATGGCCCCAACAGCAGCACACACACACTAGGGCTTGGCAAGGACCAGCGAGAAGCCGGTACAAGCCACCCCACAGGGAAAAGGTGGGCTGCCCCAGGACACGGCTCACAGCAGACGGGACAGAGGAGCTCCCACAGCAGGAGGGAAATGAAAGCAGCCGTTAAAGAAAACCCAAACTGCAAGAGGCAGAACGAGGGATGGTGGCGGCAGGGCCAGAGCAGGGACAGCCAAAAGCCGGCACAGGCAGGGCAGGGTCCCGGCATCTTCTCAAAGCACATTAACGAGGGGGACGAAGCCCCCAGGCAGCCGAGCACAGCAGTGCCGGCAGCAGGAGGCAGGCGCACGCCCCTCCTGTGGTTCAGGCACCGGCCAGGAGTATTTATACCACGGCACGACTGGCGTCCCATTCCAGTGTGGGTGAGGCCTGACCGCGGTTGCTAAAGTTAGACCTCGCTGAGGGCCAAGGCGCCAGGCGAGCCCCCGGGCAGGCTGGCATCGGGTGGGGGCAGCACCCGGCACACCGGCACCACGGCTCCTGCCCCCCCATGGGCTGCGGCCAGGCTGCCCGGCATGGTGTCACTGCACAAGCCCCTCACAGGGGCTGGCGAAGCGGGGCGGGGGATGAGCCAGGGCAGAGCAAAGCACTCACCGAGGTGGGGACCAGACGGCAAAGGCCGGCACCACCCGCGGGGCATCACACGCCAGGGGACAGCCACAGCCACGCAGCAGGTGCGAGGGCGGGCAACGCTGTGGCCATATTGGCAAGGGACCCACCCGCCACACAGCCAGAGCCATGCCAGCGGGACACCAGCTGCTGCCACACGACAACCCCGAGAGCCGGGACTTGCCAGCTCCGTCCTGACACCAGACCCATCCTTGCCACAGCCTCAGCTCCCGATCCCGGCAGCTCCCACCGCATGCAGAGGGGACCCAGCCGCCAGCCAAGAGCCACCGGGGAATGGCACGGGGCCGCCAAGCCCACCCATGCACCAGGAGCGTGTCCTTCACCCGCCAGCACCAGCCTCCCAGGCTGGTCTGCGGTGAGGGGTCCCCTCTGCAGGAGAGCGCCCTCCTGCCAGAAGCAGGCAGGTCCTGCCTGCAGGCAGCTCTCCCAATGGGCAGCAGATGTCCGGTGGCCAGGGACATGGCCAGGGTGCTGCCGCGGCAAGGGCAGGGATGCCGGGGGCACAGCCGCCTGCCTCAACCCCAGATCCACGCACCAGAGACTGAGCAGAGAGCCCTACCCTGCCAAAGGCCACGCACCCGGGGAGCTGCCCGGCACAGCGCCTGCAGCCAGGGCCCAGCTGCCCCCGGCCCCCGCGGGGACGGGGACAAAGCCCAGCACAGGCAGAGAGGGACGAGGGGCTCCTGGGAGCAGCAGGCAGGGAGCAGGCAGCCCTGGGCGGAGGGGGGGCAGCCGCTCCCAGGAGAGGTGTTCCATTCTCCTGCTGCGCCCAGTGGGCACCGGCCCCCTCCTCTGCACCCCAGGAGGTGGGCGCGCGGTACAGGGCTCACCCTGCTCACCACAGGGCAACTGTGGGGCTGCTGGTGCTCCCGGAGAGGCCAAAGGCCGCCCCGCAGCCAGCCGCCCGCACCCGCTGCCAGGCCAGAGGCACCAGGCCGGCAGCTTGGCCCCATCTCGCTGCCAGCCGCAGGCATCCCACCCAAAACCCCTCGTCTCGGGGCAGGGTCCGGCAACAGCAGCGACCAGGCGTCCAACAGCCGGGCGCTTCCGCAGGGCCAGCACCAGCGAGCCCCAGCAGGATGGCAGGGCCGTCCAGGTCCAGCCACGACGGGCCCTGCAGCTCCTCCAGCGCAGACACCACCAGGTCGGCACGTCCCCGGTGCTGGGCGGACATCGCACCTCGGCTGCCGCCCCCCCAGCGCGGTGGGATGTGCCGCCTGCCCCGGGCACCCCCGGCCCCCCCAGCCGCAGGCGCTACCCGCCCTGCCCGAGGCAGAGCCGCCTACCTGGGGTCAAGGTCGCGGCGGGTCCCGTCCCATCAGCGCCGCACCTGGGGAGGGAGAGGAGGCGTCAGACGCGGGGCCAGGCCCCCCCGCCCCGGCCGCGGACAGGGCCGACCCGCGGGCCGCCGGCCCCGCCGCCCCTCCGCACCCACGGCCCCGCGGCCCAGCCCGGGCCCGGCCCCGCTGCTCCCGCCCCGGCTCACGGCACCCACGCACCCCCGGGGACACCGCCCGTCCCGGATCCCCTGCACGGGGACACCCACGGGCCGGGCAGCCCCGCACGGCCAAGGGCAGGCGGCGGCCCGGGCGCCCCGTTACAGCCGGCAGAAGGGCGCCCGGCACGGCCCCGCCGAGCCCAGACCAGCCGCGCCGGGCCCCACGACGGGCAGCCCCCCGTTGGCGGCGCCCCCCGCCCCGCCGTCCCGCCGCCCCCGCCACTCACCGGCCGCCCCCGCTGCGGGCCCCGCGCGCCCGCCGCCATCTTCCCGCCGCCGCCCGACGCACCGGCCGCTCAGGCCCCGCCCACGGCCGCGCCCACGGCCCCGCCCCGCCCGCCTCGGTAGGCGGGGCCTGCCGTCCCGGGGCCGGGCGCTCCGGAGCGCTCATTGGCTGCGCAGCGCCCGGGCGGGGCCTTGGGGCGGGGCCTGGAGTACCGTGGGGCCAGGCGGGCCGAGGGGCGCTGGGGCGAGCTCAGCCGCGCGGGAACCGGGCAGCCCCGCACCGGGCACGCCCTAGCACCGGGCACCCCCTGCACCGGGCACCCCCGCACCGGGCACCCCTGCACCAGGCACCCCCGCACCGGGTACCCCATACACTGGGTACCCCTGAACCGGGTACCTCATGCACCGGGTACCCTACACTGGGCAACCCCACACCGGGCACCCCTGCACCGGGCACCCCTGCACCAGGTAACCCCTGCACTGGACACCGACTGCACCGAGCATCCAATGCACTGGGCTCCGGCTGCACTGGGTAACCTCTGCACCGGGCACCCCTGCACTGGGTACCCTTGCACTGGGTACCCCCCCACTGAGTACCCCTGCACTGGGCACCGCCTGCACCGGGCACCGCTCTGGCACAGTGCGCTGGACACCGGGAACTGCCACCACATCTCGCGGAGGGCATTGCCCAGCACCGGCCATCGGGCACCGCAACCTGCCCTGGGGCACCGGGCAGGGGTCAGCAGGTACCAGCACTGGGGCAGCCCTGGGCCCTGCCCTTGTGCTGAGAACCGGGCACGGCCCTGGCAGCAGGCACGGGCACCGCCACTGCCCCACAGACCCGGGCACCACACCAGGCACTGGGCACCAGGCACTGCTCTGGTCATGGGCAACCAGGCATCGTGACCCCGCTGTGCCCACCTGCACCAGGCCCCTGGCTGTGCCACACACTGGGGACACCCTGCACCGTGCAGTGGGCACCATCCCCAGCACTCTGCACGGTGCCCCCATCCCTGCTCCCACCTTCCCATGGGCGTGGTGCCCCCCACAGCACCCATGCCCGGCCATGACCTGCAGCTCCCGCTGCCCGGGGCCCTGGGGCACCCGCTCTGGTGCATGTCCCTGCCTCACGGACCCAGGGCTAGCCCTCCCAGTGCCACCTCCGTGGGTGATCCAGGGTGCCCCAGCACCCGCCGGCCCGGTACCGGCACCAAGCCCCTGTCCCCATCTGGCCCTGCCACCCTGCACACCCTGCACAGCCCCAGAGTTGGAGCCTGCACCCCTGCCCAGAGCACCCCTGACCCCGGCGCTGGTTGTTTCGGAGGGCCCACGTGTGCCCCCACCCGCCAGCAGCACGGCCAGGATCCAGCTCTGCCCATCTGCACCCAAACTCGGCCTGGGGGCTCCCACACCACCCCGCGGCACATCCCTACTCTGTCTGCCATGGCCCGCGGCAGAGCCAGGTGATGGCTCTGCCGCCCCAGCATGCCTGGTGTGGCTGGAGACGCGGCTGCCTGCAGCTCTGGAGTCCCGGTGAGCCGGTGAGCGCCCTGGGGAGCCCCACGTTGCCGGGATGGCGCCCGGCGCTGGCAGAGCCACGCGGCGGGGTCCTACCGAGGGACCGCACTCAGTGCCGCGGCTGGGCTGCAGCACCCACTGGGTGCCTGTGGACGGGTGCAGGACCCTCACCAGCGCCCGCACTCGCAGTGCAGGATGCACAGCCTCAGCTCCCTGCTGTCCCGCTGCTGGGTTCGGCCCCAGCTGCACGGCACCACTGGGCTCATCGCCACAGCTGAGCCTGGCACCAGCACCAGACACGCCTCGGGGTGAGCATGGCACGGCTCCCCGCCGCGGGGCCCAGGGTGGGAGCACGTGGCAGGACCCCTCCCCTTGGTCCCACGGGGGCTGCAGGCACAGAGCACCCTGCGCCACAGCAAGGGGCTGGCTGAGCCAAGGAGCCGCCGGCAGCAGGGGCTAGGCAGGGGCTGGTGGGGGCCAGGTGCCAGCACAACCAGGCAGGGGTTGCAGCCGGCTGGGGCAGCCCTGAGGTCCTCTGCCTCCCCCAGCAGCACCGCTGCCCCCCGTAGCTGGACCCTGGACCCCTCCGGAGACTGGTACTACTGGTGGATCAGCATCATGGCACTGCCCATCCTCTACAACTGGATCATCATTATCTGCAGGTGCCCGGGCGGGCATGGTGAGGGTGATGCTGCCGAAGGCCCGCAGCGCCCGCAGTGAGGGTGGGCTCTGGGGGCCGGGGTGGGGGCACGGGGCGTGCTGATGCCTGTTGGCACCGTCCCAGCCCCAGTGACACCACCTGCGCCACCAGGTCCTGCTTCCCCGACCTGCAGGAGCAGCATGTGGTGCTGTGGCTGAGCCTGGACTACCTCTGCGACGCGCTCTACCTGCTGGACATCGCTGTGCACCTCCACACAGGTCGGTGCCCGCGCCCCAGCGTGCCACTGCCACACCCCGGCCCCGCCCCTGCCCCACGCCTGCCCCACGCCTGCCCGCAATTACACACACAGATACACACTAACCTGTGTGCACAGGCGTGTTTATGTGCACCACAAGTGCGCAGGCATGTGTATACTCACAGCTACATATAAACAGCCATGCATCACGCGCACATGCATGTGCATGCCCATGTCTACATGCACACACGTGTGTGCACCCGTCCACACGTCAGACCATTGGGTGCACACACACGCACACGCATACACGCACACCCCCACCCGGCAGGCACCGCCATCACAACCCACAGCGACATCCCACAGGATGCCCGTCCTGGGGTTCCTTCCGGGAGAATCAGGCCCAGGCACCCACTCATTCCTCCACCACCAACCTCCTCCCAGCACGGGGAAACCCTGCGCTGCCCCAAGCCCGTCATACCTCACTCAGGGGCCCCCTCGCTGGGAGACCCCTCCATGCCAGCGTCGCCCCACCAAGTAGCCCTGGCAGTGATCCAGGTCCTGACCCGCCGCCCCCCAGGCTTCCTGGAGGATGGCATCCTGGTGCGGGACTGTGGCCGGATCCGGCGGCACTACCTGCACTCCCCGTCCTTCCCCTGGGACGTGGCCGCGGTGCTGCCCACCGACCTGCTCTACCTAAGCCTGGGGCCAGGGGTGCCGGCGGTGCGTGCCAACCGCTGCCTGAGGGCACCACGGCTCTTCGAGGCCTTCGACCGCCGGGAGACACGCACAGCTCACCCCAACGCCTTCCGCGTCTCCAAGCTGATGCTCTATGTCTTCATCACCATCCACTGGCACGGCTGCCTCTACTTCGCCCTCTCGGCCTGGCTGGGGCTGGGCACCGACGCCTGGGTCTGCCCCAATGCCAGCCGCCCTGGCTTTGACCGCCCGCTGCGGCAGTACCCTCCACAGCTTCTACTTCTCCACCCTCATCCTCGCCACTGTGGGTGACACGCCAGAGCCCAGCGCGAGGAGGAGTTCCTCTTCATCACTGCTGGCTTCCTCCTGGCCGTGCTGGGCTTTGCCACCATCATGGGCAGCATCAGCTCCGTCATCTCCAACATAAACGCAGCTGATGCCGCCTTCTACCCCGACCCCGAGCCAGTGCAGCGCTAACCTGCGGGCGCGGGGCGCGGGCGGGCGGCTGGCACGGCGGGTGGCCCGCTGGCACCAGCACCTGCGTGCGCAACGGAAGCTGCCGGCGGAGCTGGCGGTGCTGCGGCACCTGCCGCGGGGGCTGCGGGCCGAGGTGGCGGCCAGTGTCCACCTCCCAGCCCTGCGCCGTGTCGGCCTCTTCCAGAGCTGGGAGCATGGTGTGCTGCGGCAGCTGGTGCTGCGGCTGCGGGCCCCAAGTCTTCGGCCCCGGTGAGGTTCGTCTGCCGCAGGGGCGACGTGGGGCATGAGATGTACTTCGTCCGCGAGGGGCGGCTGGCCGTGGTGGCGGAGGACGGCGTCACGCAGCTTGCCATCCTGGGCGAGGGGCTCTACTTCGGGGAGATCAGCCTCATCAACATCAAAGGTGAGCCCCCTGCCCCGCTGCACCCTGCTGCGGCCCCCCGGCCCTCCCTGCCTCACTGCAGCCCCTGCACCCCCAGGGAACACCTCGGGGAACCGGCGCACGGCCAACATCATGAGCATCGGCTACTCGGACCTCTTCTGCCTCTCCAAAGAGGACCTGGCAGAGGTGCTGGCCGAATTCCCCAGCGCCCGGGCCATGATGGAGGCCAAGGGCCGAGAGCTCCTGCTGCGCATGGGGCAAGCTGGATGTGCATGCCGAGGCGGCAGCGGCAGCAGCAGTGGAGGAGGCCGAGCGCTGGGTGCAGGTGCTGGAGATGGCCCTGGAGGGGCTGCAGACCCGGGCAGCCCGGCTGCTGGCCCAGCTGGAGTCCAGCGCCTTCAAGCTGGCGCTGCGCGTCGAGCGCCTCGAGTGCCGGCTCCGGTGCCGCAGCAGTCTGCCGGGGGAGCAGGTCCTGCCAGGGGACCAGGTCCCCCCAGGGCACAGGCTCCCAGTGGGGTTGCAGGGTCCCAGAGGGGCACAAGGTCCAACTGGGGTGCAGGGTCCCAGAGCAGCACAGGGTCCCCCCAGGGCGCAGGTTCCCAGCAGGGCACAGGATCCAACTGGGGCACAGGGTCCCAGTGGGGGCACAGGGTTCCCCAATGCCACGGGGTCCTGCCCAGGGACCAGGTCCTGCTGGGAGATGGGGTCCCAGCAGGGCACAGGGTCCCAGAGCAGCGCAGGGTGCCCGCAGGGTGCAGGGTCCCTCCAGGGTGCAGGATCCCACCGGGGTGCAGGGATCCACTGGGGCGCAGGGTCCCCTCAGGGCTCAGGGTCCCGGTGGGACACAGGGTCCCCCCAGGACACAGGGTTCCCCCAGGGTGCAGGGTCCACCAGGGTGCAGGGTCCCACTGGGGCACAGGGTCCCCCCAGGGTGCAGGGTCACACCGGGGCACAAGGGTCCCCCCAGGGGCGGGATCCTGCTGGGTGGCCGGGGGTCCCGCGGGGGTGTGGGGCGCCGGGGCAACAGGCCCCCGGCGCTGAGGGTTACCTGGGGGTGGGACGGCCAGCGACAACAGCTGCGGGGTGACCGGGGACAACCGTTGCTAGGACAGTGACCATTGTTGCTAGGTAACACTGACAAACCGTTGCTAGGTAACACTGAACAGCTGTTGCTAAGTAACGATGAGTTGTTCATGAACCAGGACAGCGCTGTAACCGACGACGGGACGGGACGGGGATGGGGATGGGGATGGGGCGGGGCTTGGGACCAGGATCGGGGTCAGGATAGGGACAAGGATGGGGCAGGGATGGGGCAGGGACAGGGGTCGGGATTGGGATGGGGACAGGGATGGGGCAGGGGCGTACAGGAACAAGACAGGGGCAGGGACAGGGGAGGATAGGGATCGGGATAGGGATAGGGATAGGGATAGGGATAGGGATAGGGATAGGGATAGGGATAGGGTAGGGATAGGGATAGGGATAGGGGAAGGTTAGGGGTAGAGGCAGGACAAAGGGAAGGGGAAGGGGAGGGCGCAGGGCAGGGCAGGACCCGGGCAGGGTGAGGGTGAGCAGAGGCGGGCGCCGGGCTGTGCCGGGGGGCTCCCGGAAAAGCGGCGGCGGGAACCGGGCGGGGGCGGCCGGGGGCGGGGGCGAGCCGGGGCCGGGGCTGGGGCTGCGACCGGGGGGCAGCTCGGGTCCCCCAGCCCCGGTGCCGCCCCCAGGGGCACCCGCAGGGGCAGCAGTCGCGGACGCCGGCACCGCCGCCACGGTGACGGCCGCCCGGTGCCCCAGGAGCGCTCCAGGGCGCGGCCGTGCGGACGCCCCCGGCGAGCACCGTGCGAGCCCGCCCGGGGCCCCGCCGGCTCCGGCTCCGGCTGCAGCCCGGTCCCAGCGCCCCCCCCGCCCCGCTGCCGGTGTCCCCTGTGCCCACCGCCCTGCGCCCACCGCCCTGCGCCCCCGCCACCCCCGGCCCCTGCATCCCCCCGGTCGCGCTGCATCCCCCTGCAAACTCCCCTGCATCCCCCCGCTCCCCGCTGCCGCCGCCGCCCCCCGGGCTCCCCCCGCTCCCCGCTGCCGCCCCCCGCCCCCGGCCCGCCCCGCGCCCCCGCCCCGGCCCGCGCCGGGCGCCGCCCCCGCTCACTCTCCCGTCGGCTCCGGAGCGGAGCAGAGCCTCCTCCCGGTGCCGCCGCCGGGGCGGGCGCGATTGGGCGCGGGGCGGCTCTGACGGCGGCTCCGCCGGCGGCTCCGCCGGCGCCATGGACCCCCGGCGCTTCAACGAGTCGCTGCAGGAGCTGCTCTGCCGCCCCGGGAACGGCTCCGGCTCCGCCGCCGGCTCCGGCTCCGGCACCGGCTCCGGCTCCGCCGGGAACGGCTCTGCCTGCGACCTCCTGCGCAGGGGCCTCCGCGGGCCCCCGGCGCCCCAAAGGTGAGACCGGGACGGGACGGGAGGGGAGGGACCCCCCGCTGTCCCGCCGTGCGCCCCCGTGCACCCCGCCTGCCCGCCCCGGCTCGTCCCGCCGCGCCTCCCGGTGCACGCCGGTGCACGCCGCGGTGCTTCCCGGTGCACCCCGCCGTGCCGCCCGCCCGCCGCACCCCGGTGCACCCCCGCGCATGCGGTGCACCCCGGTGCCCCTCGTCTGCTTGCCTGGTCCGTCCCGGCGCACCCCGCCGTGCCCCCCGTCCGCCTGCTCGCTGCACCCCGGTTCCTCCCGCCCGCCGCATCCCGGTGCTCCCCGTCTGCGTGCCCGGTGCAGCCCAGAGCACCCGCCGTGCGCCCCCGTCCCGCTGCAGCGCCCCGCCAGCCGCTGGCCCCGGTATCGTCCCCGGCCCCGGCAGGGGTGCGCTCCGGGCTGGGGGCGCGGCGGCACGGGTACTGCCCGGCGGTCCGGGGCCGGCTCCCTGGGCAGCACGGCGGGGGTGCCCCGGGTCCGAGCTGGGCTCACTGCGGGGGGGACACGGGGCTCTCCCCGGGGGGGCAGAGGGGGGGGGACCCCAGCAGGGGCTCGGCAGGACGAGGCGGCCCCACGGGGTGCAGCCACTGCCCGCCCTGCACCCCGCCCCACTGCCGGGGGCCAGGACCCCCAGCCTGCCCCACCGCGCTCCACAGGCAGCGGGGATGTGGCACCAGCACTGGCTGTTGTTTGGCTCCCGGGGGATGAACAGCCCCAGTCACGTCCCAGCGCGGCCAGGGGCTCAGGGGCTCGGGCACTGGGCTCCTGCTGCACCGGGAGGGCAGAGGCCCAGGATGGCCGCAGGCAGCCACATCTGCCTGCATGGCCGAGGGCTCAGCCCTGGGGACGTGGCGGGGACGGGGGCAGCACCGCAGCTCCAGCCCCAGCACCCACCTGGTTCGGGGTGCCCCGGCGCTGGAGCCTAGCCGGGGCGACGGTGTGCCCACGGAGCCAGCCTGGGGCAGCCAGGGCATCGCGGCCCCACGTCCACTGCGGTGGCAGCCACACGGAGGGAGCCTGGGCACCCGGCTCCCAGCTCCCCATTGCGCCTATGGGACACGGCTGGAGCCATCTAGAGCCCAGGTGCCCACACCGTGCTTGGCCACGCTGCCTGCCTGTGCCAGGGTACCCACAGGCTGCCAGGGGGGCATCTCCTCGGCCACGCTGCCCTCCTGTGCCGGAGTGCTGCTGGGGCGCCTGCGTGGCAGCCCGTGACCCTGCCGCCCGCAGACCTGGACCTGACGGTACGTGTCCTGCTGTACGCGCTGATCTTCGTGCTGAGCGTCTGTGGGAACGCCCTGGTCATGGCCGTGCTGCTCCTGAACCGCCGCCTGCGCACCGTCACCAATTCCTTCCTGCTCTCCCTGGCGCTCAGTGACCTGATGCTGGCGCTCTGCTGCATGCCCTTCACGCTCGTCCCCAACCTCATGGGCACCTTTGTCTTCGGAGAGGCCGTCTGCAAGCTCATGGCCTACCTCATGGGTACGAGGGGCAGCGGGCGGGGGCCAGGGGAGAGCCGTGCCATGCCGTGCCACGGGCGCTGACCCTCGCTGCCCGCAGGCGTCTCCGTGTCGGTCTCCACCTTCAGCCTGGTGGCCATCGCCATTGAGCGGTACAGTGCCATCTGCAACCCACTGCAGTCCCGCGTCTGGCAGACACGCTCGCACGCCTGCCGGGTCATCGCCAGCACCTGGCTCTTCTCGGCACTGCTCATGCTGCCCTACGCTGTCTACAGCACCACGCATGCCGTGCCTGCCCACGGCACTCGCCCGCCCGTCAGCCAGTGCACCCACAACTGGCCCAGCGAGCACGTCCGGCAGGCCTGGTGAGTCGGCCCCAGGACCCCAGCACAAGGGGGAGGCAGTCCGGACACCAGCCCCACTGCTGCGGCCGGGCTGGCGAGGGGCCACTGAGCAATGGGCAGCGTGTCTTCCAGGTACGTCCTGCTGCTCCTCATCCTCTTCTTCATCCCGGGTTGTGGTGATGATCGTGGCTTACGGCTCATCTCCCGCGAGCTCTACCGAGGCATCCGCTTCGAGCTGGACATCAAGGGGGAGGCTGCAGGTGAGGGGCCGGGCTGGCACAGGGCAGTGGGGCACCGCTCAGCCCTGCCCTCGCCTCCCACAGCGTGACCCCCACATGGGCAGAGCCCCCTGCACTGGGACAAGGGGGGAGGGCTGAGCCCCCACCCCAGGTCCCCACAGCTGGGGGGCTCCCCAGGGGACACCTCCCTGCACAGGACCCCTGTGCCATGCCCTGTCCCCGATACCCTGCTGCGTCCCAGTGGAGGATGCTCTTGTGGCCTCGGGGCAATGTGGGTCCCCACGGTGCCACGATGCCAGGGCCGTGACCGTGCCCCCTCCGCCCCACAGCTCAGCGCAATGGCAACAGGGAGCCGGTGCCTGCCTGCGACGAGGTGGACGGCTGCTACCTGCAGCTCTCCCGGCCGGGCGGCGTGCTGGAGCTGCGGGCGCTGGGTGTGGCGGGCGCACAGCAGACCAGGCGCGCATCAACAGCTCGGAGGCGAAGCTGGTGGCCAAGCGGCGCGTGATCCGCATGGCTGGTGGTCATCGTGGCCATGTTCTTCCTCTGCTGGCTGCCCATCTTCACCGCCAACACGTGGCGTGCCTTTGCCCCGCGTGGCGGCCCAGCGGGCGCTCTCAGGGACGCCCATCTCCTTCATCCACCTCCTCTCCTACATCTCCGCCTGTGCCAACCCCCTCATCTACTGCTTCATGAACCGCCGCTTCCGCAAAGCCTTCCTGGCCACCTGCGCCGGCTGCCGCCGCGCCTGCCCACACACCGCCCGCTCGAGGAGGAGGTGGCCAACGCCAACGCCTCGCTCTCCAAGTTCAGCTACACCACTGTCAGCAGCCTCTGGACCCCCCTGAGCTGGCCGCCCTGGCCCCCGCTGCCCCCCGGGCTCTGCCTGCAACCCCCATGCCCCCGCCTGCCCTGGCACCCTCCCCTGTGCCCCTGTGCCTGGCACAGCTCAGTGCACCCCCAGCCTCCAGGACCCCCCATGCCCCCCCCACCTTCCCAGGGGCCTCACCATCCCCCACGCAACCCCGGGAACCCCAGTGCCCCCCAGCTCCATGCACAGCTGTACCAGGCTGGCTGGGGGCGAGGACTAGGGCAAGGGGCTCCCCAGGGACACTTGGGGCCGGACAGGCAGGGCAGGGAGGTTGAGGTGCCCCAGACCAGCCCAGGGTCTCCCTGCTACGCTCCCCAGCTCCAGACGCAATAAACTCGCCCTCGCGCCCGCCTGTGCTGCTGCTTCCCGCCACGCTCAGCCCGACCCGACCCCGCACCAGGGGTCTGTGGGGCTGGAGCAGGGTGGGACGGGGGGTCCACACTGTTCGGGGGCCGTGGGGCCAGGCCCCTCCGCTGCGGGAATCCCTGGACCCCGGTGGCAGTGGCTGGTGGTGCCTGTGGAAGTGGTGGGTCTGTGCCCAGGGCTGGGGACAGCCCATCTGGGACAGCCCCACCGGGCTCTGCACCGCCACGGGGACGACACAGGGACTGCATGGCGCTGGCATGGCACCGGCGCGGCATGGGACCAGCCAGAGCGGCCGGGTGGTTCCTGGGAGCAGGTCCTGCTGGATCGCCCGTGTGTCCCTGGGGTCCCACGGGCCAGCATGGATGGCAGGGGCTGGCCGCCACCGGCCCACCAGGGCAGCGACAGAACTGACACACACACACATGAATGCACACACACACTCACAGCAGCTCGGGACCATGCACAGCCCAACACACATCATCCCCCGGGAGACACCCACAGCGGCACACGGACATGACACACGTGATGCCATCTCCCACAGCTCCCAAGAGGACTCCATCTCCCACAGCTCCCAAGGGGAGTCCATCTCCCACAGTGCCCCAACAGGACTCCATCTCCCACAGCTCCCAAGGAGACTCCATCTCCCACAGCTCCCAAGAGGAATCCACCTCCCACAGTTCCCAAGGGGATTCCATCTCCCACAGTTCCCAAGGAGACTACATCTCCCACAGTTCCCAACAGGACTCCATCTCCCACAGCTCCCAAGGGGAGTCCATCTCCCACAGTGCCCCAACAGAACACCATCTCCCACAGCTCCCAAGAGGACTCCATCTCCCAAAGTTCCAATGAGACTCCATCTTCCACAGCTCCCAAGAGGAATCCATCTCCCACAGTTCCCAAGGGGACTCCATCTCCCACAGTTCCCAAGGAGATTCCATCTCCCACAGCTCCCAAGGGGACTCCATCTCCCACAGTGCCCCAACAGGACTCCATCTCCCACAGTGCCCCAAGGGGACTCCATCTCCCACAGTTCCCAAGGAGACGCCATCTCCCACAGTTCCCAACAGGACTCCATCTCCCATCGTGCCCCTCGCGGACTCAATTTCCCATCATTCCCCGGCGCCGTTTAAAGGGGCCGCCGTCCCGTTTCTCTCTCCCCGCCCTCAGCTGTTCCCGCTGAAAGCTCCGCCCCGGCCCGGCCCCGCCCCGCTGTTTCGGCCCCGCCCCCGGCGCGGAGGCGCTGTTCGGTCATGGCGGCGCGGGGTCAGGGCTCCGGCCCGGCCCCGCCGCTCTCTCTGCCGCTGCCGCTGGCCCTGGCGCTATCGCTGTCGCTGTCGCTGTCGCTGTCGCTGTCGGCGGGGCTGCCCCCTGCCGGGGCGGAGGCGTTCCTCGAGGCGGCGCCGCGCTGGGGCTGGCGGAACGTGTCGTGCCCGGCCTGTCGGCTGCTCTTCGGGGCGCTGGACGTGGCGCTGCAGGTGGGGGCCGAGGGGGCACCGGGACGGGACGGGGACGCGACGGGGTGGGGCGGGACGGGGGCCGGGACGGAGACGGGAGGGGCAGAGCGCGGCCAGCGGCGGCCGGGGCAGGGACGGGGTCGGGAGAGGACGGGGACAGGAGGGGACGGGCTGGCGATGGGGACGGGACCGGAGGGGACCGGCCAGGACAGGGAGGGGCTGTCGTGGAACAGGGTCGGCGTCGGGATAGTGACGGGGCAGGGACAGGAGCTGGGACGGGGCCGGGCCGGGACCTCGTGACGGGGCCGGGACAGGCTGGGGCACGTCGTGGCTTGTGACAGGCACGGGACGGGGATGGGGACGGGACGGGCCCGCGGCTCCGCGCTGAGGGACAGGGACAGGCGGGGCGGGGCGGGACGGGGCGGACCCCCCCCTTCCTTCCCCAAAACAGAACCGGGCTGGGGCCTGGGCCACGGGGGGGCCGGGGCGGGTGTGGGTCCCCCCGGCCTCGGGGCTCCGAGCCGAGGGGGTGGCGGGGGCGGCCGGGGGAGCCGCAGCAGCTCCGCCGGTCCCTGCCCTGCAGCTGGAGCCCAACGTGGCGCGCGTGGGGCGCGTGGCGGCCCGGCTGTGCCAGGATCTGCGGCTGGCGCGCCCCGAGATCTGCCGGCAGGCCGTGCAGCTCTTCCAGCAGGACGTGGTGTCGGCCTGGGCCCGCTCAGTGCTGCGGCCCAGCGAGGCCTGTGGGCTGCTGCTGGGCCGGCGCTGCGGCCGCTGGGACATCTTCGGCGCCTGGAACGTCTCCCTGCCCGCCACCCCCAAGCCGCCGGTGCGGCCCCCGGCACCCCCACCGCCCGGTGCTCCTACCGCCCGCCTCCTTTTCCTCACGGACCTGCACTGGGACCGCCACTATGTGCCGGGCAGTGAGGCCGCCTGCCCCGACCCGCTCTGCTGCCGCGGCACCGCCCGCCCCGGCCCCAGCGGCGCTGGCTTCTGGGGCGAGTATGGCAAGTGTGACCTGCCACTGCACACCATCGAGTCGCTGCTGGCCCAGCTCCCCAGCACGGCCCCCTTCGCTGCCGCGTACTGGACAGGCGACATCCCGGCGCACGACGTCTGGCAGCAGAGCCGCCAGGACCAGCTGCTGGCCCTGCGCACCATCACCAGGCTGCTGCGCCGGCACCTGGGCGCCCTGCCCGTCTACCCGGCTGTGGGCAACCACGAGGCCACCCCTGTCAACGCCTTCCCCCCACCATACGTGCGGGGCAACCAGTCCTCCGCCTGGCTGTACGATGCCATGGCCCAGGCCTGGCAGGACTGGCTGCCCCCCCGGCGCTGCAGACCCTCCGGTGGGGGTGGCTGCTGGCAGGGGGCTGCAGGCTGGGTGGGCAAGGGGGGATCTGGGCTAGCAGGGGCTCAGGGGGGCTCAGGGCTGGGAGGGCACAGAGTGGTGTCCATACTGGGGGGGCAAGGGGGGGCCCTGGGCTAGCAGGGGCTCAGGGCTGGGAGGGTGTCACAGGTTAGCTGGGGGGGGGGGGGCTCCTACTGGGAGATGCAAGGGGGGTGCTCACGGCTGGTAGGGGTGCAGGGTGCTCTGGGCAGGCAGGCAGAGGGGAGGGGGCTGTGCCGGGGCAGGCAGGGAGCCGGGGGGCCCAGGGCAGGCAAGGGGGCAGGCAGCGCTCACCCCCCCATCCCCGCAGGGCTGCTGGTTTCTACACAGTGCAGGTCTGGCCCGGGCTGCGCCTCGTCTCCTCAACATGAACTTCTGCTCCCAGGCCAACTTCTGGCTCCTCATCAACTCCACTGACCCCGCGGGGCAGCTGCAGTGGCTGGTGGGGGTCCTGGAGGCTGCCGAGCAGGCAGGGGAGAAGGTGAGGGGCGGGGGGGGGGGTGCTGGCCCTACAAGTGGGGGGTCCCAGGCACTCCCCCAGCCCCCCGTCCCCTGCCTCCTAGGTGCACATCATCGGGCACATCCCCCGGCCCACTGCCTGCGCAGGGAGCTGGAACTACTACCGCATCGTCAGCAGGTCAGCCCCACAGACCCCCCCGCCCCATGCACCAGCCCCCCACCGCGCTGCCCACCCTCCAGGGCATCAGCGGGAACGGGGGGACAGTGCTGTGCCGGAGTGTCCAGGGTCAGGAGCCCAAAGCTGCCCGTGCCAGGCAGGGCTGTGCTGGAGCTGGGGCGAGGGGGGCGGGAGCCAGCACTGACAGGCACAGCCTGGATGTGTGGTGTCAGCTGAGCCTGGCGTGACAGGGGGCTCTGGGTCACGGAACCAGCTGCACCGTGCCAGCAGCCAGGCAGCATAGCGGGGCCGGGGTGGAGGTCTGGGCACCAGCAGCCCTCATTCCCGGCCCGGCACAGGTTTGAGGGCACCATCGCGGCTCAGTTCTTTGGGCACACGCACGTGGATGAGTTTGAGATGTTCTACGATGAGGAGACACTGACGCGCCCCGTCTCCGTCGCCTTTGTGGCCCCCAGCGTCACCACCTACATCAACCTCAACCCTGGTGCGCCCTGACCCCCACCCACTGCAGCCCACCCCTCCAGCCATGGTGCCGCTGCCTGCCCCTGACCCTGCCCACCCTGCCCGCAGGCTACCGCGTGTACGAGGTGGATGGTGCCTACCCCGGCAGCTCCCATGCCGTGCTGGACCATGAGACCTTCATCTCAACCTCACTGAGGCCAACGCGCCGGGGGCAGAGCCACGCTGGCAGCGCCTCTACCGCGCCCGCGAGGCCTACGGGCTGTCCAGCGCCTTCCCCTGACTGGGACCAGCTCATCCGCCGCTTCCAGGATGACGAGCGCCTCTTCCAGCGCTTCTGGTTCCTCTTCCACAAGGGCCACCCGCCCCGCGAGCCCTGCCTGGACGCCTGCAAGGCAGCACTGCTCTGCGCCCTGCGCACGGCCGCTCCGCCGACCCCAGCCTCTGCCAGCCCCTGCGCCCGGCGCTGCCCTTCCCACACATCCAGGCGCTCTGGCGGCAGCGCCGGCTCTGCTGAGGGCGGTGGGATCAGCCCTGGCACACTGGCAGCACCGGGCTCGGCAGGGGCTGAGGCAGGTCCCTGCCTGTCCCCACACTCCCACTGGCCGCCGCCCCACCTGTGGCCCAATAAAGGTGTGATGGACCCAGCGGCTCCTGCCTAAGGCCCCGCGGGAGGTGCCAGGAGGGCAGGCGGCCCCGTCCTCCTCCTCCTCCAGGCGGGTGCTGCAGGGAGGGGGCCAGGCCAGGCTGGTGGAATGGGTTTATTAATTATTTAGTACGACACAGATCTTCGTTACAGCAGGAGTGGCAGCTCCGGAGCCGGCAGCCCCAGGGAGCCCCACACCGCAGGTTAGACCGCATGCATCAGGGCAGGCGGGCCCCGCACCCCCGCGCCATCGTCCCTGCGGACGGCGGGGGGCTCGCCCCGGCATGTGGGGCAGGACCCCTGACCCGCTGCCCCGGGGCACGGCTGGAGGGAGCAGAGCTGCGGCAGGGCACCGTGCTGGGCGTGCACCCCCAGCGCAGGAGTGCGCCCCGCAGCCCCTCGCACGCGTGTGCAGGTGGCTCCGTGCACAGGGACGCTCGCACACGCATACACGCCCCCCTGGCACACGCCCGCCAACGCCTGCGCGGCCCCGGCACTGACACCCCCCCCGTCATCCCAGGGTGGCAAGTGGGGAAGGGGTCTTGGTCACTCCCCCTGTCCGGCTCACGGTGTCTGGGCCCGAGGCGCTTGGGCTTCAGGCTGCCCAGGAGGGTCTGCACGCCCCTGCGGACGGAGGAGCCCACCCGGCGAGCCACCGAGTCGGCGGTGGCGCGGGCAGGCAGGAGCTGGAGGCCTGGGGCCGGGCGTCCAGGCACTTCTGGTAGCGCAGCTGGGGAGAGCGGGATCAGCGGTGGGCCAGGGAGGGGCAGCAGGGCCGGGGAGAGGGCCGGGGGACACTCACCATGCAGGCAGCCTGCAGCGCCTCGCTCAGCCCCGCGGCGTTGGGCTCGCACCAGACCATGTGGCAGCGGAAGGCGCCTGGGGCGCTGGCCATAATGAAGGCGAAGGAGCGCACGTCCCGGCCCACCCCATGAAGGACAGGAACCGCACGCGGCACTCACAGAGCACGGCCTCCGTCTGCAGGCACGTGGCCAGGCGTCACTGCTGCCCCCCACGCCGCCGGGATGGGGACAGCAACGGGGCACAGCAGGGCCGGACCCACCTGCTCATGGGTGATGGTGAGTGTGGCGGGCGCGCTACGTTGACCACGATGGGGGTCCAGTGCTCCTTGCTGCCAGTGGCCAGCGCCGCCTCCAGCGCCGCATTGATGACGTCCATGCCTGGGGATGGGCAGGAGCTCAGGGGGCCCTGGGGGGGCAGGCAGGAGGGGGGGCCCACAGGGTGCGTGAGCCCCCGGCCACCCCCCGGCATCCCCACGCCCCGTGCTCACCCCGGGCTTGGCGACGGGCACGCAGCCCAGGTAGCACACCGGGAACTTCTGCACCACCTCACTCTTGGGCGCCGGGAACTCCACTGCAGCACAGGGCAGGGTCAGCCCGCACCACCGCCGCCGGCTGCTCCCCATCGCCCTGCACCCCCCCCCACCGCTGCACCCCAACACCCGGCCCCTACCCCAACCATAGCCCCGCACCCAGCCCCCCACTGCCGCACCCCAACACTTGGCCCCCACCCCAACCATAGCCCGCACCCGGCCCCCCACCACCGCACCCCAACACCCGGCCCCCTCCCCACCGCCACACCCCAACACCTGGTCCCCTCCCCAACCGTCCCCCAACAGCCTCCCTGCCCCCCAACTGCCCCACCCAGCCATGCAGCCCCAGCTCCCCCCAGCCGACACACTAGCCCCCACCGTACCCTGGAAGGGGATCTCCACCAGCCTGGAGGGGTCCGTGGAGAGGCCGTTAGCCAGCGCCCGGGCGCTTCGCCGCTCCACCATGATCTGGGGAGAGCACAGGGGCACCAGCCCCCCAGCCGTCACGCCACGGCCCCCAGCCCCTGCTCCCCATGAGGGGCCACTGCACCCCATGGCAACCCACCGGCCAGCTGCTCCCTGGGGACAATGGGGCAGGGAGGGTCTCACCTGGGAACAGACCTTGAAGCTGGCTGGGGGGGGCTCACCTGGGTCTGGGGGGGGGCTCACCTGGGAGCAGACCTCATGTAGGCTGGGGCTGGGGGCAGTGGGGGGGGCTCACCTGGGAGTGGACCTCGTGTAGGCTAGGACTGGGGGCGGGGGGGGTCTCACCTGGGAGCACACCTCATGCAGGCTGGTGGCAATGTTCTTGGCGGGGCTCTCGCAGCGGAAGACGTGGCACTTGAGCATCTGCGTCAGCTGGTCCCGGGCCACGTAGGCGAAGTCCCTGCAGGGAGGGGCTGCGCTCAGGAACCCCCCAGCCACTTCAGCCCCCCAAGCTCCCACCGCCCACCCGGGGTGCCTCCACACAGACCAGCGAGGGACGGGACTGGGAGGACTGGTGCAGGGCTGGGCTGCCATACCTCTCCCTGCATCCCCGGCCAGCGCAGCAGGAGAGAGCCAGAGAGCGGAGTTAGCAGGGGAAGGGGGGGTGCGCATCCCCCGCAGCCCCCACCACACAGGTCCCCCCGCACTCGCACGGGGCCCTGCCTGACCCACAAGACCCCCCCCCCTGCTCTGACACCGCTGGGGGGGCTCAGCTTCAGGACCCCGCACGCTGGGTGCATGGGACCCACAGCCCCACCCTGCATGCACCCAGACCCCTGCACACCCCTGTACCCCACGTGCATGGGATCCCCACAGCCCCATGTGCACCTGCAGCCCCACACTCCACGTGCGTGGGACCCCCACGGCCCCAGGCCCATCCGGATCCCTGCATACCCCTGTGCCCCATGTGCGTGGGACCCCACAGCCTCCACCTTGCGTGCGCCTGGATCCCGCACACCCCCCACACCCCAGGCACGGGACCCCCACACCCCACATCCACCCGGACCTGCACACCCCACAGGCACAGGACACCTCCCACCCCATCCCAGGACCTGCAGGCGCAGGGACCTGCCCTGCACCCACCCCCCACGCACGGACCCCCACAGCACCCGCACCCACCTGCACCACACTCCCCACGGGACCTCACCCCTCACAGCCCCTGTGGGTCCCACACAGCCCCCCTGCCCTGCATGTGCAGATCCCCCTGACCCCCCCGCCCAGCACTCCCCAGCCCCCGCGCCCCCCCTGCCGCTGTCGCGCCCCACGCCCCAAACGCGGATGCTGGCCACGGGCTGCGCGTGCAGCAGGGCCTGATCCTGCGGGTCCACCAGCTTCAGTGTCTGGCTCTCCAGCAGCAGCAGCATCGCCCGGCCCTGGGGGGAGCCGTGTCAGGGGGAGCCAGGGCTGCGTGGGGGCTGCCAGCGGGGGCGCGGGGGCACTTACCTCCCCCCAGGCACCAGGGGGACCGCGCTGGTGCAGGGAGAGCTGGCGGATGCAGTTGTTGACGGCAATGCTGCTCCGGCCGGGCGCCATCGTCCTCACTCATCTCCACCCAGCCCAGCGAGCGCACGGCAAAGCGCTGCAGGGGACAGCGTGGGGCAGGCACAGCGTGGGCAAGCACAGCCCCACTGCGGAGGCCCCAGCCGGCCGCCTGCCCTCATGCACTCCCGATCCTCCAGGCAGGGCAAGACCCCACAGCGGGGGCGCCGCACGCCCGGACCCGGCTTGAGCCCCCTCCCATGGCAGTGACAGCACCAGAACAGCACCGGGCTGCAACCCCAGGGTGGGGGTCCCAGCCACCCCCTGGCACTGGGGCAGACCCCAGACCCCGAGCGCAGCAACGGTGGGGAAGGGGCCGCCGAGCCGGTGGGGGCCCTGTGGCATGGGGGGGTCTGGACTGGTGCCCGCCACCCCAGGGCCCCAGGCCTACCTTGGAGCCCGGCTTGTCCTCCTCAGCCAGGGCCACACTGCAAGAGCAAGGGGGTTGTCACTGGCTGCTGCCCCCAGGCACCGGGGGGAGGCCCCGGCCCCCCAGCTCTGCCCAGCCAGCCCCTGCCCCCAGCACTGGGCCCCCACCAAACCTGCAAACCCCCCACCCGCTGCCCATCCCCCAGGGTCCCACCTCCTCATGGGGCCCAGGCACAGCCCCCCCCCAGACCTCCCACGCACCCATGTCCAGCGAGGTCAGGCCCGGTGACGATGGCTCCTCATCCTGCACTCTGGGCTCGTCATCCGCCTCCTCCGCCGCGGGGTCCTGGGAGGAAGGGGGGGCTGGCAGGGGCCAGGCACCGTGGGGTGCTGCCCCCCAGCTGCCCACCGCCCTCTCACCTTCCAGAAATCCCCCTCGCCAAAGCGCTCAGCTGGGGCGAAGCCCGTCCAGGCCAGCTGTGGGGAGAGCAAGGATGACTCAGGGCATGCGCTGCAGGGCAGCCCCACAGCCCCACGCCCCAGGGGGCAGCCCCACGGCTGGGACTCACCGGCGGCTCCTCGGATGGGGTGTTGCCCGGGGAGCTGGGGGCCGAGCCGTGGGCCAGCCCCGAGGGGGGCTCCCACTGCGTGGTGCCGGTGGGGATGTGCCAGTAGTAGGTGCCCGAGGTGTCCTGCACCCGCATCCATCCCGCAGGCAGGTCCGAGTCCGTCTCGAAGGAGTTGCGGGTCCAAAAGGAGTCTGGGGGGGGCAGGGGCCGGTCAGGGCCGGGCCCGCAGGGACCGACCCCTCCAGGCAGCCCGGCACAGCACAGCCCCCCCGCGCTCAGCCCCATGGAGCCCCCCTCGCCCCCAGACCAGGCACCCACCCCGGTGCCCGTTGAGGTGGGGACCTCCCCAGGGAGGGCGCTGGGCCCCCCATCACCATGGGAAGGGGGGCCTGTGGCCAGGCAGGGCCGAGAACCCCCCCACTGCCATAAGAAGGGACGTCCCATATTGCCACGAGCACCGGGGGCCCCAGCCAGGCCCCATAGGGATGGGGGACCCAGAGCCCAGCAGGACGCAGCCCCCGCAGCCGGGCAAGGTGCCAGACCCCCTGTGGAAGGGCCCCGCGGCCGGGCGGTGCCGCAGCCCCCCCGCCCCCGCAGCGCTGCCTGGGCCCCGCCGCGGCCCTACCTGGGCGCGTGTCCAGCAGGACGATGGCCACGAAGTAGTCCGTGCTGCACATGGTGCCACCGCCCCATGCCGGGGGTCGTGCCGGCCCGGCCAGAGCGCAGCCTGGAGCCCCCGCAGCCCCGGCCACGGGGCGCCGTGGGGCCTGTCTCGCCGCGGCCCCCGCCCCGCGCGCCCCGCGCCCCCAGCCCCGCCACCCGCCGTGGGGCCCGGCCCCCCCCGGCCTGTCCCTGCACTGCCCCCCCCGCAGCCCGGCCCCACATCGGGCCCCGGCCCCACGGCGGCCCCGGCCCCAGGGCGGGCTGCGGGCAGCACGGTGCCGGTGCCGCGCCGGTGCCGTCCGGTGCCCATGGCGGCGCTCACCTGCGGCCGGGCCGGACCAGGCGTTTCCCCGGCAACCGCTGACGGCAGCGCCAGGGCCGGCGGGATGCGCCGGGATGCGCCGGGATGCGCGGGGGGCGGGGACAAGGATGGGGAGCAGGGGTGGGTGAACAGGGACGGGGGCAGCGATGGGGGGTGCGGGGGGGAACAGGACGGGGGGCAGCGATGGGGGGGAGACAGGGATGAGGGGCGGCGATGGGGGGGTGCGGGGGGACACAGGGATGGGGGCCAGCAATGGGGGGGGCACGGGGAATGGGGGGGCAGCAATGGGGGGCGAGGGGGGCACAGGGATGGGGGACAGCAATGGGGGGGGAAGAGAGGGATGGGGGGCAGCGATGGGGGGTGCAGGGAGAGTGGGACCACAGGGATGGGGACACAGGGAGGTGCGGGGGGGGGGGGGGGGTGGCATGGCACAGGCTGGGGGGCCGGGGAGCCGCGCAGGGCAGACGGGGCACACAGAACAGGGAGGTGACACTGCCAGGCGTGGGACGGAGAGCTGGAGCCACAGGGCGGGGTGGGGGACACAGACCAGGCTGGGGGGATGGTGGGGCTGCACCCAGAGAGGGGCGGTGGGTGACGGTGTGGCAGGGCCAGCGCCGTGGGGCACAGGGGGGACTGCGCAACCAGCACAGCATGGCGGGGCAGGCCAGGGAGGGGTGCTGGGGGACACAACGGGGGGGGGGGGGGGGGGGAGGGGCAGGAACTGCAGCCAGCAGGGGCAGGGGGAAACACAGGCAGCAACAGGGGGCCAGCAGTGGGCACACTGCCAGGGACTGGGGGACGAAGACGTGGGGCTGACAGGACCGGCTGGCATGGCGGGATGCAGGCAGGCAGGGGCAGCTGGGGGGCAGGCAGAGCTGGCAGGGGCTGCCACGGGGCAGGCAGGGGCCACCATAGGGCTGTCAGGAAAGTCATGGGGCAGCCATGGGGCAGCAGGAGCAGGCAGGGACAGTCATGGGGCCGGCAGGAGCAGGCAGGGACAGCCGTGGGGCAGGCAGGAGCAGCTGTGGGGCAGGCGGGGCTGCTGGGGGTAGTCACAGGCACCGTGGGGCAGTCTGGGCAGTCGGAGATCACCATGGGGCTGCCATGGGCAGCCGCAGGGCCGGTGCCCGGGGCTGCGTGTAGGTGCCCACCTGCGTCGTCGGGGAGCTGCCGGCGGGCTGGGCCCCTGCTGAGCGTTGGCCAGCTGGAGTCCTCGTCGCTGGCGGTGCCGCTGCGCACCCCGAAGAGCAGGCTGGCGCTGCGGCCATGCTCGCGGGTGCCCGCTCCCCGCTCTGCTCCGACTTCGGCTGTCGTGGGGTCGCTCTGCACTGGCGTGGAGTCCCCGTCCCCCTCCTCCTCCTCCTCCTCGTCCTCCTCCTCCTCTTCCTCATGCCCCGCAGGTTGAATGAGCAGGGGCAGGGCCCCCCGCCAGCGTTGCGGGCGTGCGGGCCGAGACCTCCAGCTCCTCGGGGGGGGGGCCCAGCTCGTTGCGGTTTCGGTCCCGCTCGGCCGCCCGGCGCAGCTGGTTCTGCCCGTCCTTCACCCACTTGGCGTTGGCGGGCTCCTCGCCGGCCGGGGCGGGGGGCCCCCCCCCTCCCTGCAGCTCCGTGCTGCCATAGAGGCGGGGGCCCTGGGGGGAGCCCGGGGGGCCCTTGGGGTGGCAGCAGCTGCCCAGGCTCGGGGGGGCCCTGCAGCCCCAGGCTCAGCCCCAGGCCAGCTGTTGTCGTTGGCCAGGTCGCTCCGGCTTGCTCAGGGACCCCGACATCGCTGGGGCCGGGGGGGCACTGGGAGAGGTGGCACCGCGCGGCGCAAGGGGACGCGGGGGGTGCCCCCGGAGGAGCCCCCGCCGCCGGGCCTGCCGACCCTCACCTGCCGCTGGCAGGAGGCTCCTACAGCCCCGGGGCGCCGGCACCTCCGCGTCCATGGGGCCTGCGGGCAGGGGGAGCGGGGGCAGCCACGGCCACGGCCCCCGCGCTGCCACGGCCCCCCCACGGCCAGGGCCCCCCCACGGCCAGGGCCCCCCGCGCCCGCCCCCCGGGCCCTGTCAGAGCCCCGGCCCCACAGCAGGAGACCCCACGGGGACCCCGCACCCGCGGGACGCCCACCCCAGCCCGGGGACTCCCGGCACCCCCGGGCCCCCCCCGCCCCCCGGCCCGGCCGCCGGGCTGCCCCCAGAGCCCGGCCCGGTCCCAGACACTGGCCTCAGCCCGCCGCCCCGCACCGAGACCCCCGGCCCGGCCGCCCCGCACCGAACCCCCGGCCCGGGGGAAGCGGCCCGGCCGGTACCTGCGGCGGCTCCGCGGGCGGGGGGGCGGGGGGGGGGGCGCCGCTTCCGCTTCCGCTTCCGAGGGCGGGGCAGGGAGAGCGCCCCACCCCACCCGCACCGGCACCGGCACCGCAGCGGCGCGGGACGGTGCAGCGGGGCGGGGCGGGGCGACAGTAACACCGGCACGGCACGGCACGGAACGGAACGGTACGGTACAGAACAGTACGGCACGGCACATCACGGAACGGTACGGCACGGCACAGAACGGTACGGCACGGTATGGTACGGCATGGTACAGCATGGCACGGTACGGAATGGTACGGTACGGTATGGCACGGTATAGTACGGCATGGTACGGTATGGTACGGCATGGTACGGTACGGTATGGAACAGTATGGCACAGCACGGTACGGTACGGAACAGTACGGCACAGTACGGCATGGCACGGCACGGTATGGAACGGTATGGCAGCACGGTACGGAACGGTATGGCACAGTACGGCACGGTACATTATGGTACGGAACGGTAGGGCACAGTACGGAACGGCACGGCACGGAATGGCACGGCATGGTACAGAACGGTACGGTATGGTACGGCACGGCACAGAATGGTACGGCACAGTACGGAACAGTACGGTACAGTACGGCACAGCACAGTATGGAACGGTACGTTATGGTACAGAACAGTATGGCACGGCACGGTACGGAATGGTACAATATGGTAGGGCATGGTACGGAACACCGGCATGGTACGGAACGGTACGGTATGGTACGGAACAGTACGGTACGGTACAGCACAGCACGGTACGTTATGGTACAGTATGGTACGGAATGGTACGATACAGCACGGCATGGTACGATACGATACAGTACAGGATGGCACAGCACAGTACGGTACAGTATGGTACTGACACCGGCACCGGCAGGGATCAGTCCTCATGGCGCAGCACGGGATGGAGCGGGATGGACCGGGGTGGCCCAGGAAGGGCCCGCACAGTGCAGCACGGGGCACAGCACGGCACAGTATGGCACAGTATGGAATGGCACGGCACGGTACGGCACAGCATGGTATGACATGGCACGGTACAGAACAGTACGGCACGGCACGGTATGGCACGGTACAGTACGGCAGGGTACGGCACGGTACGGCAGGGTACGGAACATATGGCGCGGTACGGTACGGGACAGCAGGGAGCGCAGTGGAGCAGGACAGCGCACAGCACGGGACAGCCGGGCCTGGTATGTAACGGTACAGCACAGTACGGTGTGTCACGGCACGGCATGGCACAGCACAGCACAGTACAGTGTGTCACGGTACGGTGTGTCACAGCACGGCATGGCACGGTACGGCAGGGTACAGTGTGTCATGGCACAGTACAGCACAGCACGGTACGGTGTGTCACAGCACAGCATGGTATGGTACGGCAGGGTACAGTGTGTCACGGCACAGCATGGCACGGTGTGGCACAGCATGGCAGAGTATGGTGTGTCACAGCATGGCACGGTATGGCAGGGTATGGTGCGTCACGGCACGGCACGGCATGGTGTGTCACGGCACAGCTCGGCACGGACAGTGTGGAGCAGCCCGGAGCAGCGCCTGACGGTGCGGAGCAGCCTGGCACAGCCCCACATGGCACCGTCCGGTCTGGTGTGGCACAGCATGGCACAGCGTGGCACGGCACCGAGGGGCAGGCTATGGCCCAGAACAGTGCAGCACAGCATGGCACGAGTGGAGCAACACAGAGCCGGACGGTGCGGAGCAGGGACACGCGGTGCAGAGCAGGGACACACGCTCTCTCATGGCACAGTAACACACGGTGCGGTATGGTACATCGTGGTATAGCATGCGGTATGGTGATATGTGGCACAGAATCGCACAGAACACATGGACCAGCACGGCACTGGATGGGACACCAGTGTGTGGCACGGCCTCGGACAGCACCAGCGGCAGAGCAGAGCACAGGGCAGCGGGGGGGGCACAGAAGGGATTGGCACAGCACAGCACAGCACGGGGGGGCACACAGGGCACTGGCATGGCACAGCATGGCACAGGGGTGCACACAGGGCACTGGCATGGCATGGGATGGCACGGGGGGCACACAGGGCACTGATACAGCACAGGGGGCACACAGGGCACTGGCACGGCATGGGATGGCATGGTGGGCACACGGGACACTGACACAGCACAGCATGGCACGGGGGGCACATGGGGCACTGGCATGGCACAGCACGGCATGGGATGGCACACGGGAGGGCACTGGCACAGCATGGGAGGGCACTGCAGAGCAGGGTCAGCTGGGAGGGAACCGCAGCGTCAGTCGCAGCCCGGTGATGCTGCTGGCACCTCCGGAGTTCCTCTGGTCCAGCCCCGCTCCCCAGAGCCAGTGGCCCAGGACCGTGTCCAGCCTGTGGGGACAGTGACCCCAGCCCCCAGGGTAGCCTGTGCCCGTGTCACCCCACCGTGACGGGCGTCTCCTGGTGCTCAGCGGGACAGCATAGTATGGCATGGCACGGCACAGCACAGCATGGTATGGTATGGTATGGTACAGCATGGCAGGGCACGGCATGGCATGGTATGGTACGGCATGGCATGATATGGTATGGTACAGCAGGCACGGCATGGTATGGTATAGCATGGCATGGAATGGTATGGCATAGCATGACACAGTCCCATGGGGCATGGCACACCACGGCGCACTCTGGCACAGTGCAGGGTGACGTGTTTCAGTCGGCACAGTACAGTGTAGCTCAGCACCAGGCGGTGCTGTGTGGCACAGCACAGCCCAGTACAGCCCGGCACAGCCATGAACTGCCCCCCGCCCCCCTACCACGTCCCCTGGTGTCACCTACCGGACACCCCTGCAAGGCCCCGGGCACCTGCACCACTGGGTCCTGCCCCCTGTCCCTGCCGCACCCGGCCAGGGTGGCACGGGGATGGGCTCGGGGACGGTGCCATGCCACCCCGTGGCCACTGCGTCCCAGCTGTGCCAGCCCACCGCCCCCCCCCCAGCACCCCCAGAGCAGGCAGATCTCAGGGTCTCCCTGGCTTTTATTGCGTCCCGGGCACAGGCAGGGGTGCCTGGTGCCACTGTGGGGGCCCGAGCGGCGTCACCGTCCCCCGTCACTGGGGGCAGTGGAAGAAGTGGGTGGATGCGCTGGGGGGGGGCAGGCTGTTGGGCCCCCAGCTGGGCCACGCTGGGATACTGGTGGTAGCTGGGGCCGTGGAAGAGGAAGACGCCGTCGTCGGTGCACATGGCGCCGTCCACGTGGTCGTGGGGCAGCGGCACTGGCTCGCCCACGCGCCGCGGCGTCTGCGTCAGGTCCACCCGCCGAACATGGTCCCTGCCAGCACAGCACCCGTCAGCCCTGTGCCTGACCTGGCAGAGACCCTGGCACCGGAGGGTCCTGGCGCGCCGGCTACCCACCTGTGATGAGGTAGAGGTCGGCAGAGCCGGGGCAGGTGAAGGCAGCGTCGGCGCTGGGGACCCCCAGCTCCTCCTGCAGCGCCCGCGGGTACCCCAGCACCCGCCGGTGGCCCTTCTCCGAGAGGAAGATGGAGACCTGGGAGCCCTGGGGAGAGCGGGAGGGTGGGGCCACGGGCCACAGGTGGGCAGGGACGGGCACAGGCAGGGACAGGGGCTGGGGCAGGTGCAGGGATGGGGTTTAGGGGTTCCCCGAGGGCTCTGTGGGGTGGGAAGGGCCCAGGGGTGGATCCCACGGGGGGCTGGGGGCAAGGGCAGCAGGGACCTGGGGGCATGGCCATGTGCTGCACCCCTGCATCCCCTGGCTGCCCTGGGGGGTGACATCCCCGAGGTGCTCTGGTCCTGAGGGATGGCACCCCCCAGCTGCCTCTCGTCCTGGGGGTGATGTCCCCGAGGTGCCCTGGTCCCTGGTGACATCCCCAGTGGCCCCAGTGCCAGATTCGAGGTGCCGGAGCTGCTCCCCGCCTTGGGCACTGGCCTGGGGGGTCTCACCAGTGGCCGGTGGGGCAGCGAGCCAGGGCTGGGGACAGGACCCACAGGGGACGGGGACAGGGAGGGGGCTGGGGCAGCCCCACGGGGTCAGACCTGTATCAGGTAGCTGCGTCCATCCCAGGCGAAGGCGGCATCTACCTCTCCCTCCAGCCCCGGCCACATCTGTCCCAGGGGCCAGGCGTGGTGCCCGTCCCGCCGCGAGTCCAGACGGAAGGACAGACCCCTGTGGGCTGCGTCAGCAGACCTGCCCCACAGACCTGCCCTACGGTGCAGCCAGGACCACAGCCCCCACCCCACAGCCCCCCAGCACAGCCGGGCTCACACTCCATGGCCCCATGGAGTAGCCAGGGCCACAGTTCTCCACCCCACAGCCCCCAGCTCCACGGCTCCCAGCACTGCTATGGTCATGGCTGCCCCCAACCCCACAGCCCCCAGCAGTGCCGTGGGCACAGCTGCCCCATGGCTCCCGGCCCCTCTCACCGCGGAAGGCGTAGATGCGGCCGGTGTCATCGGAGAGGAGGGCCTGGAAGGGCGTCTCGCTGCAGCGGTTGCCGGCGTCACCCCATGAGTCGTTCCCCTGCCCATGCCCTGCCAGCGATGGCAGCGCTGGCAGCGGGGCCGGGCGCTGCAGGCAGGGCAGGGGCGCAGGACGGGCAGACCCAGGGCCCAGGACAGGGGCCCGGGGTCCGTCTGCCACTGTGGGGCTGCATGTCTGGGCACTCGGGGCTCAGGGCCCTGCGGGAGGGGGTCCCCAGGGGGTCCCCAGGTGCAGGTCCCGGGGGGTGGCCAGGCGCTCACCTCGGCCTGGGCAGGGTATGAAGTAGTCGCGGAGGTCACGGGGGTACCCGGGGGGCACCTCGCCGGTGAGGGGGTCAAAGCGCTGGAAGCGGGTCCCCCGCAGGCAGTAGTACCGCTCCAGCCAGCGCAGGACAGCGCCGCAGGGGCCCAGCCCCGGCCACATGCGCGGCTTCGTCACCCGCAGCTCCAGGTCGAAGGAGTACACCGTGTCCCCTGCGCACGGCAATGGCACTGCTGGCACGGCTCGGCACGGCTGCCATGACTGGCATGGCTCAGCACGGCTCGGCACAGCTCCCAGCACCTGAGCCCCACGCTCCTCACGGCCCCTCCACGCCCATGGCACCACTTGGGTGCAGCTCCCAGTCCTGCCCCACAGCAGCCCCTCCGCACCCCAGCAGCCCTGGCCGTCACCCTCCCGCCCCCTGCCCAGCCCCCACTCACCCTTGAAGAAGAGGACGGTCTCGCCACCACACTCCTCAGGGTGGCACTCAACGGCAGCATCCACTCCCCCGGGGACACCTGGGAACTCGTCCCCAATGCGCCGGGGGAAGCCAGGACGCAGCTGCCCCCCAGCGTAGGCCCAGACCTGCTCGCCCTGCAGGCACCCCACGGGTTGAGACCCACGGGCACCACCCCAGGGAGCCCCATGGGGCCAGACCCCACAGGCCCAGGGGAGACTCCCCAGACAGGAGCCCCCCCCAGGACAAGACCCCCCCCAGATCCAACCCAGGCCGGGACCCCCAGGCCCGTCCCTCCCACAGCCCATGAACCCCCACATGGGCCAACCCCATGGACCCGCCAGGGGTCCAAGCAGAGGGGCAGCCCCCCCACCCCCGAGCAGCCCGCCTGGCCCCCTGGCAGCATGTGGGGCTGCCCAGCCCGTGACCCCCTGCCCCCGCCCGCAGCCGTGCCTGGAAGAGGTAGAGGCTCTGGTGCTCCTGGGGTGCTGCCGGCGGTGCAGGCGCAGCGCTGCATCGATAGGGCCCCCCAGCTCGGGCCAGGACGTGGCCAGGGGGCGAGCACGGAGCCGGGGTCCCCCCGGGAGCTCTCCCAGACCTCCTCGCCTGGGCAGGGACAGCAGCTAGCCCCATGGCGGGCACCGGGGGGGCCACAGTGCTGCCCCACCCCAGCTCCCACAGCCCCTCGCCCAGGGTGCCCTGCCAGGCCCCAGAGCCCCCTGCCCACCCCCACCCCCCCCATTCCTCATTGTTCCCCAAGGCCCATCTCCACCCCACTCTACGTTTATCCAGACCCCCATTCCACCCCCACATTGCGATCTGCCCCCATGGACCCCATCCCCTCCCCATCTCCCCTAATCTCCCGCAGACCCTGTGTGTCCCCCCTGTCCCATTCACACACCCCCCGACCTGCCAGGCTCATCTTCCCCCATTTCCCACAGACCCCCCCCCGCCCCACAAACTCCATTCCCTGCCCCCATATCTCATTTCCACCCACCCCCTGTCCAGAGCCCACCTCCCACCATTTCCCCCAGACCCCATTTTCCTCCAATACCTCATGCCCCTCCCAAAGCCCCATGCCCCCCATCCCCGTGCCCCCCAGCCCATGTCTCCCCAGTCCCATGCCCTCCCTGGTCCCATGCCCCCCGTCCCTATGTCCCCCAGCCCCTGTGTGCCCAGCCCCATGCCCCCCATGCCCCCAGACCCACCTCTGAAGAAGAGCATGGTGCCGTTCTCACTGAGCGTGGCGGCGTCAAAGCCCCCTCGTCCGTGCAGAGCTGGGCCAGGTCTGGGGTGGGGGGTCAGGACGGCACAGACCCCGAGACAGACCCCCATATCCCACCCACTGGCCCACACACACTTGCGCCCCACACATGCCTTGTGCCCCACACGCGATTCAGCCCTCCTCCCCCCATCCCTTGGGCTCTCACCAGTGTCGTTGCTGGGGGGCTCAGCCCCATGGTGGTGCCCTCCTCCAGCTGCCTCTGGTTTGCTGTGGGTCCTGGGGACAGGCAGCACCGTGGGCTCATGGCGTCGCCCCCCCCCAAACAGCCACGTACACACCCCACATGGGCACACAGCCCCCCTCCCCCAGTATGCCCCCTGCCCCATACAGCCTCTGCCCTCTGCAGCCCCCTGTCCCAATACCCCCCTGCCCCACCCCCAGCTGCTCCACGTACCCCTCCCCAGCGCCCAACATGCCCCCAGCACCCCACTCACAGGGGTGGGCGCACCCCAGGGCCAGGGCCCAGGCCAGGCAGAGGGCAGCAGTGGGGACCCCCATGGTGTGCCTGGGGCTGCTGCCACCCCCAGCCCTATATGGGGCAGGAGGGGCTGTTGCACAACTGCCCTGCCCCATTGCTCAACCCGGCCCGCCCCACGCAACCTTCATCCGTGCGGGGGGGCTGGGGGGACATGACCAGGGACAGGGCAGTGCATGGGGGGCAGGGCCCTCCCGTCATTGCCCCCCGCCGCAGGGACAGCACCGGGAGCCACGGGGGGGGACACACCCCACAGGGGGGATGGCAGGGCCTCAGCCCCTGACACAGAGGGGATGGGGATGGGCTGAGGGTCCGACGCAGCAGGGACAGGGGTGAGGGTCCAACTCCAACGGGGCTCAGACCCTCACAGGGCACTGCCCAGGGCCGGGGGTGCAGCAGGTGGGGGCTGGCATCGTCCCAGCCCCTTCCCAGTAGCCCCACGCCAGCCCAGTGCTGGGAAGGGCCTTGGCCCCACTGCACCTGTTTGCTCTGGCCACTGGCCACAGGCAGGAGCGGGCAGGGACGGGCAGGAAAGGGCAGCCAGCCTGGCTCCATGCCGGGGGCAGCTGGGAACACCGGGGGGGGGGGGGGTGTCAGGTTGCTGCCCCACACATGGGTGCACGTGCCAGGGGTAGGGGGGTACCTGTACATGGGGTACACATCCCACACGTGCCCTGTAGGCCGGGGGGTGGGGGGGGGACAGGCCCTGCGGGGGCAAATGTCCTGTCGAAGGGGGGGCACCCCCCAAGGGGTGCACAACCTGGGGGTGCAGAGCCCCGTGGGCAGGGAGAGCACAGGCCCCACCGCTCCTGGGCTGGTAGGGACCAGTGCAACCCAATCCCCACTCCCAGTACGGACCAGTCTGACCCCGTCCCTGAGCCATGGGTCAGTGCCGGTGGGACGCTGTGCCAGGCAGGCGCCCAGCAGTGCCGGGAGCTCTGGGCGCTGTGCCCGTCCCCGTGCTGCCTGGTGCTGCCGGTGTCTGCCGCAGCCTTGGGGTCCCGCTGTGGCCTCACGGTCCCACCATGGCATTGGGATCCCAGCAGAGCCTGGGGGTCCCACTGCCCCATGGGGCACCCGAGGGTCTCCAGGAGTGCATCAGCGGCACCTAGCCCAGCTCAGCTCCCACCTTGCCTGCCGCCAGTGCCAGTGCTGGGCCCCTGCCCACCACCCCCAGCCGCTGGGACAGGGGGTCCCACCATGGCGCCTGGTGAGGCTTCACCCTGGGGACCGCCGGTGAAGGTGGGACTGTGGCCATGATGTGGATCCACAGGGTGGGAGCTGCCCCCGCTCTCACTGTCCCCTCCACCGCCCCCCACCATGGGGCAGAATACTTCCAGAATACTTTATTTTGTACATACAGTTTGTCAGCGTGCGGCAGCAGCCCCACACAGCCCCGCCATGGGGCAGGCAGGCACGCAGGGTCGCCCCACAGCTGGGGCTTGAGCCAGGGGAGCGGGGCCGCAGTGCCAGGGGAGCGGGGCCGGTGGGGGGCAGCCAGTGGGGGGCAGCCCCCTGGGGCGCAGGGCTCCAGGACTGGCCGCCCACAGCTGCCCGCAGCCCAAGCAGCACACACGACCCCAGCCCTGCCGCTGGCTCCCCCTGCCCCACACGCCCCCATCGCCCCCATGTGCCTTCGGGACCCCAGCAGCAGAGGCAGGGGCAAGGGCATGGGGCTGCCGGCCCCGCCATGGGGTGGGAGGAAGGGCATGACCATGGCCCCCGGCCCCCCAGGCAGCCCCCGCCCCAGCCAGACCCGTCCTTGCCCCCTCAGGGCCCGGCCGCCCCCCGGGATAAAGTGCACATGAAGGCCAGGGCGGCGCAGGGGGGGCAGCAATGGCGGGGGGCAGCGATGGTTGTGGGGCTGCAATGGCTGTGGGGCAGCCCTCGCTCGGGGCACCCACTGCGGGCGCTCTCCCGGGGGGCCCATGGGCACTGTCCCGGCGCAGGCAGCGTCCCCATCCCCGTCCCCGTGGTGGCTACTGCAGGTAGCGATAGGCCTTGAAGCAATGGTTGCCGGAGTCGGCCACCACCACGTGTCCGTCGGAGGTGAGGGCCAGGCCCTGCGGCCCATACAGCGGGTCAGCGGCCGTGTTGATGTAGGAGAGGAAGGAGCCCGAGCTGTCGAAGACCTGTGGGGACAGGCAGAGACACACTGTCCCTGCTGCCATCGCCTGTGCCCCCCCAGCCCAGACACCGCACCTTCCCAGGGACCCCCCGGCCCTGACAGCCCCGGCGCACCGGGACCTCATCCCTGCTTTGCTCAGCCCCCATGTCCCATGTGGCTCAGCGCTTGGGCCACAAGCCCCGTCCCCTGCCTGCCCCCCTGCCTGCACCCCCTGCCTGCGGGACCCACAGTGGGATGAGGACGGGGACAGGGAGGGGACGGTGCTGGCCCAGGGCCACCAGGGCCAGGGCAGTGTGGGGGGCAGAGGGGCCCTGTGGCCACAAGGCCAGTCCCCACGGGGCTGCGGGGCCGGTGCCGGTACCTGGATGCGGCTGTTGCCCCAGTCGGCCACGATGATGTTGCCATTGGAGTCGACGGCCACCCCCGTGGGGGCGTTGAACTGCCCGTTCCCCTCCCCGTGCGACCCGAACTTGAAGAGGAACTCGCCATCTGCATTGTACACCTGGGGAGGGGTGACTGTGGGTGTCCTGGCACACGGCACCGGCAACAGTGGGGACAGCCACCCACCGCCTGCCGCAGCGGCACTCACCTTCACCGAGTGGTTGTGGAAGTCTGTCACCACAATCTCGTTCTTGTTGTTGACCGCCACGAAGTGGGGCCCTGGGGAGGGGAGGGGCTCAGCCCCAGGACAGGGACAGGGGGCTCAGCCCCGGAGGGGAACGGGGGGCCCGGCCCAACCCAGCGCCAGCGCCGTGGGGACAGGGGGACGCCCCTCACGCCCCAGTGCCCAGTTAGTGGGGTTAGTGCCACGTGAGCAGCCGGTGAGGCCAGCACAAGGGGGTTAGCGCAGGTGGTGCCCAGACCCCCGTGGCTGGAGGGGGCACCCGGCCCCACAGCAGAACCAGCACTGAGGACGGACCGAGACCCCAGAGCCCCAACCCACAGGGACAGAGCCACTGCCAGAATCAAAACCCAGAAGCTGAGCCAGAACCACAACCAAGAGCCCAGAGCCAGAACCAGAACCACAGCCCAAAACACGAATCTAGAACCCAAGACCAGAGCCTGAACCTAGAACCAGAGACCAGAGCCAGCCTAGAACCCAGGTCTAGAAACAGAACCCAAACCCAGAACCCCAGCCCAGACCCCAGCCCCAGCCCAGGTGTCCCGGTGCTGGCTGGGCGCCAGCTGCTGTCGGCGAGGCGTGCGGTACTCACCGGCCCGGCCCGGCCCGGCGCAGCGGGAAGCCAAAGGCATGCAGTAAGGAAGAGGGGACTTGCCAGTCGGTGTATTACCATCGAGTGTACCTGCAAACTGCCGCTCGGCTGTGCCGCGGCTCCCAAACTTGGTGACGAGCTTGCCGTTGGACTGGAAGATGAAGACGCAGCAGGCCTTGTTGTCCACCACGATGATGTGGCCATTGCGTCCACGGCGACCCTTGGGGCCCATCAGCCGCCCGGCCCCAATCTTGGTCTGTGGCCAGGGAGGGGCGTCAGGGCCGGGTGCAGAGCCACGGCCCCCCCACCCGGCTGCTGCCCCCTCACCTTGAACTTGCCCTCAGGGGAGAAGATGCTGACCCAGCGGTTGTCATAGTCCCGATGATGATGTCCCATTCATGTCCACGGTGACGCCGGTCGGGCGCTGGAGCTGGCCAGGGGAGCGGCCCCCGCACCCCGAACCGCAGCCGGAACTGCCCCTCGTTGGAAAACACCTGGGGGGGCAGTGGGGGGGGTTAGCCGGGCGGGGGGTGGGACGGGGATGGGGAGGGGGCCGTGGTCCTACCTGCACGCACTGGTTATTGCTGTCGGCCACCACGATGCGGCCGCTGCTGGAGGTGGAGATGCCCTGGAGGTTGGTGAACTCCCCCTTCTCTCGGCCACGGCTTCCTGAGGCAGAGAGGTGGAGGTCAGGGGGGCCATGTGCCGTGGGGAGCCCCAGAGAGCCATCTCCACCCGGGGAGCCCCAAGGAGCCCCACCACCCCAGGGAGCCTCCATCTGCCGTGGGAAGCCTCAGAGAGCCCCACCACCCTGGGGAGCCTCCATCCGCCCTGGGGAGCCGCAGAGAGCCCCACCACCCGGGGAGCCCCTGCCGCTCACCCACGCGGAAGAAGCTCATCCTCGATGGGGTTCTCCTTCTTCTTGCCACTGCTGTACATGCTGGAGGGGCGCCGGACGGCCTTCTGCCGGAGTGCCCCTGCTGGGCGATTTGACACGGCGCTTGACGTCGTCGGGAGAGGGGGGCACATCGGAGGCCTTGACGGCACGGACGCGAAAGGGGCTGCCGCGGATGGGCTGCCCATAGAGCAGGATGGAGAGGAAAGTCGCCCTCGGCGCGGGGGGTGTAAAGCAGCTCGTAGGTGCCATTCTTGTTGTCCTGCACCTCTGCCTCGGCTGCGCCGCTCCGGTGCTGTCACCTGGAAGCGCAGGCTGGCACTGCCGCTGCGCACCAGCTCCCCGTCCTTGTCCTTGGTGGTGACGCTGAGCGAGGAGGGCTGCCCCACCACGGCGTGCCGCAGCCCCTCGCCCGTGGCCACCGTCTGTGGGCCGTGGCACTGGTGGTGATCAGCACGCCAGGTTGAGGATGGACTTGCGGACACCCTCGGTCTCCACCACGTAGTCGAGCTGGGCGTTCTCATGGGGGTGCTCAGGGAACTCCTGGCTGGCCAGCTCGCTCAGCCGCTCGCTCATCTGCTTCTTCACCAGCAGCACCTCGGTGGCAGTGCCGTGGTGCAGCGCCTGCTCGGTGAAGGCGCAGCTGCTGAGGATGCTCTCCTGGCCCTGGCGCAGGGCGTCCAGCTGCGCCTGCAGCACCTGCCGGGACAGGGCAGGTCACCCCACCGCCGGGCCGGGACCCCCGCCGGCGGCACATGGACCCCGGCCACGGCCACGGCCGGACCCCGCGTCGCTGTGCCCGGAGGCAGGGCTGCCCCAAGCCCGGCTGCCTGCACCGGCAGGGCTGGCTGGCGCTGTTGGCACAGCCGGGGCACGTTCACCTTTTCAGGAAGAGCCAAGCAGAGGCAGTGGGTGGGTGCAGGGGAGGGACGCCGGCACGGGGCATGGAGGTGGGGGGCATGGCAGTGCGGGGTGCAGCGGCGCAGGGGCACAGCGGCGCGGGTGCGGCGGCACGGCGGTGCGGGGCCGTTACCTTCTGCTTGGCCCCACAGGTGGCCTCCAGGTCCCGCACCAGCAGCCCCTTGCGCTGCCGCAGCGCCGTCTCCAGCTCCTCGAAGGTGCTGCCGATCTCCGACACCGCCTCGTTCTTGCGCTCCACCAGCTGCTGGCTGATCTCTGACACCAGCCCGATGGCCGCCGCCAGCTGCGGGAGCCTGCGGAGGACCGGCACTGGGTGTGGGGCCGGCACAGGCGGAGGGGACCCCGCCCACAGACCCGGCCCCGGCAGCCCCCCGGCCCCGTACCTGCTCCTGACCGCATCCAGCTGCTGCTGCAGGGCCGCCTTGTGCTGCTCCACCACGTCATGCAGCGGCACAGTGACGTGTTCCCGGTGCTCCCCTCCGTGCACTCGCGGCACATGGCCGTCTCGCACGGCTCACAGTAAAACTCCATCACCTGCACGGGGGCACTCAGGACTGCCTGCAACACCCCCCCTCAGCCCCTCCGGACCCCTGCAGCTCCCCCAGCCCCTGCAGCCCCCCAGACTCCCACAGCCCCCCCAGACCCTGCAGCACCCTCAGCCCCCCCAGCCTTCCTGGACCCTGCAGCCTCCCCAGCCCCTGCAGCCCCCTGGATCCTGCAGCCCCCTCACACCCCTCCCCAGCCCTTTCAGCCCCCCAGGACCCTCAGTCCCTGCAGCCCCCAGACCCTGCAGCTGCCCTGGACCCCCACAGCTCCCCAGCCCCTGCAGTCCCTGGCCCTGAAGCCTCCCTGGCCCCCCTGAGCCCCCCAGCCCCCCACCTGCCAGGCAACCCACCTTGCCCTCGTGGTTGGGGCAGGAGAGGGGCTGGCCAGTGACGCGCTGACGGGGTCCAGGCCGCGGCCGGGGTGGGCCGCAGCTCTCGGGGTCCCGCTGCAGCACCTCCATCAGGTTGGTGATGAAGAAGTTGTTCTGCAGGGCGGCGACACCACGCTCGGGCAGGATGGAGGTCTGGCGGCAGACGGGGAGGAGAGGGTCAGGCTCTGGGGCGGGATATAGTTCTGGAGACACCTGGGCGAACGGGGACAACCAGAGGGTCAGGACCCGCGCGGAGCGGGAGCGGGGCAGAGGGATGGACGGACGACAGGAGGAGCCAGTGTGCGCAGGACAGGAGCAGAGGGACGGGGCTGGAGGGGCAGGCAGACAGCAGGATGGACAGGACAGGAGAGATCAGGGTGCACAGGTCAGGAGCAGAGGGATGGGCTGGAGAAGGAGGCAGGCACCAGGATGGACAGACAGACAGGAGGGATGGGTGTGCAGGACAGGAGCAGAGGGACGGGGCTGGAAGGGCAGGCAGACGGCAGGACAGATGGACAGGAGGGCTGCACCACAGCACACTGGATGCAGGAAGAAGGATGGAGCTGGCAGGACAGACAGACCATGGAACAGACAGACAGGAGGGATCAGAGAGTGCGGGGCAGGAGCAGAGGGACAGGGCTGGAGGGGCAGATGGACAGCAGGACAGACGGGATCAGGGTGCATGGGGCAGGAGCAGAGGGATGGGGCCAGAGGAGCAGACAGACAACGGGACGGACGGACGAACATGAAGGCTACACTGTGACACACTGGGGTTCAGGGTCAGGAGCAGAGGGATGGGGCGGGCAGTGCAGACAGACAGGAGGTCTACACTGTGGCACACCAGGGTGCAGGAGCGAGGGTGGGGGCCAGAGGGGCAGACAGACGGCAGGACAGATGGACAGGAGGCTGCGCTGCAGTGCCCGTGAGGAGCCACCGCCAGAGCCTGGAGGGGTGGACGGACAGATGGACAGACAGGAGGGGACAGGCCAGGCTGGGCTGGGGAAGGGGCTGGGGCAGAGCTGAGGGTGAGGGAGGCGCTGGGGGGGTTGGGGGTGAGGGGGGCTCTGGGGGGGCACAGAGAGAGCAAACATCAGTACAGAGCCCACCGCTGCCGAATGCAGCCGCAGCCCCCAGCCCCAGCCTGACCCCAGACAGGCCCCCGGCACCCCCATGCACCCCCACGCTGGTGGGCACCAGCCCCAGACCCTGCACTATAGGGCAGAATCAGCCCCACTGCTGCAGCCCACAGGGGCAAGTGGGGGGGGGGGCAGTGGGGGACTCAGTGGGTTTGGGGGGCACAGGACAGGCTGCGCAGCCTCATGGAGAAGTCGGGGGCATGGGGGAAGCGGGGTTCCAGCCCCCACGTGGGTGGGCACTGGGGGAAGGCGGCCGTAGGGTGCAGGGGGGGCCGGGGGCCCGGCTGGGGTTGGGCTGGGGCTGGGCGCTGCGGCTGCGTTCGGCGGCGGTGGGCTCTGTACTGATGTGCAGGGGGCTTGGCCCTGTCTCTCACTGGGGGCGCAGGGGCCGTGGGAGGACAGGGGGCAGAGGGGGCTCTGGCTGCCCCACAGCAGGTGTTGAGGGATGCGTGTGGAGGTGGGGCTGCGGGGGGCGGCTCCGCTCTTGCTGTGGGTGTGGGGGATGCCTGGGGATGCAGTGGGGTGCAGCCTGGGTGCAACAAGATGCAGCGGGGATGCAGTGGCACAGCGGGGACACCACGGGGTCGCAGTGGGGATGCAGTGGGGCCCAGGGGCACAGCAGGGATGCCATGGGGATGCAGCACAGTGCTTTGTGGGTGCAGTGGGGATGCAGTGCAGTGCTGTGTGGGTGCAGGGAGGATGCAGTGAAGGTGCAGAGGGGATGCAGTGAGGGTGCAGTGCAGTGCTGTGTGGGTGCAGTGGGGATGCAGCGGGGATGCAGGGGAAGATGCAGGGGAAGATGCAGTGAAGTGCTGGGGGGGGTGCAGTGGGGATGCAGTGAGGGTGCAGGGGGATGCAGTGCAGTGCTGTGTGGGTACCGTGGGGGTGCAGTTGGGGTGCAGTGGGGCACAGCAGCCCCAGCTCGTCTCCTGCAGGAGGTACAGGCAGGGAATGCTGGGGGGATAAAGCAGGGCTGCAGTGCGAATGCCAGGGGGTGGCAGGGACCCCAGTTCTCCTCCTGCAGGAGCTGTGTGAGGGGGTGCTGGGGGGGATGCAGTGGGATGCAGCAGCGGGGCACAATGGGGCCCAGAGTGCAGCAGAGGGGCACAAGCTGGGGGATGCAGGGGGATGCAGCAAGGCACAGCAGGACACAGCGGGGATGGGGGCAACAGCAGGGATGTAGCAGGATGCAGGGGGGATGCAGCAAGGCCCAGGGGCACAGTGGGGATGCAGTGGGGCCCAGGGGCACAGCGGGGATGCAGTGGGGCACAGTCAGGATGCAGCGGGGCCCAGGGGCACAGCAGGGATGCAGTGGGGCCCAGGGATGCAGCAGGGCAGAGCAGGGATGCAATGGGGACGCAGTGGGGCCCAGGGGCACAGTGGGGATGCAGTGGGGCACAGTCAGGATGCAGCGGGGCCCAGGGGCACAGCAGGGATGCAGTGGGGCCCAGGGATGCAGCAGGGCAGAGCAGGGATGCAATGGGGACGCAGTGGGGCCCAGGGGCACAGTGGGGATGCAGTGGGGCACAGTCAGGATGCAGCGGGGCCCAGGGGCACAGCAGGGATGCAGTGGTGGCCCAGGATGCAGCAGGACAGAGCAGGGATGCAATGGGGATGCAGCGAGGCCCAGGGGCACAGTGGGGATGCAGTGGGGCCCAGGGGCACAGCGGGATGCAGTGGGGCACAGTCAGGATGCAGCGGGGCCCAGGGGCACAGCAGGGGTGCAATGGGGTGCAGTCAGGATGCAGCAGGGCCCAGGGGCCCAGCAGGGATGCAGTGGGGCCCAGGGATGCAGCAGGGCAGAGCAGGGATGCAATGGGGGACACAGCGAGGCCCAGGGGCACAGTGGGGATGCAGCAGGGATGCAGCAGGGATGCAGTCAGGAGGTGGCGGTGGCCAGGGACACAGCGGGACATAGGAGGGATGCACTGGGGACACGTTGGGGTGCAGCGCGGCCTGAGGGTACAAAGGGGATGCAGTGGGGTGCAGCAGGGCTGGGGGCACAGTTGGGACACAGTGGGGCCAGGGACACAGCAGGTTGCAGTGGGTCCAGGGGTGCAGATGGGGCGCAGTGGGTCCAGGGGTGCAGATGGGTGCAGTGGGGCCGGGGGTGCAGATGGGGCGCAGATGGGCGCAGCGGGGCCGGGGTCTCACCTCTCACAGAAGGTGTGCAGGCAGGGCAGCACCTTGGGGTTGCGGTAGCGGTCGAGGCAGATGCTGCACACCAGGAACTGTTTGTCAATCTGCCGCACCACCGGGCTGGCGCTGGCCTCCCGCTTGGCCATGGCGGCGTCCCCACGGCCCCACGGCACTCAGCCTGGGGGTGGGGACGGTCAGTGGGACCGGGGCAGCCCCACGGCACCCTGCAACCCCCAGCCCTGGAGGATCACGCCCCATGCCTGCCCCACGCTGGGCACGCAGGAGCCCACTCGCCCCACAGGGGCACCCACAGCCCTCGGCCCCATATGCTCTGGGGTGCACAGGTGGGCTCTCCCCACCCCCACCATGCCCACGGTCCGTGGGCACCCAGAGCCAGCCCCACGCCTGGCCCAGCCCAGCCCAACACGCCTCTGCGACCCACAGCTCTGCCCTGCACCCCAGCGCTGGGGTGCGCAGCACCCTCACCCCATAGCGGTGGGCCCCCCGCAAAGCCCCTGCCTGCCCCACGGCAACCCAGCACCCCCTGTGCCCCACGGACCCCGCTGACCCCCCCCCCCGCCCTGTGTCCCGGGCTGGGATCCCCCCGCACCCCCCGGCCCCCCGCCGGCGCCTCCGCGAACCCCCGGGACGGGCCTCCCCACCCCCGCCCGCCCGCCCGCCCCACGGGGGACACGCCGCCTGCCCCCCCGCCCCACCGCCCGTGGGCGCCCCGCGGGGATCGCGGAGCCCCAGGCCGCCCCCGGCCCCGCGCCCCCCGCGACCCCGGCCCCGCTCACGGCGCTGCGGCGGCCCCGCGCTCCAGGCCCCGGCCCGGCCCCGCCCCGGCCGCCATTGTGCGGCACCGCCCGCCCCGACGGCACCGCCCCCGCGCCGGGCTCGGGCTCCGGGCTCTGGACACCGGGCACCGGGCCCGGGACACCGCGGCAGCGGGGACAGCGGGGGGGCCGCGGCAGCGGGGGCAGCGTCAGCCCCGGCCCGGGGAGCCGCAGCGGCTGCGGGTCCCCGCCGTGATGCTGCGGGCATGGCACGGCCCCGCATCCCGCCCCTCCTTGTCCCTGGCCCTGTCCCCCCCCCCCGTCCTGTCCCTGTCCCCCATCCTCCCGTCCTTGTCGCCAGACCCCCACCCCCTGTCCCCAGCCCTATCCCCCCCTCGCTGTCCCTGTCCCCCCATCCCCCCTGTCCCCAGCCCCCAACCCCTTGTCCCTGTCCCACATCCTTCCTCTCCATGTTCCCCCCATCCCGCTTGTCTTTGTCGCCCACACCCCCGTCTCTGCCCCCCCCCAGCCCATCCAGGCTACCCCCCACTCGCGACAGGCCAGCGCCACTCCCCCCCAAAAGGGCTCACCGGGGCCGAGCCCACCTCATCCCCCCTGCTTCATCCCCTGCTAGCCCCCTCCTCACCCGGGAGACGGCGGTCCTGTTCCCCACCCCATCCCCACACGTGACACCCCCATCCCCACCCGTGACATCCCCATCCGCATCCCCACCCGTGCATACCCCATCCCCATCCGCATCCCCACCCGTGCCAACCCCCTTCCCCTCTCCACCCGGGCCATCCCCCTCCCCACGCGTGCCCCCACTCACCCCCCACGCAGCCCCCTCCTCGCTTCAGCCCACGCCGCGGGCCGGCAGCGCGCATCCTCGGCCCGGCCCGGCTCGGCGCGGCAGGGACTGCGCCAGGGATGGGCAGGGAAGGCAGCTGCCAGACCGGACCGCACCACGGCGAGGGGAGAGGGGGGACACGCGCTTGTTCCCCCCCCGACCTGTATGGGACCCCGCCCGCGGACCCCCCAGTCGGGAAGGGTCCGCGACGCGTCGCCCTTCCTGAGTGGGGGGGGGCCGTGGGGAGGTCCCGTGGTAGAGTGCAGGGAAGGAGAGCAGGACCCAACCCCCCCCCCCCCCCCCAGCGCAAATGGTCGGGTCCGGGCTGTGGCTCTGCAGTGGGGGGGGCTCCGGGCGCGCCCCCCTGCATCCCCGGGGTACCCGGCTGTCGCCACGGCAACCGCATCCCGCCCCTGTGTGCCCCCCCCCCCCCCCAGTGGGGGGAGGTCCTGGCTGGCAGACCCCAAAGTGGAGGGGGTTGTGGTGTGCCCTGGGGAGGGCTGGCCTGTGTGTTGTGTGTGTCCCCTCCCATCTTGCACCGACACGGGTGGGGGGTGTGGTGCCCCGGGGACCCTCGGGGTGATCGTGGCGGTGCCACCGTCCCCCACCTGTGCAGCACACGCCAGCTCACCTGCCCACGGGAGCCATCCCGCTGCGGCACCAGCCCGGGGGGGCAGCAGGAGGGACAGAGGGGGACCAGTGGATTGTTCCGGTGTCCCCACAGCCAGGTCTGGCCGGGCCCCACGGCTGCTGCCAGGTTCCAGGCGTGGGAGAGGCGACGGAAGGTGGGGGCAGGGGATGCTGCCTGCGCTCTGGGTGTGCACACATGCACGTGCAAGCGCGTGGGCAGCCATGGGGTGGGACTGCCCATGCACAGTGGGGGTCCCCAAGCAGGCGCTGCCTGTGGGTGGACGGGTGCGGTGGCCCTGGGGGGACCTGGCCCCAACCGCGGAGGAACCGGCCAGGCGGCATTCCCGCCTCACGCCATCGCCATCCAGCAGGGCCACACCGGCACGGCACCACCACCACAGCCACCGCCGCGGCCGAGTGGGGCCCTGGGAGGTGACCAAAGTCACCCCGGCCGCCCCGTCTGCCCTCCACGGCACAGTGACGGGGGCTGCAGCAGCGGGTGACGGCAGCGGGTGACAACAGCTGTGACTCTAACGAGGCTTTTGGCACCTTCTCCCACCGGTCATCATAGCCAAGGCAGGATGTTATGGTTTGGAGGGCTGGACAACCAGGTGGGTCAGAAACAGGTTGGAGGGTTGGGCTCAGAGGGTGGTGGTTCATGAGCTGTGCTCTGCCTGGAGGCGGGTGACAAGTGGAGCACCACAGGGACCAGCCCAGGGACCTCTCCTGCTCAACATCTTCAGCAATGACCCAGTGCAGGCACAGAGTGCATGCTCGTCAAGGATACAAATGACACCAACCTGGGGAGGGGGAAGCAGCTGACACGCTCGAGGGCAGGACTGTACCCTGAGGGCCTCGGGCAGGCGGGAGGAATGGGCAGACAGGAGCCACATGAAACTCAGCAAGGACAAATGCCAAGTCCTGCTCCGGGAAGCAGAGCACCCCTGCAACAGCACAGGCCAGGACTGCCAGGCTGGGGAAGCAGCTCCGGGGAAAATGTCCCAAGGGTCTGGGTGGGCAGCAAGCAGGACATGAGCCACAGTGCACCCTGGCAGCAAGGGAGAGCCCAGCAGCACCCTGGCCTGTGTGAAGAGGGGCAGAGCCAGGAGGTCGAGGGCAGGGATTATCCTCCCCTCTACTCAGCCCTTGCTAAACCACATCCAGACACCGCAACTAGTTTTGGGCCCCCAGTACAAGAAAGACCTTGACAAACTGTGGCGAGTTCGGGGCGGCCACTGGAGCCGGTCAGGGGCTGGAGCACCTGCCCTGTGAGGAGCTGCTGCGGGACAGGGGCTTGCTCAGCCTTCAGGAGAGAAGGCTGCAGACCTAACAGCAAGCTGCCAACACCAACGGGGAGCTTATCAGGAAACAGAGCCAGGCTCTTCACAGTGGTGCACGACAGGAGAACAAGAGACCACAGGCATCGGTTGAAATGAGAACTTCAGGCTGGATACAGGGGAAAGTCTTTTCCCTGTGAGGACCATGCAGTATTGGAGCAGGTTGCTGAGAGAGGTTGTGCAGCCTCCATCCTTGGAGGTTTTCAAGACGCTACTGGATGAGGCTGTGAGCAGCCTGGTCTGACCCCACAGCTGCCCTGCTTCAAGCAGAGGGTGGGCAGAGACCCCCGGGTCCCCACTGGCCTGGCCCTCCCCCAGCTCCACTCCCTCTCCCGGTTCACGTTTCAGGCTGGATTGGGCCCCCGCAATGGCTCTCTGGGCCAGGCTGCAGGGACGGGAGGGCACAAGCTGCCCCACGGAGCGGCCGGGCCAGGGGTGGCAGGGGGTGGGCAGCCCGGGCACGGCTCCCGCAGGGGACGGGGCAGACGGGGCTGTCGCCGCCTGGCACGGACAGCACCGGTCGACAACAAAGGGCACAGTGACGGAGCCGGCGGTGGGCCTGCTCGGCGGGGACACGGCCATGGGCCAGCCCCAGGGCAGTGCCAGGCAGGGAACACAGCTGCCGGGGTGGCAGAGCCAGGCACTGCGGCATGGTCACGAAGCTGCGGCATGGAGGCGGCGGGCAGGGAGCTGCAGCCGCAGGGTGTCCAGGCAGTGGGGCCAGCACCACGCCATGCCATGTCCAACCTAGGTAGCCTGGTGCCACCGCAGCCTCGTGTGACGGTGACACAAGGCGGCGCGGGGTGATGGACAGGCCCAGAGCGTGGCCACCACCCTGGGGTGAGCAGGAGCCCGTGGAGATCCTCAGCATTTATTATCACAACAAACTAGACGGGAGCAAGGACATGGGGGAGGATAAAACCAGAGCCCAGCCCCACAGCCCCGCAGCCGCTCAGCTGGGGGGGGCCCCACGCCCCTTCCTGCCCGCCAGCCGCCGGAGGAGGCCGAGCAGGGCAGAGCCCTCGGGGGGGGCGGCCGGGGGTGGCTGGGGGGAGCCCGGCCCCCTCCGCTGGAAGAGGCCGGCCAGGCTGAAGAAGGGCGCGGGGCTGGTGGGGGCTGAGGCTGCGGCCGGGGGGGGTGGCTCGGGCAGGTCAGGCTCGGGGCTGGGCTCAAAAAGCCCCCCACGCCCACTGGCCGGGGCACCCGGGGAGGGCTGGTCACAGCCCCCCACCTCGGGCAGGGCCGGCAGTGCCGGGGCCGTGTGCCGCCGCAGCAGTGCCGGGGGGGTTCCGGGCGGCCAGTGGGGACTCTGCAGAGCAGGGGGCAGGCACGGGCTCCTGCAGCCTGGGTGGCCAGGGGAGCTGGGGGGGTCGTCCGCCCGCGGGGTGGCCAGGCAGGGATCAGAGCTGGGGCGCGGTGAGCGGAGGCCGTGCCGGCCAGGCTGGGGCGTGAGCGGGAAGGGGCTGTTCGGCCCCGTGTCCCGGGGGGCCGCGTCCCGCGTGGAGCACGTGGCGATGGAGCGACGCTTCAGCCGCTCCCGCTCCAGCTGCTGCCGCCGGCGCTGCGCCTGCTCTCGCGCCTGGTTCTCCTGCGGGGCAGATGTGGGTCGGGGCCGGCCGGGCACAGCGTGGCAGAGCCGATACTGGCCCCACACAGAATGGGGGTGCGGGGGCCGGTACCTGTGCGGCGGCAAGGAGCCGGCCCGCGAAGCCGTGCAGGACAGTACACAGCTCCTGCAGGCCGCCGGGCGCTGCGTCCTCGCAGTAGAAGTCAAGGGTGGCAGCCGTGGCACGGTGCATCTGCTCCAGCGCATCCCTCGCCCCACGCAGCTCCTCCTCGGCCGCGTGCAGGAAGGGCTGCAGCTGCGGCCCCAGCCCCTCCGCACCCAGGCTCCAGGCCCCCTCCAGCTGCCCTGCCAGCCGCTGCAGCTCCCCCTCCACCTCCGCCGCCTCGATCCTGTGGGGATGCGTGGGTCACCCGTCCCCCACCGCCCCACTCTGCCCCCCCTGCTGTGCCCCCCACAGCTGGGACTCCTCCTGCCCCTCCGCTCCCAGCCCCAGCAGGTGCCCACTCCATGGGGCAGGGTCCCCGCTCGGCCCTGGGACGTGAGGATGCCCTTACCGCGAGGCTGGGCCCACGTGCCGCAGCTTGCCGGGGAAGTCCAGCAGGCTCTTCTCCACCCTGGCCGCCTCCTGCGGGTGAGAGGGGCAGCGAGCAGCCCCTGCCAGACCACGGGCATCCCCAGGGCCCCGGCAGAGCCGGAGCTCGGGGGAACGGCAGAGGTAACTCCCCATCTGCCTGGCGGGGCGGGGGGCTAGCTCGGGGCACATGTCCCCATGTCCCCGGCCAGTCATGCTGCCAGGTCACTGCACGCGTGACTTGAACCAACACCCACACTGACATGACTCGTGCAAGCAGGAGAAATGCCCGGGAAGGACAAACACCTCCTCGAAGGGGCTTTGGGGGGGACGATGGCAGCAGCAACAGGAGGGTCCAGACCCAGCCAAGGAGGGACAAGCCAGTGCCAAGGGCAGGAGGGAGAGGAAGGAGCACGCTGCAGGTGGCAGCACCAGCTCCCCGCAGGCAGGAGACGTGCAGCTGCCACTGGGCAGAGCAAGGGCAAGCACGGGAAAAAATGCGCTGGAGCTCATCTGCTGGGGAAAACAGCCTCCCCCACACGCGCAGGCAGGGCGCATCGCTGCCAGGGCAGTGCGGGCAGCGACCTTGCACAGGACAGGGGAGGGAGCAGGGTCTCCCTGGGGACACACAGGTGCCTGCAGCCAAGGGGACGCCCCAGTGAGCCCCACTCCGGTGGCACCCCAGGCAGTGGGAGGCAGCCGGGGCCTTCAGCTGGTCAGCGGGCAGGGGAGCTGCTGCAGAGCCCAGCACCTCCCGGGGCAGCACAGCTTAGCCAGGCCACACTGCTTGTGCGGGCTGGGGGTCGCAGCCCAGGACAGAGCCAGGCAACAGCGTGCCAGATGCTGCCCAGAGAAGGGCCACAGGGATGGCGGATGCCACCACTGGGACAGTGGACAGGGGACCAGGACGAGGCCCTGCCTATCACAGCCACGTCTGGAGCAGCCCCGAGGGCCAGGGAGAGGAGTGAGAGAGTGCACAGGGACCACCTTCTGTTTGGGACATCCCATCAGGGAAAAGCCCACTCTGGGCACCAACCCAACGCTCTGCCAAGAACAAGCCTCCCCCCAGTAAATGCGGCCCCAGCCCCCGGCAGTGAGGGGAGGCAGATGCCGTGGCCCCACTGGTGCTCACCATGGCCACAAAGTGCAGCAGGTCCATGCCCGGCTCGTTGGCCTTGGTGTCAGGCAGCTTCAGCAGTGAGGCGAGGCGGAAGCCGGCGGCGCTGCCAGCATAGCCACCCTGGGAGCAGAGCAGGGGAGTCACCATGGCCCCGCTGCGCCAGGGGGAGCAGGGGGCGGGCAGCAGGACCCCTGTGCCACAGGCTCACTGAGTTCAGGTGGTTGCCAGCGCTCAGGATGAGGTGGAGGATGGTGTGCAGCTCCTCGCACTCCAGCAGCTCTGGGGAGCAGCCGAGGGGTGAGCAGGGGCAGGGATGGTGCCCCCCCCACCCTGATCCCAGTGCACCCCATGGTGCCACTCACCAACAGCAGCGTCCGTCAGGGTCTGGATGGAGCTGCGCAGGGCGCTGAGCCGGGGGAAGAACTCCTCCTTCAGCACCAGTGCCTCCAGGCGCTGGGTGTAGCTGGGGGTGAGAGTGGGGTGAGCGGGTGGGGGCACGGGACCCCCGGCGCATGAGACCCCCCTGGCGCGCAGGACCCCCCCAGCTCCCACCTGGGCACCTGGGTCAGCAGCAGCATGAAGAGCTCGGGGTCGGCAAGCTGGCAGGGGCTGCCAGGGAAGGAGCGCAGCCGGGCCACCTGTGGGCAGAGAGGGGAGTTAGAGGGGGCCGCCGGGGGCCTCCCCCCACCGCAGCCCTCACCTCTGCAGCGCCGGGCAGCATCCGGGAGAGCTCCAGCAGCTTCTCGGCCCCGTAGGGTGCCCCAACGCCCTCCTGGATATCCTGCACGATCTGGTGGACGGGCCTGGAGGGACACATCAGACACGGGTGACCCCCCAGCCCAGCCACACAGGCAGCGCTCTGCCCTGTGACAGGGTAACACCCCCCCGTGGCGGCCAACGGGCCCCCCATCCCTCCCTGGGGGCGCAGACACCCACCCGACCCCCTGCAGCAGGCATGGTGGGGGACAGGGACACCCTCCCCCTCCGTCTGTGCCTGGGTGCACAGGGCAGCAGGACCCCCTGTTCCCCACACGTGTGCAGGACCCTGGGGGGGAGCAGGTACCCACAATGTCCCCCACGCCGGGACCCCTGGGGGCAGGTCCCATTCTGCCCCCCCATGTGCTGGACCCGGGACACACACACATAGGTATCTCCCCCCACCCCTCCGTGTGCGGGACCCAGGGTGTCAGTCCCCTGGGGGGTGCAGGTTGCCGGGGGGGGGGGGGGGCGATGTCCCCCGCGGGGGTGTCTCCGGGGGGTGCCCGGGGGGCCGCTCCGCTCACCGCTTGACCTGCTTGAGGAAGACGCCGAGGGCGAGGCTCCGCTTGGGCTCCAGCAGCGCGGCCTGGGGGAGCACGGAGCGGTCAAGGTGGCCGGGGGCGGCGGGGGGCCTCCGGGGGACCCCGGCCGCGGTGGAGGGGGCCTCACCGCGGGCGGCGGGCGCTGCCCCGGGGCGGCCCCGCGGGGCTCTCGGAAGAGCAGCCGGAGGCGCGGCAGGTCCAGCGGCGGCGGGGCGGCCCGCGGAGCCCAGACCGAGCGGCGGCCGCGCACCCGCGCCGCGGGCACCGGCTCCCAGTGCAGCGCCCGCAGCCGCCCACCCTGCGCGGCCGCCGGCGGGGAGGGCAGCGCCGGGGGGGGCGGCCCCGGGGGGGGCGGTGGCGGCGGCGCGGGGCGACGCGGGGAGCCCATGGCCGGGACGGGGCGGGGGACACCGGCCGCCCCGCGGCTCTTGCGGCTCGGCCCGCCCCGGCCCCGGCCCCGCCCCGGCCCCTCCGGCTGCCCCGGCCCCGGCCAGCCCCGGGCTAGCGGCGGAGGGGAGCGCCGGGGCCGCGGTGCAGCCGGGGGGAGCCAGCCCCTCCCGGTGCTCGGCCCCGGAGCCGCGCTGTCCAGCCCAGTGCCCTCCTCGGGGCCGCAGCACCCAGCTGGAGCCGCTCCCGGGGAAGGCGAACCCGGCCCCGCTGCAGGCGCCCGCCCGCGTCCAGCGGCTGCCCAGCAGGGCCGAGAGCCCCCGGCTGCCGGCGGGACCCCCCGAGCCCGACCGAGCCCCCGGTGCTGCCAGCGGGACTGTGGTGACAGACAGCGCCGAGGCCCCCGGGAGCAGCAGGCGTCCCACCCGTCCCGGAGGAACGAGTCCCGCCGAGCCCCCTCTCCCGGGGTCACTCCCCCGTGTCTTCCCTATTCGCTGTCCCGGCTGGAGCGGGATTGCCCCAGCAGCCAGGTACCGATGCAGCAGATGCCCAGGAAAGACTTTAGGATGAGCATGAGTCTCCCCCACCCTTCTGTGCCAGGGGCAGGGGCATCTGCAGCACCTCAGGATGGATTTTCTCCCTTGCACTTGCCCAGCTCCCTGTTCATCCCGCAGCTGGGTGCCACGCAGCTGTGACAGACTCTTTGAAGCTCCAGCTGTTTGTCTAAACCTGGTGCCCGGCCACGTCACAGGGCATCCCTGGCTGTTTTGGGGATGGTTTGGGGCTTGTCTCATTGTCTCCTGCTGGCCCCAGGCAGCCACGTTCCCAGCGCAGGGCAGGACTGGGCTGGAGGAGCCCTGAGCTCCCCGAGACACGCTCCTACGCCGTCACTAATCTGGGTAAGGCTGCACACGAGCAGGATCAAGCAGTGCTGATCACCGCTCAATCGTCTGGCCGCCAGCTCCGTACGCAGAGCGGGCAGGGGCAGGACCAACAGCCCCTTATTCCAGTGCCAGCAGACTGAGGAGGGGGCACAGCCCCTGCAGCCGGGCTGGGCGAACACAGGGCTCCTCTGCTGCCTCCCCAGATCTTCCTGGCTCAAGTCCGTGGAGGGCAACGGCAGGGGCAACTCCATCCTGTGGCAGGACCAGTCTGCAGCCACTGGGAAGGGACTCGCCTCGCCACCATCCAGCACCTCCTCAACCATCTCCACCTTCCTCCCCATCAGCCTCCAGCCCAGGGGGGCCAGGTCACAGCTCTGCACGCACAAGTGATCCGTACCGTTTTATTATGGAGTCTTACAGGAGTTGGGAGGGAAGAGGGGGTCAGACCTTCACCAGGAAAGGGGGGGGGGGTGTCAGATCTGGACATTAAATTACCAGGGATTAAATTAGCAAGAAAAACAAACCGTTTTGTCTCAGGAGAAAGTGCCCAAGTGCTGCATGTGGTCAGGGCTAGAAGCAACACTCAGCTGGAGCAGGACAGAGCTCTGACGCGTGGGATGCTGGCCGAGACCCCGGCCCTGCTGTGCATGGCACACGCACCCTCACCACATGCACACAGACATGCACATGCACCTGCCCGGGACGTGGCCAGCGTTTGGTCCTTGGTTTGAGTCCCCACAGCTCCCACGGCAGCGGCCAAGCCCCTGCAGGCGCTGGGCAGAAGCAGGGCAGCTGTCCAGGGCCCAAGCACGAGGGCAGAGAGAGGACTCGCGTCTGGCCAGCACCCACCCACCCACACCTTGCTAGCAGCAGCACGCAGGGCCCCCCCAGCCCCGAGCATGGCTACCCCAGCACAGACCGGACGAGCATGGCCACGGCCAGAGGACCCAGAGGGGAGGATGGGCATGCCGTGGCCCTGGAGACAGCCAGGCACAGCCTGCCCTGCGCGCGGGGGAGTGTAGTGTGAGGTGGGGGGGCGGTCCCCGGGTCGGCTGGGGAGGGAGTGCAAGAGCAGCTGCCTGGGAAATACCAGGGATCAGCCAGGAGGGAGACGGAGCAACCCCAACGCTGGGAGAAAAGGGAGGAGCCCCAGCTGCCAGCCGCAGCAGGTGGGCACCCACAGCCCCCCCAGGACAGGGAGGCGACCCAGCCATCCTGGTGCTGTCCCACCGTAGCTTTGTCTTCACTGGGAAACAAACGCTTCTGGTGCAGGGCTGGGGTATTCCCGGGCTGGGCCCCAGGGAGCTGGGGCCAGGTGGGCAGGGACATGGGGCGCCCTCCTGTCCTGCCCCAGGGGAGGCAGAGGGAGAGCTGTGCAGTGTCCCCCCCACCCCAAGGTGTGCGGCAGGGTCTGCGGCGTGCGGCCCCAGCGAGGGAGGCATCCGCTGCAGGGGTGCTGAGAGGCAGGGAGGGCTCCTGGCTGTCGTGCTGGGGCTACGAGCTGGGCAGGGCTGGACTCTGCCCCAGAGGGGAGACATGGGACGGGGGAGCCCCAGCCTCTCCAGGCTCCTCTCCCCAGGCAGGACCAGGGCCCCGCTCGCAGCCTCCTGCTTCCCCTCAAACCAGGCCCCCCCATGCCCCATGGGCAGCCCCCGGCTGCGGCAGGGCCCAGGCCACGTCCCCTGCTCACCCCACGAGCCCACAGCCCGGCCCGTGCCCGCAGCCAGAGGTCAGAATTCAGGTCCATGGCACCCCCAGCCAGAGCGCACGGGGGGCGGCAGGGGTGGCTCACTGCTCCTCCAGCCAGGAGGGCTTCTCAGCACCGGGGGTCTTCAGCTTGATGTTGAACTGCTTGAGGGTCTGCTCCAACTGCTGCTGGTTCCCAGCGAAGTAGGCAGAGATGGCATTGTGGAAGAGCAGTAGCTGCTTGTGCATCACCTTGATCTGGGAAGAGCAGGAGGAGTCAGCCTGCAGCGAGCCATCCCTGCCACCCAGCACCCAGAGAAGGGGCAGGGAGCAGGGGCGCAGCCCCCACAGCATTGGAGAGGGAGGTCAGAGCTGCTGCTGGCAGCTCCCGAAAGCTAGTCCTGAAAGCTAGAAGGCCGCGTGGCAGAAGCCATGACAGCGAGAGGCAGGCAGAGATGGGCACTCCCCTGCCCTTCCCCTCTGCTCTCCCGGCTGCTGCCCACCCGAAGACAGATTTCAGGCAGGCGGCCGCAAGGCAGCACGGCCAAGGGCCATGACGAGTGCACGGCAGACCCCCGCTCTGCACCCCGTGGCCCCTTCCCAGCCCCTCGGCCCTCCCCACCTTGTTCTCCTCCAAGAACTTGAGCTTGATGGCCACATCAGCACGCAGCTTTTCGTACTTGTCCTTGTGGCTCTGGAACTGGCTCTGGGCTGCGTCCAGCCGGCACAGGGTGCTGGCATCCCGAGGGCCCATGCTCAGCTCCTCCAGGTCCGTGCGGTACGCATCGTACTCCAGCCTGCACAGGGACAGCCAGTGTCAGAGCTACGCTGCAGCCCTGCAGTTCCCCCCCGGGGATGCCTGGCCCCCATCAGGAACCCAGCCCTGGCCTGCGGGCCACACCGCCGTTCTACCTGGCTGTCTCATACTGCTTGACCGTCATGAGCGTGTCCTCCATGGTCTTGTTCACCAGTGTGTTGATGCTGGAGACGAAGAAGTTGACAGCCCCCAGTAGTGTTTCTCCGTTCTTGCAGAGCAGTTTCTGTGTTTCCGCATTGTAACCAAACTCCTCCTGGGAGTGGAGGACGAGTCAGGGTCCGTACCAGCAAGGCCCCCTCTCTTCCTATGCGCCCAGAATCAGCCTGCCCCTGGGTGCTCCAAGGAGGAGTGGGGACATGGCCCTTCACACTCTCCCCTGCCCCACAGCCTTCACCAAGTGCAGTTATCCCCAACCTCCTCCTGCTTCTCCTCACGCAGCTGGGGTGCTGTGGAGCAGAGCCGCCCCCGGCTGTGCTGCAGAGCCTGAGGTTGATTTGGGTCTCTAGGTCTCCTCCCCCAGCATGAGGGGCTGCAGCACAGGCAGAGGCAAGGCACGCGCCATCTCCCCAGTGGGCATACCTGCAGCTCAGGAGACTTCTGGCTGAGGTCCGCAAAGGCATCCCCCAGGGCGTGCTGTGTCTGCACCAGGCTGTAGAAGTGGTTGGTGAGAGCTCGCGCAAGCTGCAGCACGCACTCGTACTTGCGCTTTGTCTCCCGGAGCAGCTCAATCTGCGTCTCCAGCTCCAGGTCCACGGTGCGGGAGCCCCGGCCAAACCGCTCCGAGATCAGCTGCTTGGTACACTGCAGGGCGAGGGAGGAAGGTGTCAGGAGGCCCCGGGTCCCTGGCTGGCGAGGAAAAAGTGCTCCTTGCTGCTGCGGGCAGTGGGGTCTCCCCACGAATTCTGCGGGGAGATCCCCAGACGCATCCTCCACCTCCCGCTGCTTCTTCGCCCCTAGTGAGGGGCTGGCCCAACCCTCGGCCTGCTGTGTGCCCCGGCAGCGAGCTGGGCCATCCCGACAGTCCCGAGAAGCAGCTCACCTTGTACGTGTTGATACCCCATTTCTTGACAATGTCAAACTTCTCCACGGCGATGCCACGGACGACTTCCTCCCCTCCGACGGCTGGGCTGGGGTGGGGCTGGTGCAGCCCAGAGCCTGGAACAGACACAGCTCTGCCTGGCACCAGCTCAGCAGGACAGCAGCGCCTGCAGAGCCTGTGGGGCACGAAGATGCTCCAGCCCACCCACGCCCCTGAGCATGGCTGCTCACCCAAAAGCAAGGGTGCCCTCACAGCGGGGCACCGCGGCTGCGCCCCGAGGGCTCAGGGCACTGTGAGGAGCGCAGGACTCCCACAGCACTGCACCAGGGCTCGACAAAGCCCAAGCACAACAGACTCACGGTCTGGGCAGCACCCACCCCCGCCTGGCTCTGCGCTGCTTGGGAAGCTGCCGCCACGCCTGCTGCGGCACAGTGCTGGGCACCTCGCCCCGCTCGGGGCCTGGGCCGGAGCAGCTCTCCCCCGCCAGCAGCGGGGGCACGAGCCGGCAGTGTTAACGGGCTCCAGCCAGTCTCGCAGTGCCGCATGCCTGCTAACCGGCTCGCAGGCGTCATGACCTGACATCTCATGCACACAGCAGGAAACCTGCTCCTACAGGCCCTGCCAGAGGGGTCCCAGGCAGGGCCCTGGCATCGGCAGCTGACCCCGCAGGAGGAGGCGCTGACCCCCGCCTGCCTGCCGAGGAGCTGGCAGGGGCTGGCCCCAGGGCTGCCTCGTCGCCAGCCCAGGCACCCCTGCTCTAGCAGAGGAGGCCCCAGTGCCTCCTGCAGCTCCTTGCAGCCCTGAGCGGCGTCCTGCCCGACCCCCTCCTCACCAAGCAGGCCAGAGGAGCGAAGGCGACTGGCAGCACCTGTGGGAGGCGCACATGTGGGCTCCTTGCTGCAGGAACGACTGCCCACGGCTGGTGGTCTCACCTTCGGACCACCCAGGGCTCTGGCAGCACCGTCTTCTGCCCCCTGGCACCAGGACCAAGACCCTGCTGCAGCTGCTGGGGGAGGTGAGTGCTGGGAAGCTCTTCCTCTCGCGGCCGCGAGCTCGCCTGCCTGCACGGCAGTGGCTACGCGGAGCCGCAGCCACCTCACTGCGGAGGTGCTCCAAGGGACCCCAGCACTAAGCAGGCACCCTAACCTGGGGTGGGGGGCCCGAGCCCAGGCGGGGGGCCGTGAAGCGCCAGCCAGGGGCTGGGCGGCGCAGTACCTGCTGAAGCACTGGCCTGGTTGGCCATCCTGCTGGCGGCAGATGCACTGGGGGAGACGGATGGTCCTCGGGGTGGGTGAGGTTGGACAAGACAGCCTGGAAATGGAGGGGCTGGCAGGTGTTGAGCAGAGAGGGGCAAGAGAGATGGGGCGGTGTGACGGGCATGGGGGGCAGGAACGGCGAGGACAGAGGATGAGTGTGCGGGCAGGATGGCAGCAGGGGAGAGCAACGGGAGCAGATGAGTGTGAAGTGAAATCAGAAGACACAGCTAGCTGCCAGACGGACACCTCCCACACCAGGCGCTCCCTCCCCACTCCCTCTGTCCTGTCAGCTGGGGTCACCACGCCCCGCAAGCCGAGAGCGGGACCAGCCCGGCGTGACAGAGACACGGGGACAGCAACCACAGCACACACCTCCTTCTGCCACCCGCTCGTGCTGCTCTTTGGCATAGCAAACACACACCTCCCCTCTGCCTGTGCAAATCCACTCGCTCAAGCCCTGCGCAGCGCAGAGCAGCCAGGGTCGAGCAGCTCTCTGCTGCAGAAGAGATACTTGGGGCAAGAGTCGGGGGACAGAGACTAATGTGAAATGGGACCATGAGGGACAGAGGGCAAGAGATGCAGCTGTGCCAGAGCTGCCCCGGCAGTGCTGGCGTGGTCCAGCCCAGCACCACCGATGCTCATCGCAGACCCGCTGGGCCACCGCTGCCCCTGCACCTGGGCAGAGTTCCTGGGGGGGTGCAGGGACCAGCAGGCCCTGGGGCTGCGGCACGCCTGCCCACACCGCTGCCTGGCAGGCAGGACGCGCACAGCTGTGCCCTGCCGTCGGAGCACCTGCCACCCCAGGACCGGCCCGAGCAACGAGAAGAGGAAATAAGTGGAGAGCGTGGGGCTCAGAGCCGCCCTGCCCCGTTCCCCCGCGGGCAGGCCATCCCTGGTCCTTGCGACACAACCGCCAGCACTGGCACATCCCCAGAGCTCCTTGTTCACCCAGGACTGGAGAAGAGGTGGGACACCGGCGTCTCTCCCTGCCACCATAAGAAGGACGCGAGAGCTGCCCCGCCTCAGCACGGTGTGAAGCCCAAGCACCACAAGCTGCGGCCCATGGTCCCGGGGAGCCGATGGGATGGACCCTCTCCAGCAGGAGGCCCCACACATGCAAGACAGGTGGGAGCGCCCACGGGCCAGCCCTCCCACGGCACCTCCCATTAGTGGCCACGTGCGGGGAGCACCAGAGCAGTGGGGTGAGAGGGGCGGCAGCCCCTCCGCTCCCAGGCAGCCAGGCTCTGCCAGGGGCACGCTTCTGCCAGCCCGTCAGCAGAGCCCAAGCCTGGCAGGGAAGAAGGGGAAGGAGCCGCCTTGTGCTGGCAGAAGCTGCTGTCCCACGAAGGAGGCGTTGTACCGAACAGCTGGGCCGAGGCAGAACCATGCATCAGGACTGGGGAGGGGACACGTTGCGGGACCCAGACAACGGCCCAGCTCGAGTTGAGGCTCAAGACAGAACTTCTGGCTGTGCACCCACGCAGGACCCTCCCTGCCCGGCACCACCACGGGCCATGCCCCAGCAGAGGGACCAGGCTCCCAGGCCCTGTGGCTCGAGCAGCACACCTCCTTCCCCGCAGGCTCCCACAGCCTGGCCTCCCACCCCTGCTGCCGCGTGAGGAGCGGCACTGCCCTCGGCAGGCAGCCCCAGCTTTCCCCTGCTGCCCAGCCTTGTCCACGCGAGCCTGCGCCACAGCCTGGCCTACCTTTGATGGTGCTGGTGGGGATGATGCCTTCAGCCGTGCCCCCGTAGCCACCGGAGACGATGCTGGTTTCATTGAGGTTGGGCCCCGACACCATCACCTGCTGCAGGTCCTGGAGCGGAGGGAGGAGCGCAGGCAACTGAGGCACAGAGCCGGGGTGTGTGGCGAGAGGACGGCACGGCCCCAACGCAGAGGGCCTGGGGCAGAGCGGCATGGCACAGCCCAGAAAGCAACACCCGGGGGTCCGCGTGTCCCCAGCTGGCCCCAGCTACAAACCTGCTCCAAGCTGTCATCCTCTGGCAGGCTGCCCGTGTCCCCGTTGCTGCTGATGGGGATCTCCATGGTGGCAGCCTTGCTCATGATCCCGTCCGACATCCTCAGGGCCTGCAAGGACACAGACACGATACTGGAGCCTGGGGAGCCCCAGGAACCAGGCAGAGATGAGACCACCCCACTGCGGTCAGCATCCTGGGGCTCTCACCCAGCAGGGAAACCCCAGCCTTCCCAAGCCAGGACCCCGCAGAGCCAAGGCCTGGGCTGAGCTCCTCATGGCCAGGGAGCAGGCAGAGGACAGCAGGCAGCTGGTCCTGCGCTGGCAGCTGTGTGCACCAAGCAGCCTCTGCGCAGCACGGCAGTCCCTCAGGACGTGCCACCCTGGCCCTGCCTGCAGCGTCCTGGCTCCTGGAAAGCTCCTGGAAGAGCCGCACGTCCCAGAGGAGCCGTCCCCAGATCCTGCTCACAACCCTGGAGCATGTCCGGCGCGTTCCTTCCCGCCCCTTCGGCCCACAGCTCACACGTTTTGGAAACGAGATGGTTCTCCCCTGCCCCTCGTGAATCTCCGGGGCACAGCAGCGGTCTGTCTGTCCCAGCTAGGCAGTAGACCCCGCCCGGGGACAACCGGGGCTTTGCAGCAGAGTGGCTCCTGGCACAGAGCCAGGTAGAATGGAGCCAAGAGCCACGTCGCAGCCAGGCCACGCACCGGAGGGGGGAGCAGCGAGGGCCCCGCTGCGCCCAGACTGGTCCGACCACATTCCAGGGCTGGCTGCCAGGCACCTGAGCCGGATCCACTCCTGCTCCGTTAACTGCCTGCCCTGGCAGGGACACAGCCCCGATGACCGGGCCCCAGGAGAGGGCCCTGGCTGAAAGAAACGTTGCCTCCCAGTGCTCTCTTAGTGTGATGCCCTGCCAGCCAGCAGCCCCGCTCTGGGCTGCAGCGGGGGAGCAGCTGCCACAACAGCCCCCATGGCTCCAGCACGGGGAGACGACGCCACACGAGGAGACATGGCTGGCAGCCGCCCAATAGAAGAGGCATGGCTGGGGCCCGGACCCACGGCCCCAAGTGCCTGGTGCCCCCCACCGCTCACAGCCATGAGGCCACGCAGCAGCCGGCAGCCAGAACCGTCCATCCCATGGGGAAACGGCCAGCGCCAGCAGCTGCTTTTGCAGGAGGTTTGCAGAGCTGGTCCCGCACAAACCCGATGAGAGAGAGCAGCCAGCCCGGGGAGCAGCCTGGCAGGACAGGCCCGAGCAGGTGGCGGGGGGCAGAGGCTGTGGCGCCGGCCCCCTCCCTGGTCTCTCCCGCCAAACCTCCACCCGCCGCGGGGAACCCCCAGCGCCGAGGGACCACCTGAGGCAGGCTCCCGCCCGTCCCGGGGAGCGGCCGCAGAGCCCGGCATCGCCTGGCGTGGGCTCCCCGGGCGAGGGGCCCGGGTCGCCACAGGCCCCGTCCTGGCGCCGTTCTCTGGCCCGGGAGGGAAGCAGGGACGGACGCATCCCCAGCCCGCCCCGCTGCTCTGCTCTCGGCACGGTCGCCCGGGGACCGGCCGTTCCGGGCAAGCCCTCGCCGCGGCCTCGGGCTGCGAGCCCCGGCGTGGAGCGCCCGGCCCCGGCACGGCCCCTGCCCCGGCCCCGCGGCGGGGGTCGCTGCCCCGGCAGGCCGGGCTCACCCTGCCCGGGCACCCGGCGGCCCCCGCCCCCCTGGACCCAGATCCTCCTGCTCCGGGGGCCCGCCCCCCCCACCCCGGGCACCCGCCCCCCCCGGGCACCCGCCGCCCCGGTTTCCCCGCCAGCCCCGCCTGCCCCGGCCCCCTCACCCTACGGCACGGCACGGCCCGGCCCGGCACGACCCCCCGCCCACCTGCGCCGCTCCGGCCGCGGCCGGGCCCCCCCGCCCGGAGCTCGGGAGCCCCGATCCGCCTCGGCCCGGGACACGCCGGAAGCCGCGTCACGCCGCCAGCAAGGGCCGCCGGGAGACGGGCCGGACGTGGCGTCACCGGCGGCAGTAGCAGCGCTGGGCGGAAGTGGGGCGGAAGTGACCTTCCAGCCCAGAAGTGCCGCCTCAGAGCGCGGGCGGCGCGGGGTGGTGCGGCCCCGCCGAGCGCGGCCGGGCCGGGCCGGGCCCCCCGCGGGATGGACCCGGGGGCCGAGCACCAGCAGCAGCTCCGCAACGTGAGGGCGGCGGCCGGGGCGCGCTGGGGCCGGGCCGGTGGGGGGTGCAGGGCTCGGCTGGGGGCCCGGGCGCTCGGGGTGTCGGGGGCCGGATGGTTGGCGGGGTCCCGGGCGCTGGGGGTCCCGGGGTCCCGGGTGCCGCGGCGAGCGTGTGCCGGTGCCGCCTCTCTTCCAGCTGCGGGACTTCCTGCTGGTCTACAACCGGATGACCGAGCTCTGCTTCCGGCACTGCGTCTCCAACCTCAACTACCGCCTGCTCACCGGGCGCGAGGTGAGGCCCCGGGGTGGCCGGAGCCCCGGGTCCGGCGGGGCCGGCCGCGGCGGGCGGGGCCGGCGGGGCCACGGCAGCCCCCGTGAGCGCTGATCCCCCCGTCCCGCAGGAGACGTGCCTCGACAGCTGCGCTGGGAAGCTGGTCCACTCCAACCACCGCCTGATGAGCGCCTACGTGGCGCTGATGCCCTCTATCATGCAGCGCCGTGTCTCCGACTATGAGGCCAGTGCAGCCCGCGCCTCCCAGAACTCGGCCCAGGAGGGATTGGCAGCAGCGACTGCCGTGCTAGGGGCTGGGGGACCCGGAGCCTCTCCTGACCCGCCGGCTCCAGGCCCCGGTGGACCCTTGCAAGGGGCTCCAGGCGCTGGCACGTAGCACGCTGGCGTCCTGAGCCGTGCCTTGCAACAGCAGCGCTGGGCTGGGTGGCTGCAGGATGGATCTGGGCCTTGCGTTACTGGTGGGAGAAGTAACGTCTTGGCACTGCAGCGCGGTCTGGGCCTCTGCACGCTGCCAGTAGTCCTGGTCTGGAGCAGCAGATCTGCTCTGCATCGACACCCGGCCTTGCTGATCTGTGTCCTCTAGTGCGTCGGCATCGAGAACCTCCTGGCAGTGGCCAAGTCTGTTCTTTGCCTGGCGGTGCCGGGGCTGGGGGGGGCACGGGGAGCACCAAGAAAGAAACTGCAGTGCCTGCGCTTCCGGCCAGGCGCAGTTCCCACCTGAACTCTGCCCTGACAGCTCCAGTGCTGGGCCTTCCTGCTCCAGACCTGGGGTGCTTGTATTTCTAGGAAAGCGTTTCCTAGTGCTAATAAAACATCTCTTCATTAACGTCTTTCTGCTAACGCGTCGTGAGGGTGAGTAGAGCCCTGGCTCCGCTGGCCCCTCCTGTGTGGTGCACCTTGTGGGGGCAGGGGCAGCTCTCCCCAGGGCTGAGGGTTGGCGTGGCTCGTTCCAGGAGCCCTTTTGTCCCCACTGTGGCTCTCAGCGTCAGAACAGGCTGCAGGTCACGGCTCTGCGGGTATGAGCCCTTCCTCCCTGAGGTAGCAGAAGCACCCTCATGGGGCACAGCCAGGGCTGGCCCTGGGCACGGCAGGGAGATGTTGGAGGTGGCTGAAACCGGTGAGCTTCGGAGAGGGGTCGACTCCTCCCGGCTGTGCGACAGACACAAGGCTGCGGTGGGTCGGGGCTTGCCAGGTGCAGCCACTGAGGCTGAGCGCGTTCCTGGCCGGCGCACGGCGCGCAGGCAGCGTTGGTGACAGGTGCGGGGTCGGTGGGGCAGTGCCCCTCTTGGCAGCCGTGTAAACGCCCACCGCTCGCCCGGACCCGACTGGCACAGGCTGCTGCTGCCGGCTCTTTCTTGACAGCAAGGACTGATGGGTGCCGGTGGAGGGTGGGCACTGGGTGTCTGCACCAGCGCTCTGCCCAGGAGGTGCCCAGACCCCGCTCTGCTCCGGCCTCTGGCCCCGCATGCCTCCTTGCAGGATGCTCGGGCTGGAAGCCAGCTGGCACCACCACCTCCCCAAGGGACAGCCAGCCATGCTGGATGGTTGGCAAAGGGCTCAGGGGTAGTCTTCACCTGGAAATATTTGAACTTAAAGGTCCTTGAAGCTGTAGGTCCTGCCAGCTTCCTGCAACTCCCGTCCCTGCCTGTAGAGAGCAGATCCACAGCACAGCTTGCTTGGAGCTCTCCCATGTGCTCTGGCTGGCAGCACAGCCGATCTTGGGGGTTGCTGCAGTGGGTGGTACAGGGCTGCAGTTCCGCCAGCAGAAAAAGGGTCACCCTGGACCCCAGAGAAGGGGGTTTCCATCCCTTCACCCCTTCTCTGAGCACCTGTGGCAAGGCTGGAGCCAACCTTGGCATCCAGGGAGAGGTACAGCCCTTCTGGGGCTCAGCCAAGCCTTGTCCCTGGTACAAGGTTCCAGAACACTCGGGTGTTGGTTTTGTCTCTCCCTGCCAAGGTCCCTGCCCGCCCTTCATCCCTGTCCAGGAGGCAGGGAGAGCAGAGCCCCAGGCACCCCTCCCCTCAGTCTCTCGGGTAACTGTCTCAGTCTTGCTGCTCTCCATCTCCAGAGACGTTTTCTGGGTCCCCGGTGTTCCCAGCCCCTTCCCCAAGCCCCTGCCCCTGCGGCCCCCGAGGTGAGCAGCAGTGCCCTGCACGGTGCCATCGCTGCAGGGACTGCACCCCCCAGCAGCAAACTGGCACCAGGCAGCCCTTTCCTGAGACCCCCAACACCCTGGTCTCTGCACCCTCCGTGAGCAGAGCTCTCCAGGGCGCTGCCCGCAGGCATGTCTGACCGCAGGGATGTCCATCCTCCTATGCTCCCCTCTGCCACGTCGGCACTGGGAGGTGGCCGCTGTCAGTGCCCTGCCCACCTTCCACCGCGGGATGCCCTGCTCACCCCTCTGCATGGTGCCCGTCTGCTCTGCAGGGCCTTGGGGTCTGCACTGGCACTGGGCAGGCAGAGGCCAGGGCTGGGATCAATTAATCACAAGTTCACTGATGTATTGGCATGTTAGGGCACACAGCCGTTTCTAGAGCTCATGTGGCTCCAGGCTTCCCAGATCACAGTTCTCCTTTTGTATTTTTACATTTCAACGATCATTTTCCAGAGACAGGTGTAAATGCACTCTAACCTGTGCAGTTGCTTGGCCTTGGGCTGCGAGGACTGGGCAGGGACCGGTGAAGGCTGCTTTGCTCCAATGCTCTTCCCCAAGCACCTCTTACTCACGGTTCTCAGAGTAATGGGGTAAGCAAGCTCTTCGTCTGACCCAGCAGAGCCTGTCTTTGGAAGGGTCTGATTCTCTTTCTACGTGAATTCCCTCTTCTCTGTGTTTCTCTCCCAACAGTTCAATTATTCCCTGGCTGTGGGGACAATGGCCGAGTGGCAAAGGGACGAGTTGCTTGCAGAGGAGTCTCCGGCAGTGGATCACCCCATCTCGCAGACCTGCGTGGATGTGACAGTCAGCTTCCAGAAGCCCATGCCTTTTCTCCAGAGGCTGAGCACCCCACTCCTAAAAAGCAGCAACTGGAAGATCTTCATGGGTGAGTCATACAGGCTGAACAGCGCTCGAGGTGGAAGGGGGATGCCCAAGCGAGGAGACAGCAGTCCTGTGGAGGCCATCTCCATGGCATGCAGCTCTCGTGCTGGGACTGCTCAGCGCAGGACAACCCCTGACAGACTGGGAGGACTTACAGCAGCGCTTGCCGGCGCGCTGGAGAGGTCATGTCCTGGCAGAGCGGCAGCTAAATCTGGCAGTTTTTGTGCATCATTCGCAGCCTGGGGAGGAGGTGGCTCTGGGGGATCTCATCATGTATGAACACTTCTCTCTGAGAAGAGAAGATGGGGCCAGGCTCTTCGCAGTGGTTCCCAGTGACAGAACGGAATGACAAATTGGTCGAAGTTGGCGGGGACCTCTGGAGGTCACTGTCTCCAACCCCTGCTCCAGCAGGGCCAGCCAGGGCTGGTTGCCCAGGACCGTGTCCAGGTGGCTTTTGAATGACTCCACGACTCCTCTGGGCAACCTGTGCCAGTGTTTGATCATGCTCATGTGAAAAAGAGTTTCCTGGTGTTCAGATGGAATTTCGTGTATGTTAATTTTTGTAATTTTTGTCCATTGCCTCGTCTTGCATTTCTCCTTGTTGAACTTCACAAGGTTCCTCTCTACCCATTTCTCCAGCCTCTCAAGGTCCCTCTGGATGTCGGCACGACCCTCTGGCCCCTATCAGCCACTCCTCCCCGCTTTGTGTCACCTGCAAAATCGTAGAGGGTGCAGTCTGCCCCATTGTTCAGGTCATTAATGAAAAGCATTGTCCAGTGTTAAACAGTGCCAGCCCCTGTGTTGAGCCCTGGTGACTCCATTAGTGACTGGTTTCCAGATGGACTCTGTGCCACTGATCACAACCCTCTGGGTTCAGCCATTCGGCCAGTTTTCAATCATCCACCTTGCTGGCCACTAACCTAACCCATACGTCATTGGCTTGTCTATGAGGGGGAAACAGTGTCCCAAGGGTGAGAAGCAATGGGCACAAACTGAAATCCAGGAAATTCTACTTAAGCATAAGAAAAACTTTTTTGCTGTGAGGGTGGTCAAGCACTGGTGCAGGTTGCTCAGGGAGGCTGTGGAATCTCCATACTTGGAGATGGTCAGCACCCAACTGGACGTGGTCCTGTGCAACCAGCTCTGGCTGACTCTGCTTGAGCAGATGGGCCCGACTGGATGATCTCTAGAGGTCCCGCCAACCTCAGCTGTTCTGTGGGTCTATGAAATAAAAATGCTTCACCAGCTGAGGGAAAAGGTGGGTTACTGACAGGTCTGAAAATGTAATTATGAAAGGAAAGCATCATATACAGATTTTAGCTCCTGGCAGAGACATGGCTGCTGCTGGGCGTGAATACGGCCAGCTTGTGCATTTCAGTGTGTCCGTCGGCTGCCTGTGGAGATGGGTGAACGTTCGCCACCTCCTTCCTCTGCCCAGCTCCTGGTGCACAATCTGACTTCTGGAATAGTTTTACCATCTTACAAGAGATTACCTGTGTTTGCAGAGCTATACAAGAGCATACCCTAAGCTACAAAGAATGCAAGTCAAGGCTGTGATCTGGCGGGTTGTGTCCTGGTAAACAGCTCTGCTGAAGAGGGCTGCGGGAGTGACTGTGGGAACTGCCGGGAAGCCAAGGTCTGGCTAAACAGCATCACGCCTGTCAGTGCCCAGGGGATGGACGCTCCAGTGTACCACACCAGTGAGACTACTGCTGTCCATATTCACAGACTAGGGAGGAGTACAGAAATTATTTGAGGTCTGATGAAACGCAGCGTTTGGGAACCGAGGGCAGACTTGTCAAACAGAAATGTAATAGATATTTTCAGCGGGAAGAGAATGAACTGTGTGAACAACCAATGCAGGACAGTGGTGGATTGCTTGCCACAAGGACCCCTGGATATCGCAGGACTCTGTATGCAGGGAGGGATCTCTAGAGGTCTGTGGTCCACCCCAGCTCAGAGCAGGTCTAGGTAGAGCAGGTTGTCCAAAGCAGTGTCCAGACAGGTGTTAAATATCTCAAAGGAGGAAATTCCCCTTATTCTGACCCAGCTGTAACGTGTGACCACCCATGTGGTGAAAAAGTTTTTCTTGGGGTTTGCCAGCAATTTTCTGTGTTCCAGTTCATGGCCGTGGCTTCTGTCCCTGGGCACCTCCAGGAATTCAGGCTGTCTTCTCCACACACTGCCACCAGAGAGCTGCAGGTACTGGTGGGCTCTCCCTTTGCCTTCTCCTCTTCAGGCTGAACAAGCCTGGCTCTCTTGGCCACTCCTGGTACCTCCTGCGCTCCAGCCCTAAGGGCTCTGCTGGGCCCCGCTCCCCATCACAGCCCGGCTAAACTCTGAGCTCAACCTGGGTCACCCTGAGCTCTGCCTGGGTCACTTTGTTTTCTGTTCCTGCCTGGGCACTGCTGTCAGGCACTCAAGGAGAAAGCTGTAGAAGCCAGATCTGAGCTGAAACTCCCTGGGGACTGCCCAGGGCTTTAGCAATCCCTGATGCTGCGGCAGGGTGGGAGGACTGTGAAAGGTGCATCAGTGTCACCTGTGCAGCCCCGCAAGCTAAGCGCAATGATGCACTGCGCAGGAGTGTCCCTGCCGCACTCCCCAGGGCTGGGCTGTGATCCCACCTGGCTCCTCCGAGCACCATCTGCTCGATGCCTCCAGGTCTGCTCAGCAGAGCAGGTGCGTTCCCGCATGTCACCGCTCCCCGCTGCTGTGCCTGGTGTGGCAGACCCGAACTGAGAAGCCCAGGTTTCTGTCCGATCAAGTCCATCCAAAAGTGGGAGCCCCCAAGCACTCTGGTCAGCCTGCCACCAGCCATGCAAGCAAGACCACATCTCTAAGATTGGGGTGTGTGTGTCTCATCTGGTGAGTCCTGCCTAGGACACGGGAGGGCTCCAAAGGCTGCGGGACACGACTTCAGCCAGGACTGGCTCCTGCTGAAGAAGGCAGTGGGGTCCGAGTGCTGGCTGGAGCAAGGGCTGTACTCCTCTCTTCGGGTAGGTGAGGTTGATGCCAGCTGGCCACGTGGGCAGGTCACCCTTGGGCTGGAATGGCACTGCTGCCAGCCTCTGGGGAAGCAGACCTCTGTGCAGCTCCCTGGCTTTGCAAGCTGCCACCTGCAGGATGTTTCTCAAGAGTCCAGGGTTTAACTGCTCTCCAAAGAGAGTGGGATGTGTGGGGGGGTGTCCAACTGCACAGACCCCAATGGACACTGCAGCAGCTAAGCCTTGGAGCGGGCTCCCTCCTGCAGAGCCACTTGGTCCCCGAAAGCAGGGGAGGCTGCGCAGCTCAGGGGCTGCTCAACATCCCAAACATGGGCTCTGGCCCCACCACCCGCGGGCTGCGCTGGGCTCCCGCCAGACGAACATTGTCTGCACAGGGGACCCAAACCGGACCCAGCGCGGTGTCACCGGTGCTGAATGGGGAGAGGAACCATGGCCCCAGCCCCGCCAGCTGCTGCTGCTGCAGGGACTCGCTGCTAGCTCCCACAGCCTCATCCCTGCCATATGGATCCTGCTGGAACTGTTGGGTGCCCAGCAGGCCCAGGGCTGGCTGCTATCACCCTTGGCACTGGGCAGCCCTGAAGACTTAAAAAAGGTCATGCTGGAAAGGTTATGTTCATGGTTGCAAGCTGGAAATAAAATTGCCAACTGAACATAAGGAAGAGTACAATAAAACCGAGTCTGTAGCTCAGCAGGCGTACCTGGGTGTCTGTGGAGCTGGGCTCCGCCACAGGAGATGGGCTGGCTGAGACGGCGCAGCTGGGGCTCTGGCCAGTGCATAGCATGGGGCAGCACGGTGGGATGGATGGGGCTGCCCGGCTGGCAGAGCTGTGGCGCGAACCATGCAGCACCTCTGTTGGGGACAGTCCCGGTGCCCTCACCAGAGCGGGGTTCCTCCAGGATGCCTTTGCCCCTCAGTGCTGGGCACAGTGGAGGCATGGTGGGCACTCAGCCCTTGGCCATGGCCCTGCCCAGGCTGGCCCCATGGACCCGCTGCACCCGACCTCCCCCGCCCCGCTCACCAACCCTGCCTGAGCACCACACCCGGGGATTTCCACACCGCAGCCCAGGGGCAGCAGGATGAGGCCCCTGGCTCAGGACGTCATGGAGCCGGCGCTGTCATTGGGAGCTGGGTTGTGGTCTGGGTTAAAGCCACTGGCAGTCACGGCTGGTGCCACCAGCCGGCACTGGACCAGGGTCGCCACGGTGGGGCCGCACCACCCCTACATGCACCAGGACATGGGTTTTTTTCCTTGAATGTCTTCATTACAAATAACTGGTGGTAAAGCAAGTGCACCCTTACGGTTATTCACTCATGGATGTGCAGATGGGTTGTTTTGAGGTGCTGCCGGGCCAGCTCTCACCAAACTGCCCCGGGAGCAGGGCAGCCAATGGAGAGTCCCTCATCACGGGTGATCTGGAACTGGGGTCGGCACCTCCCTGGCTGCCCCAGCACTGGCTGAGACACCTTCACCCTCCTCTCCCTGGGGCTGTGGCCTCACCTGGGGCTGGCAGCCCAGCCCGGGGAGGCTGGTGACCCTGCTTACCGCATGCCGGGACCTCCTGCCATGGCTGGGGGCTGGAGGGCTCAGGGGCTGCCACAGTGGAACTGCTGCTGAGGGGCTCAGCACCGGCGCAGACCGGGGGCCACGGCCCCGTGTGGGGCCCAAATGTGGCCTCACCAGCGCTTCCCCCCGGGTGCAGGAGCAGGTCCAGTGTGGAGCAGCTGTTGCTGCTAGGGTGCGGTGCTGCCATGGAACCCCTGATGTGGCGCCATCTGTTCGGGCACTGCTGGGCAGCGTGGGGCACAGCACGTCGCACCATCAGCCAGCCCAGAGCTGTCATGGGCAAGAGACAGGCTCACATGAAAGCAGCACGCTTGCTTCTGGTGCAGCGAGTGTTTGGGTTTTGTGTTGCAGAGACTGGAAACATTTATACAACATAGAAATAAAAGAGCATAAACTTAACATACGTTTGATGTCAGGCTCTAGTTCTGGCCATGATTAAGTAAACTTTGGTGCATTTTCTGAATTCTCAAGTGATCCAGCATTGGTTTAACTTATGTCTAACCACACCGACACAACACCCGTGTTGGTGTTGGTCTCCACTGATCCTGCATGCCAATGGCTGCTCCTGCCGGCTGCTGCACCCTGTGCCAGCACAGCCCGTGGCTGCTTCGTGCCGTAGCACTGCTCCGAGTTGGTTGGGGTTGGGAGAAGCTGCTGGGACGACTTTGTGTGAGAACAGATGGATTTAACAAATAAAGAGGGAACTTGGGCCATTTGTCTTGTTTTGTTTATCTTCCCTTTCAAGTACTCATAAACTCCCGTCACCAGACGCCGCTCTTGGCACAGTGCATCATCTGCCCCTGCCTTCACCAGCATGTGGCAGCCGGCAGACATGCCGTGAGCTTTACCAACACACAGCTCTGTTAGAAAGAATGGCTCGGATCCCCCTTGGAGTTATTCCCTCCTCTCTGAGGGGAGGGGAGGGGAGGGGAGGGAAGGGGAGGGGAGGGAAGGGAAGGGAAGGGAAGGGACTGCTGCAGTGCAGTTCCTCTTTGCCATGTAGTTACTGTGGATCTCCTGTCTGCCATGTTTAAGGGACTAAATTGTTGCAGATGCTGAAAATTGAAGCCCATTGAAGGCTTGTCACATAACAGGTAAAAATTGGGAGAGCAGATGACATTATCCTTTCTGCTTCTCCCTAAAGCTTTCATAAGCCCTAAGGAAGAGGGCTGTGAGTAGAGATGGTCTCCTTTCTCCCTCCAGTTAAGTCCTCCATCAGCCCAGACCTTCTCCTCAGTGACAAGGATCCAACAAGCAATATGGAGTCACCTGTGAAAAATTTTCAAGTGCAGACCCCAGCCTAGAGCAGAAGCCCCTGGCTGCTGCTGGCAGTGGACAGGGCAGGAATATAAACCCTGTCCAAAATCCAGCTGACACTTGCTCCCTGCCCTGTGCTCAGGGACCGACTCCCCCTGGCATGTAGCTGGAGTGGGCGGGCAATGCCATTTGCAGACTGCCCCATGCGTATACTGATGTTCAGACGTTAAAAAGCTGCTGCAGACTGCAGAGTCTGTGCAGGGGTGAAGCTGCAATGGCTGCTCTCTGCTGCAGAAATGCCTGGTGCAGACTGCCTAGTCTGGCAGGTCCTGGCAGGCAGGAGATCTGGCAACCAAGGGCAAAGTGGACCATCATGCCCTGAGGGGCACTTGCACAGGCTGCCCAGGTTGGCCTGTTCTGGCACATGGGCTGGCTGGCAAGGCCACCCTTAGATGGCAAATCCAGCTGTGCTGTGGCAGTGGCCAGCTGAGAGCAGTGCTATCAGGGAGGTTCAGTCTTGCTGCCGGCGGGGAGACAGGAGAGGTCCCTGAAGCAGATGCGTGGTGTAGGCACAGGGTGCCTGGCAGAGCATCTTCCTTGCCTTGGCACGGTCTCTGGCCAAAGGCTGCCAAGGAGCCACAGGTACTCTGGAGAAGAGGGCAGGTCCTTTGTTGGGAAGTGACTAAGTAAAGAACAGGAGCAGGGGAGAAGGGTCATTTTTACCTGTGGAAGGAGGTTGCCAGAGGAGCCCCACAGAGACCCCTGTGGGGGCTGCTGCTGCTCAGCCTGTGCATAAATGATCTGGATGCATGGTGGCAGAGTGAGGTGAGAAAGTGTGTTCACAGCACTAACTAATGCAGCTAATTAGGCTCTGAGGAGATGCAGCAGGACATTGCAGTACTGCGTGATACAGGGGCAGGATCAACTCAGTGTAAATAAATGGAAAGGGGCACCCATTTCATGTTTTATGTGTGAAATGATGAGTTCTGAGCTGACCACTGCCACTCAGGAGTTAGATCTCTAGGGGACGATAGCTATTTCTATGCAAATGGAAGTTCAGAGCTCAGGGAGTGGTCAAAAAGCAAATCAAGTGCTAGCAAAGGGAGCAAAGGCAATAGTGGAGGACAAAACAGAACATTCTTACAGTTCCCTTCTCGAACTGGAAAAGGTCCAGAGAGTGGCAGCAAGGGTGGTCAAAGGGCTGGAGCAAGTCAGCAGGCAGTCATCCTTGGTGGGAAAAGATGCTTGCTCCACTCCTGTACTGGATCCTGGTCTGACCAAGAGCAGTTGCCGAGTGGGGCAGCAGTTGCTCTTTCAGTCTGTCTCAGAACATGGCTTTAACAAAAACTGCTTTGCACAATGCAAGTCATTTAGGTCTGTTGATTTCAAAGAAGTGTTATGTCCTAGGAAATGCTTAACATCCTTCTAAATTTCTTATTCTTCCCTGCTTGCCAAGAACCGACAGCATCACAGTTGAAGAAACTGAAAGAAATCTCACAAGTTTCTCCTGTCTGAAAAATTTCCTCCTGATTAAGTTTAATGCAGGCTTTCCTCAGCTGTGGGAAATGAACCTTTTTGCAGCACCAGCTATAGCTGTTGCTGGCTGCCACTGTCCTCTGCTCATTGATGTGGAAGGCAGTGGAGTGCAGGCATTGGCCCCACAGCTGCCTGGCAGTCAGGTAGGCTTGCTCAAAGATTTGTCTGCAGCACCTTTTGTGCTAAAATTTATGGATTAAAATGTTCCAGGCACTCCAGTGATGATTTACTCTGGACTACCTCGTGGCTCCAGCATCCATCTCCCAAACTGAGTCCTCCCATTATGAGACAGCTTTTCTCCTACATGTTGCAAGCTGATGTTTGCAGCAAACACTCAGTTCTCTTCCTTGGAGAGCGTGGCCCCAAGACACCTCTGACAGAAGTGTGGTGCCAAGTTGTCAGCTGTAAAAGAAACGCTAGTGTCTTTAATAGAAGTTACATCATTTTCCTCACACACATGCACTTATTTTAATCCATGTTATTGCTCCTAATCAGATTGTAGACCAAAAGTCTTGGCAGGCCTGTCTGTGTGCGTAAGCAGGTGAATGTGAAGCCGTGCACTGGGAGACTGATGCGAGAATCCTTGCTGTAACCTGGCAGCTCAGCCTCTGGCAGTGACGGAGGAAAAGACCCTCGGTGTATCTATCATCTTTACAGGTTCCAGGCTTGCATGGAGCAGAGCTCTGGGCATCAGAAATTCCTCTCCCATAGGGCTGCTGGTTTTCCTTCCCAGGCTAGTTGTCACACGGCAGGACTGCTGTCAGTCCTGCTGTTCAGCATTGCTTTTCTCCTGGTTGCTTTTCTGCTCTGCTGCCCCAGCTCCTGCAGTCGGAGCCTCCCCAGACCACAGTGGTTCCCACTGAAGCCAAGCTACATCTCGCGTGCTGTCCCCACCTGTGGCACAGCCAGTGTCACAGACACTGCCCATGGCCTGACACTGTGCTGGGCAGCTTTGACCCCTGCTGCCAAGACATGGCTACGAGGATCTCAGTGGTGTTGGATCTGATTCCTAGTGTGCCCCCAGTGCAGAATCAGCTCTGACACGTTACACTGCAGTCAGGGACCCGCAAAGCTGTCAGCACAGGTCCTCTTGTCCCTGTTTGTTGCTCTGCCCAGTGCTACACCTCTCATGCCACTTTTGCCTGAGAGTAAAACCTTCTAGAGCCTCATTTATTGGTGGTTGTGTTACTGGAGATGTTTCTCTATCAGGGTAGAAGTGTATAGACTCTTACACAAAGAGCGTAGCTTACCAGTTTTATGGACCATTCATCACAGGGATAACCAGGTGCTCTTCCAGGGGGTGCTGAAGAGGGTTCCTAATTGCTTCCATATATAACAAAAAGAGGAGTCAGAGCCATTGCAGAGGTCTCTGACAAACTCCTCCACTGGTAAAGATGCATTTTGCCCATAAACAATGTCACAGAAAATTCAACCAAGAACAATGGCATCTGCCTAGGCTTTTGAGAGGATAGCATATGTGTGGGATGAGAACTAAGATTCTTTTCTTGAACTCTATTATTTTGTCACTGACATTTTGCAGCTGTCTTTGAAAAGGCGAAATGATCTAGAACAGTTTAAAATAAGGGCCCTGGTGATTTATATTATTTTTGGGAAATAATTTATCCTAAAGGCAAGTGGGCAGATTTGTTTGGCCAATTGCTGCCAAATTGCTTACTGTAATGAGTGGGGTGAGGGCAGTGTACAGCAGCTGATGACACATCCTTGTGCACTGCAGCTTGCCCAACTGCTTGAGGTTTTCTGCAACAGGAGCTCACAAGCACAGGAGGACCCTCACAGCACAGCTGGTGATGGCTTCTGATGGCAATTCTGAACTTGTGACCTACCCAGCGATGCCAGATCTCATCCTGCTGCGTAGACAGGCAGGTTTCTTGCGAGGCTTTCTGCTCTGTTTCTTTCTTGTCTTCCAGATCACAGCATGTCTCATCTCCCCAGGTTTTTTGGCTCAGCATATCTTATGATAGCTGGTCACCCCTTTTGCATCGGATTTCACCTGGAAGCTACTTCCCACACACACCAGACTGCGAAGTCCTGTTGTACAGTGTGCACAGCTTCTCCAGCTCTCAAACATGGGAAACGGAGAGAGTGTACCTCACTTGGTGAGGAGATGCTAACCACCACCCGAGCAGCAGAGTTTGCTTGTCTGAGAGCAAACCACTATATTGCATACATGTGTAAATCTGTGAAAGGTAAAGCTGAGTCAAAGCCTACCTGCTGAAGCACCTGGCTCACTCCAGTCCTCCTTTGCCACAGCCCTATCTGCTCTTGCTGCCTGCGGCACTGCCCGTGTCCAAGACTGCATGTCCGTAGTGCCAGACTGCGGTGCTGCTGTCACCCTCTTTGTACTGGTTGAAGGGTCTGGATCTTCCTTGGGTGGAGTTTTAACTGTCTATACATGCCCCTTCACTGCATGTCTGCAGATAAGCACTACTGACTGCAGCATTTTACTGCACCAGCATCTATCATGTCATGCTCTTCTCCCTTTGCGTTTATATTGCCTAAAAAAAAGTGGGGCATGCCCTTTCCACTAAAGCACTTGTTCCTGCACTAGATGCTTTTTATAGCCACCTTCTTCTCTCACCCCTCCATGCCCCATAAGGGCCGCTTTTTATATCACTGAAGGCCTGTGTATAACGCGCACACACAAACACGGACACACACATTTACAGGCTTCTCTGTGTTTTTATAGACAGCTCTGCATTTTCTGAAAGAGGCAGCCATCATCTTTATTGTCCAGCCTGCTCTCCAACCTGCCAGCTTGTTGCTGAAGCACAAGCAGAGAATCTCAGAATGGCTGCGGTTGGCAGGTACCTCTGCAGGTCTCTACTCCAACCCCCCTGCGCAAGCAAGGTCAGCCAGAGCTGGTTTCCCAGGACCATGTCCAGCCAGGTTTTGAAAATGTTCGAAGAATGGAGACTCACAACCTCTCTGGGTAGCCTGTGCCAGTGCTTGACCATCCTCACAGTAAAAATATGTTTTTAATGGAACTTATTACTAAGAAGAGTCTAGCTCTGTCTACTTTACACCTTCCCTTCAGGTATTTATAGAAACAGATGAGAACACCTTGAGCCTTCTCCAGGATGAACAGCCCCAGCTCTGTCAGCCTTTTCTCATAGGAGAGATACTCCAGTCCCTTCATCATCTTTGTGGCCCTTCACTGGACTCTCTCCAGTATGTCCATCTCTCTCCTGTACTGGGGAGCCCAGCACTGGACCAGCACTCCAGCTGTGGCCTCACCAGTGCTGAGTAGAGGGGCAGGATCACCTCCCTTGACCTGCTGGCAGCACTCCTCCTGATGCAGCCCAGGATACCATTCACCGCCTTTGCAGCAAGGGCACATTGCTCTCTCAACTTGGTGTCCACCAGGACCCCCAGGTCCTTTTCTGCAAAGCTGCTTTCCAACTGGGCGGCCCACAGCATATATTCTTGCACAGGGTTCTTCCCCCTTAGGTGCAGGACTTTGCACTTCCCCTTGTTGAACTTCATGAAATTCCTGTTGGCACATTTCTCCAGGCTGCTGAGGACCCTCTAGATAGCAGCACAACCCTCTGGCATACCAGCCACTCCTCCCAGTTTGGTATTGTCTGCAAAAAATAACAGAGATTCTGGCAGTGGAGTTTCTTCAGTCTCTACCACAATGCCAGCATCCTTCGCTGGACAATCTATCTGCTCCCAGGAAAATGAGACATGGCCTTTTTGTAGCTCCAGCCTTGGGTCATTCTTGCAAAGAGCTCAAAGCTGGAACCTCGCAGGCATTGCTGTAGAGGGGCACAAGTTAACCCTGCAGTGTCCCCAGAGGCTCTGTGAGCCTGTGCAGATGTGCACACATGGGTTTATGTGTGTATGTGCATGGGCATGTGCATGCACACACTCCCTTTACTGCCAGCAGAGTGATACAGGTAAAGCCCTGGCCATCCCCACATCATTGCATTTCCAGATCAGTCAACAAACTGTTTTGCTTGTCCCCTCCCCAACCTACTGTCCCAAGTGCCCCTTACCCTCTCATGGCCCATGGCATGCTATTCTACTCACTCTTTCTTTGGGTCAGTTTGCCGGTTTATGCTAGCTAAGAGCCCCTGGGGCTTTCTGCGTTCCACAGAGAGGAGGGTGTTTGTGTGAAATGCTAAGAGGCTTTTGGGGGTGTGCTGGCGAGGTAAAACTTCTCTCCTGCCCCTATCTTTCATTGGCCGTATAAAATCAGGGATTGCTGGCTGGAAGGAACTGAACAGAAAGGGCAAACTCTGGCTTTTTATGGATGGTGCACAGTGGGTATATGAAATGGTCTGATGGGTAAATTTTCCGGACAGTAATGCTTTGCATAAAGGTACAGATGACTGCTGTACAGACAGATCTGAAACAACAGCAGGTCGAGGTAGGCTTGTGCTCCATGCCAGGCAGCCGTATGTGGCTCAGTTCACATCTTACCAGCAGCTGCTATTGCAGAGACATGGAGAAACAATGGGTGAAGCAGGCCTACTGTCATGGTTTGCACAGAGGTTGACCCCGTGCATACACCTGTATGCTACCACTCAAACCACTGAGGGGACAGTCTCATGGGACGGTCCAGGCAACACCAGGACTGCTGGGGCCTGAGGGGTTCACCTTTCTCAATGGGGGAAAAGTATTTTTGCTCATGAGTTGGAAGAGATTCAAACTAGGTTCAAAGGGGGGAAAGGGATGAAATCAGGCTTACTAGCGATAAGCTATGGGGTGGCATGGCAATGTTTGCGGGACGGTGCACTAGCGAGAGCTTTCACTCTGCTCCATGATGTGCTGAGTACATTACTGTGTTGCTGCAGGTGGGTGGGGGACCATCGTGGGCCTCTGGTGGTACAGTCACCCGGGGCCATGGCACAACCCACACCTGCACACCTTCCCTGCCTGGGGGAGAGGCAGGACCGACAGCCTGCACCCTGCAGCACCCATGCACTGTCACCATCTTCTGCGAGACACCCTGGACCTGATGGTGCTCCTGTTGCACACTTGCAGCCAGGCACCAAGCCAGCACATGTGGTAGGGCACGGCAGGGTGCTCCTGGTGCCGTGCACCACGCTGTCGCACACTGCCAACAGCGAGCCCGAGCACCGACAGCAGTGCCACTCCCCTGGCCTGAGCCCACGCCTGCTGCAGGCTGCCCCAGTGCAGTCTCATGGCCGCTCTCCCAGCTCCACCATCATGCAGCAGCACACAGCATGAACTGCGCTTTCAAAGGCTGGGAAGACTGGGCCCATGATGCTACAAAACCAGCTGGGCTGAAGACAGTCCCTTCTTCTTTCAGGGTCGATTCTTTAGGGACGTCATATTCTGGATGGAGACCAGCAGCTGTGCAGAGCCTGGCTCAGCAGTGCCTGGACACTGCCACCCAGCTCCTCTCTGAATCCCGGAGCCTCCTTATCCCTCTCCGGGGCTGCCTCAACACAGGTAAGAACAAGCACTTACCTAGGGAAGCTGAGCAGCTTGTGTATTTGGGGAAAAGGAAGGCTGGGAAAACGTATGCTCTCCTAGCACCAATGGCCCTTCGTGGCAGAGCGACAGTGAGCCATCCTCCACAGGCTGGAGGGAAGAGAGAGGGCTGCAGGCCTGCACCTGCCTGCGCCCAGGTCTGCCCGAGGATGAGATGACTTCAGAAGTCCAGACGTGCACCCAGCAGCTCTGTGGCCCAGCAGAGCCACCCTCCTCCAGAGCGGTCCAGGGCTTGCAGGAAGAGCTGCTGGCAGCCCAGAGCTGCGCCTGCTCTCCCATCTCCTCTGTTCCCAGTAGGCCTGGCAGCCCCACCAGTCCCTGGTCAGCCAGCAAGCAGCCTCGAGGCTTCTAGCAGAACGGGGCCTCGCGCCAGTATCAGGGCTGCAACAGGACCTACAGACACAAGGACAGGAGGCAGAAGCAATCTCCCACTTGGTCCAAGCCCTGACCCTTGCATCAGCTCCTGCTGTAGGAGTGTGGAAGTTTCCTGGCTCCACTGCGCCAAGTGGAAAAGGTCCTCAGCTGTCTGCAGGATGGTTTGAAGGGAGGGGGGAGTGCCAGTCCCCCCGCTGCTCTGCTGTCCTGCAAGCACTGCAGCAGGGAGCAAGGATGCTTGCCACAGCTGTGGCGGCACTGTATCCCATAGGGCCACAGGTCCCAGTGAAGCAGCTGGAAACACTACAACTGCTGCCAGAGGGTACACACCTACCTGGGTGCAACAGCAGGGCAGCCTGTGCTGCCTTCCCACCTCTCTGCCTTCCGGCACCCGTGCCACCTCCTGCTGGCACTGCTCCAGCCTTGGCAGGCCACACGAGCTGGGCCAGTACCAGCTGGGCCAGCAGGTACTGCTACCCTCCCCACCACAGACATGCCTCCCGCTGCAGCAGAGCTCAGGCCCTGTCTCACCTCCCTGCAATCCCCTTCCAGGTGCTGCCCAGCCAGTTGCTGCCTGCTGCACCATCTCTCACTCTGCCCAGCCCTGCCTGCTTCCCTCTGTCTGGAGCAGAGCAGTGCAGAAATAAAAAACGTGTCTGCTCACAGCACCACTCCCTCTCAGGCACAATATTGGGGCTACATCTTCCTAGGGCAGCTTCATGAGCCTACATGCCTGGCTAGCCATCAGGCTGTGCTACCTGTGGTACTGTCCTGCAAGACCTCCCCAACGCTGTGTGCTCAGTGCCTCATGCGTATTGTCAGCCCTCTACCATGCCCAAAATAAAGAAACTGGAGTCCACAGACTATGGGACTCCAGGCAGAGGGCACTCTATCAGACACGGGTATGTGTGTGCAGGAAGAGAGAGCTGGTCCCCGAGGTCAGTGACTCTAAGGGAAGCCCATACCCTCCCTACTTCTGCCTGGAATCAAAGGGGACAGGCTGCAGCCACCAACCGCTCGCCCAGAAGAGATGAGCTCCAGGAGGGGCGGGCTCAGGGAACAGCAGGGGTGGAGAAGCAGGCCCCAGGTACAGAAATAAATCGATATATTAGTGTGTACAAAACATGCTGCTTCCTCTGTACAGTGCCCCAGCCGGGCGCAGGCTCCCCACAGGGAGTTCACACATATATAAATAAGGCCCAGACAGCTGCAAACAGTATTTACAGCCCGCGGGGGGCTAGCGCCTGCTCTGGGGCCAGCCCCACCAAGACCAGCTGCTACGCCCAGCCCGCGGGATCCTCCATCCCAGCCTGGACTGGCCAGGTTCATTTCAGGTCCACATCAAAGTCCAGCACCAGCAGCTTGGTCTCCTCCGTGCCGTTGCGGCTGCCCACCGCACACACGAGCTTGGTGTTGGAGGCGCGGATGCGCCACACTACGCCCCCGCTGCCCCCACTCTCCAGTGCAACCAGGTTGCGCACAAACTCGCCCGTCTTGAGGTCCCAGAGCTTGACGGTACCATCATCTGAGCTGGTCACCACAAACTTGGAGCTGAACTGTAGGCAGGTCACGGCACTCTGGTGCTTGCTGGGCCCTGGAAGCAGAAGGTATCTGTTAGTCCTTCTGTGCTCCCACCTCCAGCCCCAGGCTCTTCAGGAGCACCCACTGCTGGGCAACATCTGCCCTGCCCCTGCCATGTCTGGCAGCTAGGAGCAACATGGCCCCTCTCCAGCACCCTAGTGAGAGGAGCTGTTCCATCCTCCTGCACTCACCCTGCAGCGTTTGCAGGCACTGGCCCGTCTTGATGTCCCAGATCTTGACGGTGGAGTCAGCATTGCCAGATACAAGGATGTTGTCACGTAACTCCATGCCACTTGTGAGCGACTGGTGCCCCATGAGGGTGTGTAGGCAGTTTCCACTCTCTACGTCCCACACTCGAATAGACGTGTCCAAAGAGCCACTCACGATGTGTGTCCCATCAAACTGCCCAGAGAGACACAGATCAGCACAACCTGCCCAGAAAAGGGAGGCGTGTTCTTGGCAGTCTGGTGTCAGAGATGTGGGGCACGGCAAATGAAGTGATGTGCTCACATACCCTCTGGCTAATCAGGGGGCACCTGCATTTGGCAGCATCTTCCCTCCAGGAAACAGACATGGTGTGCGTGTTCCTGCAGTGCATGCATGTGTGGGGGTCGGGGCGGGGGGGCAGAGTGTCTCACCTGCAGGGAACAGACATGGCCTGCGGGTCCCTGCAGCACATGCACGGGGTGGGGAGACAGCCTCTTACTTGCCGAAACAGGCATGGCTCATGTCCCTGCAGCACACGAGCGGGAGGGAAGGGGAAACCAGGGTCTTACCTGCAAGGAGTAGACGCGGTTCGTGTGTCCTTGCAGTGTGTGAGTGCAGCTCTCGCTCTCGGGGTCCCACACTTTCACTGTGTAGTCGTATGCACCACTCACCACCTTGTGCCCGTCGTACTGCACGCAGCGCACGGCAGCCACGTGCCCCATCAGCACATGCAGACATTGCCCAGTCTCGATGTCCCAGAGGCGCAGAGTGGCGTCCCGTGAGCCACTCACAACCCTGTGGGCAAGGGTGCACTTGGAACCTGGTTGCATCAACTCTGGACCTCACCCAATGGAGAGAAGCCCAGACACACGAGCTTCCCCGAGGGGTACCCTCAGCTTCTCCTCCCCAGGGATACCTCTTCCCATACAGCACCTTTCAGCTACAGATCAGCCCAAGCCCTGACCACCTCTGCACTTTCACCTGCCCTATATCCCGCGCCACAGACTGGCCTAGGCCCCTAATACGCCTACGCCTTTACCTGCCCCATTCCAGAGACCAGACCCGGCCTCGAACACCATCACGCCCATACCTGTTCCCGTGCAAGTGCATGCAGCGCACTGTGGACGTGTGCCCATACAGCGTGTGCACGCATTCGCCGGTGTCTGCATTCCACACTTTGAGTGTCCGGTCCGTGGAGCCGCTGATGACAATGCTGTCCCTCATCTGGGAAGACCACACACCCCCTGTGTGGCCAACCAGTGTCTGCACGCACTGCAAAGAACAAGATGTGAGACATTGGTTTGGGAAAGGCTGAACACCACAGCAAAAAGGAAAAGCAAAGTGTAGGAGTTCCTCCGGGCAAGGGACCAGCAAGGTCCTTCAGGTCAGCAATCCACCTCCCTGCAGACAGACCCAGGCCCCACCAGTGCTCTCCATGATAGTGATCACTTGCTATTCTAAACCCAGCTGAGTTTCTTGCCCTTCCTGGATCTCCAGGAAAGTGGCCCACACGTGCTGACTGCCAGTAAACACACATCACATGTGTGGTCAACTTTTGCTCATTTGTTACTGCACCAACAGTAGCTTAAGACAGCTCTTCCCACTGTTCCTGCAGTCACAGGATCTATCAAATCCTCTCCTCAGCTACACTTTGCCAGAGACAAGAGAAACCCACCTAAAAGGCCACTCACACCTCCACCCATTCCTGCAGCAAAGCAGAGGATCAGCATGACTTTCAGCATGCCAGCGGAGCAGCCCTATGATGTGACTACGGACAACAGCTCACCTCCCCAGTGACAGCTGACCACACTTTGAGCGTATTGTCATCTGAGCCACTGACTATCCGGTTGCCACAGAACTGCAGGCAGGTAATGACATGGTCATCGTGTCCCTTCAGCACCTGCACAGAGAACAACATGAGTAAGGAGGGAGGTGAGGGCAGCTCAGAACCCCAGAGCCTGCAGAACCTTGTGCCTCAAAAGCAGCCTTTGAGAATGGTGGGGAAGTGGAAAGTGCTGAGGGGAGGAAGAACAGATGGGTCCTCGTAATGCCTGCCACCTCCCTGCTGCTTCTCTGTGGGGCAGCAGCTACAGTAGGAGCCAGGGGGGGCATTTGGTGGCTACTACTGGGGGACAGTGTGCTACACAGGGACTCCAAAACAGATAGACTCTTGTGGCTGTTAAGGCTGCACAAGCCATCAAGCTCAGAGCTGATGTTCTGTCCTAGATCAAAAACTGGTGGCCACCAGCCAGAGCACATTTAGGACCACCAGCTCCCTTTTCCACATGGTGGAAGGCAGGTAGTGCACAAACAGCTGTGCACTAACTGCCACCTCCCCAACATGGTGATGTGGGAAGAGGGCAGCAAAGGTGGGCGATGACCAAGCAACATCTGCAGGTGGGCAGAGATCAGGCAGGTTAGGCAGGACCCCAGGAATGTGGAGGCACGTCAGACAGACCTGGCCAAGCCATGGGGAGGGGCAGTATGAGGGCAAGCGGCAGCTTGGTGTGAAAACAAGCCTAGAGCCACCCTTTGCAGGGAACGTATTAAACTTACCCTCAGCCAGGGGAAGGTACAGGGCGGACATCCCTGCGGTCAGACATGCCTGCGGGCAGCGCCCTGGAGAGCTCTGCTCACGGAGGGTGCAGAGACCAGGGTGTTGGGGGTCTCAGGAAAGGGCTGCCTGGTGCCAGTTTGCTGCTGGGGGGTGCAGTCCCTGCAGCGATGGCACCGTGCAGGGCACTGCTGCTCACCTCGGGGGCCGCAGGGGCAGGGGCTTGGGGAAGGGGCTGGGAACACCGGGGACCCAGAAAACGTCTCTGGAGATGGAGAGCAGCAAGACTGAGACAGTTACCCGAGAGACTGAGGGGAGGGGTGCCTGGGGCTCTGCTCTCCCTGCCTCCTGGACAGGGATGAAGGGCGGGCAGGGACCTTGGCAGGGAGAGACAAAACCAACACCCGAGTGTTCTGGAACCTTGTACCAGGGACAAGGCTTGGCTGAGCCCCAGAAGGGCTGTACCTCTCCCTGGATGCCAAGGTTGGCTCCAGCCTTGCCACAGGTGCTCAGAGAAGGGGTGAAGGGATGGAAACCCCCTTCTCTGGGGTCCAGGGTGACCCTTTTTCTGCTGGCGGAACTGCAGCCCTGTACCACCCACTGCAGCAACCCCCAAGATCGGCTGTGCTGCCAGCCAGAGCACATGGCTGTGCTGTGGATCTGCTCTCTACAGGCAGGGACGGGAGTTGCAGGAAGCTGGCAGGACCTACAGCTTCAAGGACCTTTAAGTTCAAATATTTCCAGGTGAACGCCTCTGGCCTGTGCCTCCTGAAGACAGGCCAGACTTGTGAATCTTTTCCCGGGGCACTTTTAAAATTCTTAGTGTCGTTCTCATCCTATTGGTCATGGATATTTCTCTGCTACTTCCTTCCTGTACCAGCTTCCTATACATCAAAGCTCTAGAGTCTCATTCTCAGCAAGGACTCCTGAAAACACCCACCTTGGGGGCTTTAAGCTCCCCGCTGCGCCAATTCATGTCGATTTTGTGCTGCCGCATGAAGGCAAATTTCCAGGGGCTGTACATGAATCCAGGGCTCAGCAGGCGCCGCTTCCGCAGGTTCAAGGGCTCCTCAATGCCTGCAGGAGGAAAACACAGTGGGATACCACATAGTACACAAGTGGTCCATGCCCTCACCCTACCGGGGAGCTAAGTTGATGCACATCTGTGGAGCTGTGGGCTACCCCACTGCAGATCCCAGCCACAATGTGCCACATGCCATATGGAGGAGGGGTCTTTACCTTCTTCGCGGCATTTCTCTCTCCAAAGCAGGTTATCTTCAGCCAAGACCCTCCAGTAGCGACAGGTCTGGGCAGCACGGAGCAGGTCCCGAGGCTCCAGGAATGAGAGGACATAGAGTGCCAGCTGCAGGAGTGGAAGCCAAGTCACAAGGGCACGGTGCACTCCTGTGGCTGGCAACTGGTGCACAGCACCAGGGCCAGCCTGTCCCTTGCCTCAACTCACCTCCTTGGGCAGCAGGGAAATGAAGTCTCTCTGGAACTGGGGTTCAATGACCTGCATCATGTACTTGATTTGGGAGGGCTCGCAGCGATCAATGAGCTCGTCCAGAGCAAGCAGCTTCTCTGGGCCACTCCACCGCTGAGGACAGGGACATCAGTCACGATGCCTGCACACACAGCAGGCTCTCACAGGCTCCTCTGTGGCTCTCTGCAGTGCCTATCCCCCACCCCAACCCTAACAGAGACACAGGCAAGACAGGCTAGCCAGGCCTCTGGAGCAGGCCAGGGCTCTGGTACCTAGATCCCAAGATAGAGAGGAGCCACAGAGATGGGGTTGGGAGCTCCATGCGTCACATAAAATGGAACACGGGTGCTATGTGATGGCAAAGCAACACCACTCCAGGACGAGGGGGAGCAAGAGAGGGGCTAACACCACTTCTGTGCTCCTTTACCTGAGGCAAAAACTCACTAAAAATCCACCGTGGGACCCAAACCCCTGCCCGTGGTGGTTTTCATGCAGACAGACTCCCTAGGGCTTGGCTCCCCTCCCGCCTGCCCGTCAAACCCAAATTTTCTGGGTGCCCTCCAAGGCAAGCCCTTTGGCAAGGCTTGGAGCCTACCTGGAAGGTGCGGAGCCAGTCCTGCAGCTCAGGAGGAGGGGCCACTGAGGGGATGCGACGGCGCCGTGCCTGCCCTGCTTTGGCGTTGCGCAGGTCCCCGAAGGTGGTGGTGGGACTGGGCATGCAGGGACCCAGTGTCCTGGACCACAGCCGGGGAGAGACCAAAGCAAAGGTGAGACGTGCCAATGCTACTCTGGGCCACACTATGCAAACGGTTCTCAGAACAGAGGTCCCCATAAACCACCAGCTATGAGCCTCCCTCCAAGCTAACCCCCTTCCCCATCACTTCCACCGGGACCACAGCTACACATGCAGTCCCTAGCCCAGCCTGCTCTACAGAATGACAGAATCACAGACTGATTGAGGCTGGAGGCACCTCCAGAGGTCGTTTGGTTCAACCCCCTGCTCCAGCAGAACCACCCAGATGGCTTTTGTGCATCTCCAAGGATGGAGACTCCACAACCTCAGCAGGACACCTAGATAACTGAGGGATGGGACTGGTAGAAGCAGGTCTTCCCACCCCCCAGGTCAATTCGTTGCTGAGCATGCAGAGCACTCATCTTACCTGCTGTACTCGGAGCCCTTGCACAGCTTCTTACCAGGGGAAAGGGCCCGGCCATCCAGGCCATTCTCTGACTTCCGCTTCATCTACAAGGAGAGGGCAAGTTAAAGAAGGCTGGAGCAGAGCCCACTCTGCGCACATTCTGGATCACTGATTTTCTGCCAAAAGCGACAGAGTAGGAGACCCAGCCTAGCAAGTCTTCTGAGGACCTGCAAAGGGAAGCTGAAGGCCAAGTGAGCTCTAGAGCTGGCAGAAGAGTGGGAAAAATGGAACTTGGTCCTTCCAAGGGGAGTATCAGACCTGATGGGGAAAAGCCAGCAAAACAGCTGCACAGGGACAAAAACAGTGGCTGAGAAAACCTATCAGTACACCTGCGTGGCCTTTCCCTAGGCACAGTCCAACACGGAGCAGGCAGACCTGCAGCCTGAGCAGGGAACTTGGCATGCTGAAGCCTCCTGGCAAACCAGCCCTACAGCCGGGCCCTAGAGCTGCTTAGCATACCACACTGCATTTGACAGGGAGAGCTGTGCTGGGACGTGTGGCAGACCATACCCTGATGTGGTTGCATCAGAGGGAATCTACATCCTTCTAACTGTGTACAAGAGGTGCAGGGTTAACAGCAAACGTGGGGAGAGCAGGGTGGCTACCAGACAGTGCTGGCAGCCACCAGAAGGTGAGCATGGGGCTCCCCCAACCCAGGTAGGAAGCTGGGGGCTCTTTCCCTCCAGTAACTGACCTGGACACCAGCTGCAGCCCTGTGCTCAGGGCTGGCCAGGGCTTCTCACCACAATGCCCACATCCCACAGAAACCTCCCTGAGGACTTTGCCTGACCCCCCAGCAGACTGCTGCTGCCCCAATTCAGGCTCTGCACTACGACGCAGGGACCTCAGTGCAGAGCAGGGTGGCTCCCCTGGGGACGGGCATGGCTAGGGACTGCCAGCAGCACTTGGACAGATTGGGACAGTGCCTCCTTCCCCTGGCCCTAACAGCCAGCCAGGTTGACAACTGCAGAGCATGATCTGCACCACGGAGCTCCCAGCCCAGCCTGCACCCAGCTGACAGCCCCGAGCTCCCCGGCTGGCCCGCAGCACCGCGGCATGTCCTGGGATCTGCAGCAGCAATGACAACTAGACACACACGCCACGCAGCAGGAGCTTGAAGTGCTATGGCAGCCTGTGGCTCACTCTGGCACCACTGCCACGGCAAGGAGTGGGTGCCCGTAGGCTCTGAGGCCACCAGCTACCAGGAGCAGGACCACAGGCAACGTGCCAGCGTCAGCTCCTGCCGTGGAGCCACCAACCAGACAGGCAGCCCCACTCTTTGGGGCAAAGCCCTGGCCTGGGGCTGCGCTCCCAGCAGGGTTACCTTGGGCCGCACGTGACGGAGGAGGCCACCATCCTCTGTCCGCTGCAGGTAGTCTATCCAGCGCTCTCCAATGGTGTAATAGAAGTAGACGTTGCTGCCATCCTCCCCTTCCTCGCTGTAGCAGCTCCCCTCTTCCTCTTCTTCCTCCTCCTCCTCCTCCTGCTCCCCACAGACTGTGGAGCTGACTGGCTCCTGTGCCCCTCGCCCACTGGAGCCATCAGCCTCTGGTCCTGACCCTGGGCTCCCTTTCCCAGAGCGCTCTGGCTCCCAGGGGCCCGAAACATCCTCCTCCTCAGCCACCACCTACAATACAGGGAGAGGCAGGGTCAGGTCTGTCTGCTGCAGCTCTGTGCCCCAGCTGTCAGGGTGCCCTGGGGCCCGGGCTGGGGGACATGCTGGACAGCTGAGGGGGCTGCCAGTCAGAGCAACAGCCCAAGGAATACAAGGGCTTCCCTCTGCAGTACGAAAGAGGGGGTGATGAGCTAAGCAGAGCCGAAGATGATAAGAGAGGAGCAGACCACTGAGCCAAGGTGCTCTCTGGGTCACGGGGCAGCTACAGCCAAGCACAATCTGGAGGCAGGTCACTTGCCAGCACCACAGGGAAGCACAGCTGCAACGTGACCAAATTACACAGCATCCGGCAACTCTGTGGCAGAGCAGAAAACACAAACACTGCAAGAGCATCAGTGGTGCTGAACGATACCAAACCCGCTAGCACCAGATCCACCTCTGCACAGCGAGCCATCTCCCTGCCTGCAGCTGAACAGCCCTGTGCCCTTTGTTTGTCAAAGCAGGGAGCAGAGCTGCTGCTCGAGTGCGCTGCCACGCCCGGGCAGGACCCCGGCAGCAGAAAGGAGGTGCATGCTGCATTTCAGCCTTCAGCACGGTACGGGGGTCCCTTCGCCCTCCAGCCAATCTGACCAGGAGCAATGATTACTCGAGCAGTTGCGAGTAGTGTGTGCCCATCTAATGCCACCTGCACCCTTCTTCCCCCAAGAAAGCAGCACTGTGAGTAACACCACACACACAAAAAAAGGAGCAGCATTCAGTCATTACTTGGAGGAAGCAGAACAATGCCCCTGTACCACACGGGAATGAGGAACTGTTTTCCAATATACCAATAAAACACTTTAATCGGCAGACCAGGATAATTTGCACCTAAGAGTCCTAGAGGATAGTACAGGAGATCACTGGCCCACAGCAATTATATTTGGTAAATCTTGGAATACAGGAGAGATTGCAAAGACCAGGAGAGTGAAAGTTGTACCAAAACTGAGGAATGCAGGAGAAAACCCAGTCTTTACATAGCCTGACACCTGGTAATAGAGAAGCTGGTGCAGGATTCAACAAGTAAAGATACACGACAGGGACATGCTTTGTGCCAGCTCATGAGACTTTATGAAAATAGGTCTTTTCAAATAAAGTTGAGTTTATTCCTTGAAGTGTTACGTTTGGTTAAAAAAAGCAATTACATAAATCACATTGATGAGATTTACTCATACACTTTTAAGCATTTGACCAGGGCACAAGCTTCTGATGAAAATGCTGGCATGCCACAGCCTCCAAAGGGTTGTTGGATGAGATGGCTTAGATCAAGAAAGAGCCAGTGAACAGATCTCAAAAGGTACCTGTTAATGGGAAACTGCAGATTTTCTCCTGACGGGCCTAGTGCAGACCCATAAAGGGGGTGTGTGTGGTGTGTATAAAACAAATATTGACTACTGTGGTTTTAATCATAATATGGAAGTAGGTAAAATCTTCTATGATTACATTTTAAGACTGATACTTGGTAGGTAGCAAGGACAGGACAGTCACGTGGTGTGATCTGCATCACTTGGTAAGCTGGGCTCACTCAAATTAAATGCATTTCAACACACTCAGAGGCAATGTTCTCCATCTAAAGATAGGGAGAGCACGGCCAACTTGGCACCAGGGACTGCGCATCCTGTAAAGCAATAGCTGAAAAGGATTGAGGGGTCACACTCAGCAGAAGCTTCAGGCTCAAAAATCTGAACAAGGAAGAAGTGCAAGCACAAAAGCAGTACTACCCCCTGTGCTGCCCTATACACTCGAGTCCTGCAATGCCCAATCCACATTTTTAAACGGAATGCTTAAAGTTTGAAGATATTGCTCAACTTCCTCCCCCAAAGGATTCAAAGATTGGAGAAAATATCTTGTAGGAGAAGAAAAGAAAATGAGAGGTGATTTGGTCACAACACAAAAATACACCTGGGGAAGGAAAAATCTTGCTACTTTAAAGGGCTCCTCCCAAGCACAGCAACATTTAGTGCAGTTAGGGCTGGGTTTATTTACCCAGCCCTAACTGCACCCAGAAATTAGGGCTCACATGTGCTGGACAGATTCCCCAGACCAGAGGCAGATGGGTCCTCTCTTCACACCACCCAGTCAGACTGGACCCCGTCTGGCAGGTGGGCTTGGAAGAGGGCTGGGCGCTGGGGCAGAGAGGCAGTGGCCGGATGAGAAGGCGCGACACAATGGCCCCACCTGGACACACCTTTTCAGGAGGGAGCGCTGGGCCCAGGTTTCTCAAGCACTTCCTCTGGCATCTAGAACTCGGGGTCAGATCTAGGTCTCGGCTGATAAACCCCTGGATGATGCTCCTGGAGCAGCACAGGGGCAGAACAGTCGCTCACATCTCCCAGGCAGTAAAACACCTTCCAACAGCCATCCTCCCCTGCCTCCACAGCATGCTTGAGAGCTCAGCAGGGCAGAGCTGCTCTTAGCGAGTGAATTTCCTCAGCCCCATGGATAGCACCGCAGGAAGATGCCCTCCCAAAGAAGTTCCCTGAGCCGAGCTGAGTGCATGCCAGCCCAAGCAGGCAGCGCACTGGCTGCTGCTCTGTGCAGACAAGGCAGATGACAGGGTAGAGAGCCTGGCAAGAGACACGGACTCTGACCTCCTCAGCTGTCAGTCCAGGGGAGGAATCTCTCTCCACACCCAGTTCTGGCCTCCAGCGATGAACAATTAGTGGAACTTGACAGCTATCTGCAGGACACCTACAGATGGCTAGCTGCTTTGGGGCAGGGGAGGCAGCAGGAAGCCACGACTGTCCTCTGGGGTCAGAGCATTGTTTCTATCAGGGACTTTGGGGCAGACGCATCACAGCAGCCAGAGCAGCTCCTGGCAAGGCTCTGTGCTCAGGGGCCAGTGCAGCCTCTGTCAGAACACCACAAAGCCAGCTGGGCCCAGAGTATCTCAGCCTCCCCGTCAGGATGCTCCCCAAAGCAAGGTGCCACCTTACAGGGAGACTGCCGACAGGCCGCTGGCTGTTTGAAAGGGCACTGCGTTCCTCCGGCCTCCCTGTTCCAGTGCCCAAAGCAGATAGGCCTCCTCCCCCATAAACCTTCTCTTTCCCTCTACCAGCTACTACCTCTCCCAGTGCGAGATACCCCTCCCTAATTCCTGCATGCCTGGAAGGATCACCTCCATACCAGGTAGGCAGGGGTATACCCTGGTATACCAGGTACCTTTCTTTTCCTACCTGAGGCACAGGAGCTTTACTGTCCCCCTGCAGACCAGGGCTCACCCTCGCAGCTTCCTCATTGCTTGGCCTCCTCCTGCAAGTCATGCGCTGACTGTTCAGCTCCAAAATGCGGGTGGTGATGCCTTTGACATGGAGAAGATCATCGAGTGAGTTGAAGCCCTTCAGTTCCTGTGAGAAGAGAAGTAAGATTCGATAGGGAGCTGAGAAACCCAGGGACCAGCCTCAAAGCAGGAGCAAGCTTACACCCTCCCCAGACAGGCTCTCTTTCCTGGCTGCTCCAGACCTACCAGCTTGCATCTCACTTATAGCCACCAGCTCCCTTTAGGTCTTCAGGGGAAAGAGGGCTGGGGTGCCAGCAGGGCGATACCTTTGTACTGCAAGTCCTCACTACTGCTCCTACCCAAGGTAAGGGATGCCTTCTGCCCAAAACAGCCGTTTCCATGTAATCCCTCCCGTTGTCACAAACCTTCCCTGCCCCGAGCAACAACTGCAATGGCTGCAAGGAACAGGCAACAGCACCAGAGCTGCTACTAACAAGGGGAGTAGTGGCTCAAAAGCAAAGGCTAAAAGCTCAGACAGGGGAATTGTGCCTTCCAGCCGACTGGTACCAAGACTGGGAGCATTCCCTGGCCCACACAGTCAATCTCCCTTGTCTGCAGCTCCAGGGAATAGAAACAGCCCCTGCCTTCTGCCCAGCACATGCACACGCAGAGGCACACGTGTGTGTCTGAGAGGCACCCACCATCCTGCACAACACCAGGTAAAGTGCTGCCCAGCCCTGCGCTCAGAACCACAGGCTACCACTGATCGTACCTACACCCCGTGCGGACTCCAAGCAGCTTCTGCCACAAGCCTAAAGGGCCTGAACCCAACAGGGGCAGCCTGGCTGGTACCAAGGGCACAGGATCCCAGAGGGGAAAGCGTCCACCCTTTCTGGCTAACAGAGACATCAGGGCCAAGACAGGGTTCCTATCATCCTTTCAAATTCGTCATGCATCATTTTAAGGCACTTCTGCTGCTTCTCCCCTATAAACGGTTTTACCTAAAAGCACAGCTCTAGTGATAAACCCCATTTCTGTAAATGCATCCTCACCTGTTCTCATACCAGCAGCCCTTTTGTTTAAATGGCTCTTACTCTTCCGCCGCCACGGTGTTTACATTCCTGCTGTATTTATAGCTGGTGACCCTGCCCCTCTCAGCCTCCTCTTTTCCAGGCCAAAAAAAGTCAAGCTCATCTACTCTTGCCTTGTCCAGCCAGCCTCCCATTTCCCCAATTTTTCCTGCCTCGCTCCTCTACCTGCTTCAACACATATGCCATATTCCAGCCATGATCTCGCCAGTTCTTCGTGGCATTAAGGGCAAAAAGATTGCATTAATCGTCTTGTCTCTGCTAAAAGCGCCACGGCAGATACAACCTAAGATCACGCTCACCTTCTTCATGGCTGTGTCACACTGGTAGCTCAGTCATCCTGCGAGTGACTACCGCACACAGGCTTTTCTCCTACTCTGTCATTTCCAAATGACAGAGCTAAACAGTCAATCAAGGGGGAGCGGCAGGATTTCCAGCCCATCGTGACCGCACCAGACAGGCTTCTACCCCTTCCTGCTCCTGCCCATTCCACCCAGGAACTAATTTTTTTCTGCTCTTAGCATGCAACGTCATCTGCCACCAGCCCCTGAGGCTCTGCCCCAAATCCCAGAAACAAGGAAACTGCAGAATGGTCTGCCTGCAGAAGGGAAGAGCTCTCCCCAAGGAGAGGGCTGACCCAGCCTGTGCCGGCAGGCAGCTGCCCTCGCTCTCCGAGACAGCCTGCGGACCTCAACACAGGACGCCTCTTACGCGAGGTGTGAAGAAGGGGCTCCCCCCACCCTGCTCCCACCTCCAGCCCGAGCAAGGCCCCGCCGGCCCGAGGCAGCCCGCGGCCTGGGGGACGGCGGCAAGGCCCAGGAACGGCCCCGCCTGCCCGCCCGGACACGGCTGCGGAAACCGAGGACGAACAGCGCTGCTGCCCCGCCGCTCCTGCAGCCTGCCACCCGCCGCGGTGCCGGTCACACCCGCCCCGACGCTCCTGCGGAGGGCAGGTCAGCGGAGGCGGTCGGTTGCCCCAGGGCCGGGCCCCGCAGCCCAGGCCGTCCTCGGGCCGCGCGGCCCCGCCTGACGCCCGGCACCGGCACCTCCTGCCCCGGCTCCACTTCCCCGCGGCGACACGGCCGAGGCGCCCCGCTCCGCTCGCTCGCTCGCTCCCCCGCCCCACCGGCCGCCTCCCGGGACAGCTCCCCACACACCGCCAGGCGACGCGCCCCACAGGCCTCGTCGCCCCCGCCCAGGCCCAGCCGCCGCGGGGCCCGGCCGCTCGGCAGCAGCACCGGCGCCGCTGGGCCGCCCCCGCCCGCACCTCTCTCTTCCGCACGATGCCACGGGCGCGGCGGCGGCCGATGCCGCTGAGCGCGCCCTCGAGCTCGGCCACGCCGGCGCGGTTGATGTCCAGCTTCCCCCCGCCGGGGCCCGGGCCGCCCGGCCCCGACATCCCCCGGCAGGAAACGCCAACGCCGCCGCGCAGGCCCCGCGCGCACTACGCAGGCGCCGCAGCGCCCCACCCGGCGCCCCGCCCACTCCGCACCCCCGGAACGCCGACGCCGTTGCGGAAACAGCAGCTTTATTGGGAACTGCGCCTGCGCGGGGCCGGGCGCCCCCCCCCTCCTCAGCGGCGCTTGTAGAGGCAGGGCCGCAGGCGCAGGCCGGGCGCGGGGCGGCGGCGCGGCGGGCCCGTCTTGGCGAATTCCAGCAGGTGGAAGAAGGCGCTGGAGAGGTCCTGGGGCAGCGCCGACTCAGCGCCGGATCCCCGCCCCGCCCCGGGGGAACCCAAGCCCCACCGCCACCTCCCAGATCCCGTGCCGCATCCCCGCAGGCCCCAGGACCCCAAGCCCCACACCGCGCCCCCCCCGGCCCCGTGACCACCAACCCACTGCTAGACTTCAACACCACCTCCCACAGGCCCCACACCACATCCCCTGTGTGCTCCGCGTGCTCCCTACTGCCCTACCCCACCCTAGACCCCAGCACCTCATCCCCCACAGGCCTCAGGTCCCCCAAGCCTCCTCCCAGATCCCAGCACCTCATCCCCTGTGTGCCCTGAGTCCCCCATACCGTGTCCCAGACCCAGCACCATGACCCCTGGCATGCCCCAGGTCCTCCTCATCCCCATCCTAGACCCTCACACCACAACACCCCAGATCCCCGCAGATCCCAGGTCCCCCAAGACCACATTCCCAGACCCCAGTACCACAACCCCCATGGGCCCCAGGTCCCCCAGACCCTGTTCCAGACCCCAGTGAGTCTCAGGTCCCCCAAAAGCACATTCTCAGACCCCAGTACCACAACCCCCGTGGCCCTGTGTTCCCCAGACCCCAGCACCACAGTCCCCAGGTCCCCCAGAACTCCTCTCAGACCTCAGCACCACATTCCCTGTGTGCCCTCGGTCCCCCAGACCCCGTTCCAGACCCCCGCACCACAGCCCCTGAGCACCCCAAACCTCCTCTCACATCCCAGCACAACCCCTGAAGGCCCCGGGTCCCCCATACCTGGTTCCAGACCCCCAGACCACAGCCCCCACAGGCCCCAGGGTCCCCCAAACCTCCTCTCAGACCCCAGCACCACAAGCCCTGTGGGCCCCGGGTCCCCCAAGCCCCCATACACTGTCACCACCCAGGCCTGCTCCCCACTGGCACCAGGCTGGGCTGTGCCGCCCTGCCCTGCTCCGGAGCAGGAAGGGTGGCCTCTGGCTGCCAGGGACCACAGGCTCCTTCTTGGAGCTCCCCGGTTCCCAGTGCACCCAGCACAGGGACACTTGAGGACACACCTTGGAGACGCTTTTGAAGCCCAGCTGAGCCATGGCGTTCACAAAGGCTCGGACGTCCTCGAAGCGGCTGGCTACCTCAGCCACCATCAGGGTACCCCTGCAGAAGACCCCAGCCCTGAGCAGCGGCGCAGGCACCTCCCTCCTGGGCACAGCCCCGCGTTGCCTGCTCACCACGATGCCTCCCACCCGCCACCGCCCAGCACGCACATCTGCCTACCCCTGCTTCAGCACACGGTTGGCCTCTTCCAGGATCTCCTGCAGGTTGGTGCCCATCAGCGCCAGGCAGAACACCGCAACGTCCACTGACTCGGCCGCCAAAGGCACCTGACAGACACCAACCGGGACACCCACCCCAGGAGGAGGAGGAGCATGGCAATGTGGCTGGGGCAGCCCTTCCACGCTTTGCTGCTCCCTGGGCTCTTGGATTCAACCAAGCATCTTCTCTGGGGAGCCCACAGACAGACATGCCCCAGTTTTCTGAGCAGATGCATGCTCCCTCTCATGCACGGGACCCTCACCAGTCCACAGCATCCCTGACCACCCTCTCCTGTCCCCCACAATCACCACCCCAACCTGCGTCCTTGCAACCTGCCAGGCAGCATCAAGCCCACCCCGCCAGCCCCCACCAACACCCTGGTGGGTGCAATGCATGCATTGCCGATGCACTGCCACACCTCGCCCTGTCCTCTTCGTGCACCGCCCTGGCCCCTCTACCTTGGCCATGTCGCAGACAGTGACCCGTGGGCTGAGAGGTACCAGGTCGAAGCAGTGAACCTTGTTCCTGACGCTGCTCGCAATCTTGCAGTCACCGCACCCAAAATCTGCCACCACCAGCGAGGCTGGCCTGGGGGGAGCGGGGGCTCAGAACACCCCCTCACCCCACCACAGCAGCAGCTCCCCGCAGCTCGGAGGTGGCCCTGGGCCCGGCTCTCCACCGCTCCCCAGTTCTGCCCGCTCACCGCCGCCGCAGGTAGCGGATGATGCGATGCACAGGGTTCTCTGGCCAGCGCCCCACTTGCTGAGCGAAGCCGCGGTGGTAGATCTGGAATGCTTCGGGGTCGCTGTGGAAGAGCTGTGCCGCTTCCCGGCTGGTGGATGTGTAGAGCTGCTGGTTGATGTACCGGAACCGGGCGGCCAGGAGCCGCTCCTCCATCCGCGCACGAAGGGCCGCTGACCGTCCCAAAGGAGCCGCTTCCAGGCTGGGCACCTCCGGGGCACCCGGTCCCGCACCTGCCTCCCCGTCCGTGCCCTGCTCTCCTCCAGGTCCCGCCTGGAGCTTGTTCTTCTGGCGCCGCTTATTCTTCTGCTTGTTTCTCCACTGCCTCCTGCTCAGACTCCCCACCGGCTCCCCGGTCATAGCCCCCGGCCCCAGCGCCCTGGGCTCCGCGCTCGGCCGGGGCCGCGCAGCCGACACGTCTGGGGGGACACGAGAGGGAAGTCAGGGGAGCGGCGGGCGGCTCCCGGCACGCTGCCAGGGCCCCCCAGCCCGGTCGGCGCCTCGGGAGCCGCCGCGCGGGGCGGGCGGTGGTACCTCTGTCCGGACGCTGCCCGCTCTGCTGCGGCTCCCTGTCCGCCTGGGGCTCCCCGGAGCCGGCCGGGCGCCCCTCCGCCGCAGCCCGGCGCCGGGCGGCCTGCCTCCGCTCCCCGGGCCGCTTCCGCGCGGGCTCGCCGTCCCGGCCGGGCTGGGCCGCGCAGTCCCCCGGCAGTCGCCGGCGCCGCTTCCCCGCCGCTGCCGCGGGGGCCTGCGGAGGGCGGGGGGCCGGTCACCTCCCCCGCGCCCAGGGACCGGCCCGGCCCGCCGCGGACCCGTGCGCGCACCCCTTACCGGCCGGCCCGGGCCCTCGGGGGCGCCGCGGGGCCCCGGCCGGGCCCGGGCGGGGCCCTCCGCCCCGTCGTTCCACACCTCCTCCGCGAACATGGCCTGGCGGCTGCGGGGCCTGCCTGGGCCGGGAACGGCAACGGCGGCCCTAGCGCGGCAGGCTCCGCCGCCACCACTACCCACGTGCGCCCCGCCGGGCTATCTGCGTGGAGGGCCCAGAGCGACGCCGGCAACATCCGTGGAAACACCACCCCCCTGCGGCCGGGAGGCCGAGCAGCCTGGCTGAACCCCTCCCCCCCCGCCCGGTTCACCCCGCCCCTAGCGCCGTGCGCCCCGCCCCTGCCCGGTTTGCCCCGCCCCAGCTCGGTGCGCCCCGGCCGGTGCCCCCCGCCCCCTGCCCAGGGTCCGTGCCCGGCCTCGCCGCGCCCGGTGCTGCCCGCGCTGCGATCTGCCGCTGCCCGGTGCCCGCGCGACGCCTTGTGCCCGTGGCGCGGAGCCCGGAGCCGGTGCAGCGCGGCGGGCTGCCGGCAGGGGGCGCTGGCGGCAGTCGGCCAGGGGCGGAGCCCACGCGCTGCCCCGCGCTCGCCGAGCCGCCGCCCTGCGCCGCCGCCGGAGCCGGTAAGGGCGACTGGGCCGGGCCGCATCGAGTGCGGCTGCAGGCTGTGCCGTGCCGTGGTGTGCCGTGTCGGGCCCGGCCCGGGAGGGAGCAGGGCCGGGGCTGCGGGTTAGCTCTGACGGGGCCGGGGCCGGGGCCGGGGTCGGGCCGGGCTGGAACAGGCGGGGGCCGGACAGAACGCGATGGGGGCAGGACAGGTCCGGGTCGGGATCGGTGCGGGCTGGGACTGGTCCGCGCTGGGAGGGGTCGGGGTTGGTGTGGGTTTGAGTGGGCTGCGACTGGGGCTGGGGTCGGCCTGGGTTAGGACGGGCTGGGAACAGGGTCAGGTTTGGGGTAGGCAGGGCTGGGGCTGGGCTTCATGCAGGCTGGGCCGGGCCCAAGTGTGGCTAGATTGGGATGGGGTCGGACTTGGGCAGGGGCTGGGACCGGCCTTGGGCAGGGTGATGGGCAGGGGATGGGGCTGGGGCCGGTCCGGGGCAGGAAACGGAACAAACGGGGGTCGAGGAGGGCTGGGCTGTGCTGTGCTGGCGTGAGCAGAGGCTGGCTGGTGGCGTATGTGTTTGGGGTGGGCGGGCGGGGTCGAGGGGCAGGGCCCCGCAGGGCTGCACCGGGGATCCTGTGCCGGTGGCTGGCGTGGGGTCAGTGCCGCTGGGACAGGACAGGGCAGGCGGGGGCCCACAGCTGGGTCGACCCCTGGGGTCTGTGGGGCGGGATGGGGCTGGGGCTGCACTGGAAGGGGTTGGGGGGGGGGGCTGCAGGGAAGAGTGGGGCTCTCGCAGCTGGTCTTGGGGAAAGGTCTTGAGTCAGGGCTGATGACGAACAGGAGGGGCAGCAGCCTGAGTCTCCACAGCATGGGGCCAGGGCCTGAGTGGTGGGGAAAGGGGCCACAGGGGGCTCAGCAGGGCCGACGTGGCCACTTGGCACTGGGGGAGTAGAGGGCCCCTCGTTTCAGGTAGGGCAGGGACTGGAGGGGGCTTGGCAGCCTGGCTGGGACCAAGGCAGGGGCTGGTGCGGTGACAGACAGGAGTGAAGCAGCCCTGGGCCGAGCAGGGGACACAGCTGGTGGAGGAGAGGTGGTGGTGACAGCAGGATGCAAGCCCCACAGGGCTGAGATGGGGATGGGGTGTTGCTGGGGTGCCCCTTCCCTGGTCCCATCCCAGATGGATGGGTGAAAAATGCAGTCTGGGGGCAGCACCATCAGCCCTGGGGCTCTGGGGCTGGCAGGACTCGCAGGACGTCGGGTCAGGGCACAGTGCTGGCTCCTTGCAGCTCGCAGGCAGGGCTGCTCCATCCTCTGCAGCTGGTGAGCCGGGCTGGTGCTGCCCTGGAGGTGCTGGAGCCCATTCTGGTGCCTGTGAGACCCCTTCAGGGGTCTGGGCTCCTGCATCCCTCGCCCCACATAGCTGCCTGGAGCATGCAACCCCCCTGGGGGGCCAGCTGCCTGTGCAGGTGCAAGTAGCGCGCCAGGGCCTATCCTACTTGCGCAGAGCGGGTGGGGGTCCTGCCGCAGCTGGGCGAGCGCCAGGCCCTGTGGGCGCCCTGAGGGGCGCCAGGTTTAAGCCCTCACGGGTGCATGTTGTGGGTATTGTGCTTGGTCTGTCCCTGCACCTGCCTTTGGGACTCGCCAAGGGCAGCCCCATGTCCCTGCCTGATGCTGCAGACCTCCAGGCAGGAAAGTACCTGCCAGGCACGGCCCTGCACTGCTGGGGAGCTTGGGGCAGCACAGCCCTGGGTCTCAGCAAGGCGGCTGTTGTCAAGGGGTTAAAAATTGAACCAGGACGTGTGCTGTTTGCCTGCCTCTGGGCTAGGGTGTCTGTTGATTAAAGTGGAGAGAGGGGGAGCTTGTGGACCTTTGGGGTCCCAGTTTCTTAAGCGTGATGCTGTGCCAAGTTCAGCCAAGCCTGGGTTGGAGATGGGGATCGGGAGGGTCTGTGGAGCTATGTGATCCCATGCAGGGCGGTGCTGGACCTCCTCCAGCTCTGCTCCCTGACCTGCTCCCCTCCCAGGAGATGCAGGCACCCGGGTCTGGCTGGGCCTGCAGATAAGCTCATGGATGCCAAACCTGCTTCCTGCGAGCTGCTGCAGGCACCCGTGACGTTGGAGTCAGTTGTGAACTTCCCCTTCAGCTGCGAGTCCACTCCGTCCCCAGCCTTCGGCAGTCCCTCTGGTTTTCCGCAGGGCTGCCGAGGAGGGGGACGTGAGGTTCTCGTCCTCGCTCCTCCAGGGAGATGCCCCAGCTGAGGGGCTGTCAGGAGCAGAGGGGCTGTGGGAGGCGATGTCCAGGGCCCAGGGCTGTGTGTGGGAAAGGGGGGCAGGGAGCCCCGCTCCTCAGTGGAGCCCCGTGTCCTTACACACCCCTCCCCACAGCAAGAGCCACGATGGACGACATCTTCACGCAGTGCCGAGAGGGCAATGCGGTGGCCGTGCGCCTCTGGCTGGACAACACCGAGAACGACCTCAACCAGGGGTGAGCAGGAGGGGACCCGGCCTGGGCTGGACCCACCGGGGTGCTGTCCCTGGCTCAGCTGTGCCATGAGCCGAGGGTGCTGGACCAGGGCCGACAGTGCTGGACCAGGGCCGGGGCTCGTTTCCGCTCTGCTCCGTGTCCTGGGGAGGGGGTGGGATTCGGCTCCTCCCCGGCAGGAGGAAGTTACCGCATCGCTGAGGCATGAGGGCTGCACATCCTCCAGCCGCTTCCTCGGCCACCGCTGCTCCTGGCCATGGGACGGGATGTGTCTTGGCTGGGGGTGCTGGGGAGAATCTCCCGGTCCCCAGGGTGGCTGGCATGTCTGGGTGACTGCTTTCCCTGCCCCCTCTCCTGGGAGCACTTCAGCTGATGTGTGGAAGCATGGCCGGGGTCTAACAGGAGGGCTGGGAACCACCCCAGGGCCAGGAGCTGAACAGGGCAGTCGTGCCTGGCCGACCCGCGCCCTGCCCCTGTGTGCCCTGCCCCAGATCTCTCCTCCCCACAGCATGTCCCCTGCTCCAGGAGCTCCCGCGGGACCGTGAGGTCCGATGTGCTGCCTGCCTGCCTTTCAGGAGCAGCGTTCAGCCAGGCGCAAGGTTTAGAGCAGACATCTCCATTGCCTGTGGGCAGGCACAGCCTTCTGCCCGAACACCAAAGATCCCTTGTCAGGCTGTGGCAGCATCTTTCCTGAATTCATTCTGGACAAGGGGCCTTCCTTTGGCTTTTGTCCGTGTCTTTCAGTCCCTCCCGGGGGTCCCAGTCACCCCGTCCCATGGGTCGTGCCTGAGGGACTGGGGGCTGGCTGGCATTCACTGGGGCATTTTGGTCCTGGGTGCCTGTGCCAGGGTACCCCCTGCCTGTGCGGTACCCCCTGCCTGTGGGGCTGGCTGGCCTGCCTGCCTGCAGGGGTGGGGGAGGGGGGGGGCAATGGGGTCTGCTGTGCTAGGAGCTGGGGGAGAGCCGGGGATGCAGTGGCCCCTGCCTGCCAGGCCCTTATCTCCTTTTAAGGCCTGGCTGGTCTCCTCCTCCCTTACTTGGCCAGGCACTGCTGGAGCCAAGGGGGGACGGGGGAGGGGATCCGGCTCTTGCCAGCGTCTCCGTGATTCAGCCCTGGCCAGGGCCTCCGGGGCCCTCGTGGGGATGGGAGAGAGTGGGAGAGCCACTCAGCCTGTCCCCTTCGCCTCCACAGACCACGTGCGGGCGCACAGGGTGATACCTGCCTTGCTGTGGTGCTGCCGGCAGTGCCCCAGGCGTGCTCGGCCCTTCTCTCCCTGCCCGGGCCAGGGGAGGACAGGCTGCAGCTGCTCAGCAGAGCTGTCCTTGCCATCTCCGCAGGGATGACCACGGCTTCAGCCCCTTGCACTGGGCCTGCCGCGAGGGCCGCTCCAATGTGGTCGACATGCTCATCATGCGGGGAGCACGCATCAACGTCATGAACCGCGGTGATGACACCCCGCTGCACCTGGCTGCCAGCCATGGTCACCGCGACATCGTGCAGAAGGTATCTGCCTCCTGCAGCCAGCACCCTGCCCCTTCCCCACCACCTTCCAGGCACCCACCTTGTGCCTTGTGCAGCCCCATAGCAAACTGAGCAGGACTCTGTGCAGCCCTCCGCCCTGTCCACCCACGACTTGCTCCCTGCTGTCACCTGCCGTGAGCTTACTGCACCTCCACCTTGGCGCCTCTGAGCACCTCCAGCCTCCCCACAAAAGCCCTGCATCCAGCCTTAGCCCCCTCCCAACAGCAGACCTTGCCAGCACCAAGGCAGCAAATGTGTTGCTGTTGGTGCTCCTGCCCTCTCCCAGGGCAAGGTGCTGGGTGGAAGGGGACCTGCTCTAGGTTTACCGGGATTGTCCTCCTACCCCCAGCTGATCCAGTTCAAAGCAGACATCAATGCAGTGAACGAGCATGGGAACACACCTCTGCACTATGCCTGCTTCTGGGGACATGACCAGGTGGCAGAGGTGAGTGGAAGCAGGACACAGGCAGGAGCCCAGGGCAAGGGAGATGGCCGAGAGGGGCATGGGGAGGGAGAGGAGGGACGAGGCAGGAGCCTGGGTATGGATGAAGAAGCTCAGAAGAGGACAGCAAACTGTGCTGATGCTCATTTTCTCCTCCCTCAGGACCTGGTGGGCAACGGGGCCTTGGTCAGCATTGCTAACAAATACGGTGAGACACCCATTGACAAAGCCAAGACACCACTGCGGGAGGTCTTGAAAGGTAGGAGGTTCTCGTCCTGATCCCACAACCTGCCTTTGGCTCCTGCTGCAGCCCCTGTGCTCAGCATCAGCGAGCTTTCTGCTTGTGCTGCCAAACTCCTTGTCCATCTCCAGAGCGTGCTGAGAAGCTGGGCCAGAGCCTCACCAAGATCCCCTACAAGGATACGTTCTGGAAGGGCACAACCCGCACACGTCCCAGTAAGGATGGAGCCTTCCCTAATGGGGCATGCTGTTGCAGGGGAGAGCACAGCTCTCCTGCACAGTAGGATGGGCTTTTGGGGAGGGGGCGGCAGCCTGTGCTGCAAATGGCTCATTTTGGAGATGGAAATCCCCTCACTGAAGGTGGCTCCTCACAGGAGTGAGGCGCCCCACTGGTACTGCCTCCCTCTGCAGTCCCAGGTGGACATCAGGAGGAAGGTCCATGCAGCCATAGGCTGCATCTCCTCCTTTTCTTACAGGAAATGGGACTCTCAACAAACTTGCTGGAATAGACTTCAAACAGCTGAACTTGAGCCAAAAACTCAATGAGAACCAGTCAGGAGAGGTACGTAGGCCCCTGTTGCCCCCTGGGACAGCGTAGCTGCACCCATGCAGACCACTGCTCTCTCCCCTGCCCCTGGCTGGCTGCGGAGTGCAGAACTGGAGTGCAACTGCTTGGTGGGTTTCCATGTCCAGGCGTGGGGCCAACCCACGCAGAGAGAAGGCACCTGCCTGGGCCTGACAGGCCAGCATTCGCTCTCGTGCTTTGTCATAGTTGCTCCATGTTGCTGTGGACCTGTTGGTCCTGTGGGCTCCGTGGGCCCCACTGCTCTGCGCAAGGGGCTGGGAGGTGCTCGGGGACCATGTGTCCCTCTCACAGTGACTGTCTCCACTTGTCTCCCTCCAGTTGTGGAAAGGGCGCTGGCAAGGCAACGACATTGTCATCAAAATGCTGAAAATCCGGGACTGGACAACTCGGAAGAGCCGAGACTTCAACGAGGAATACCCAAAGCTGCGGTGAGTGCCAACATCCTTCCCAAGGCAGCTGTGGCTCTCGAGGCGTTATCTCCAGAGGAGTATGAGATAGGCAGGAGCCAACCAGGTCTGCAGGGTCTGGTGGGAGCACTCCAGAGTGGTGCCCAGAGGATGGGAGGAGGCCCTGGGAGGATGGCACATCGGCAGCGGTGCAAAGGGCAGGGAGGCAATGAGGAGGTGTGGGCAGCACCCACTGTTCTCAGGGCTGTCACTTCTCTTGCAGGATCTTTTCTCACCCCAACGTGCTACCGGTGCTGGGTGCCTGCCAGTCCCCCCCAGCGCCCCACCCTATTGTCATCAGCCACTGGATGCCCTATGGCTCCCTCTACAACGTGTTACATGAGGGAACAAGTGAGTGCTGATGGGGGTGACAGAGCCAGGGGCAGAGGCTGGTCTCCCCATCCACGAGAAGTTGCTTCTCTGTGTGTTCGGGGGGTGGCAGGGGGCCCCTCCAGCTGCAACACCAGGGTGGGCCTGGGGTGAGCTTCATCCCCAGTCCGTATGCCTTCCCCACACCCCGTGTGCAGTGTGTCTGCCAACACCACCCCCTTCCCACACACACTGCAAATGACATGGCACCCCACCACCACCCTCATGCCACCTCCCCCTGCAGACTTTGTGGTGGACCAGATGCAGGCAGTGAAATTCGCCTTTGACATTGCACGGGGTATGGCCTTCCTGCACACATTGGAGCCTCTCATTCCACGCCACCACCTCAACAGCCGCAGCATCATGGTGAGTGTCAGTGTCGCATGGCTCAGCCCTTCCTCCTGCAGTCTGGGGCAGGGCAGGCTCCCCTCTGACCACCCCTCTCTCCCCAGATCGATGAGGACATGACAGCACGGATCAGCATGGCTGACGTGAAGTTCTCCTTCCAGTGCCCAGGGAGGATGTACGCACCAGCCTGGGTGGCACCAGAAGGTGAGCGCCCGGTAGCCAGGCCCCTCCTGCTGCTTGGCCCTTCCTTGCCCTCAGCCCCCATTCAGCCCCCTCCTGCTGGATTCCCTACAGCCTTGCAGAAGAAGCCAGAGGAAATTAACAGACGCTCGGCTGACATGTGGAGCTTCGCGGTGCTGCTGTGGGAGCTGGTGACCCGTGAGGTGCCATTTGCAGACTTGTCCAACATGGAGATAGGCATGAAGGTGAGGAGAGGGCTGGGCAAAACGCACCGGTCCAGATCAGATCAGCCAGGGCATAACGGGGCCTAAGCAGCCAGCAGGGAGGGGAGGCAAGGCCCACCGAAGGAGAGCCCACTGACATTCCTCCCAGAGGTATGGGCTGTGCCTGTCAAATGCAGGGCTGGGTCCAGATTTCTGATCCTGCCCCGCTCTCCCAGGTGGCACTGGAGGGGCTACGTCCAACCATCCCACCCGGCATATCCCCACACATCTGCAAGCTGATGAAGATCTGCATGAACGAAGACCCAGCCAAGCGCCCCAAGTTTGACATGATCGTGCCCATCCTGGAGAAGATGCAGGAGAAGTAGAGAGGGAGGTGCCTCCCAGCCACCTGACGCTGCCATGCTTCCCTCCCCACCACCCCCAAGTGCCTTCTTTAACCCCAGAGCCAAGGGGGAGCAGGGAATGCCCCCTCACCCTGAGCCAGCCACGGACACACGGTACAGACAACGCTGCCTTCTCTGGAGCTGCTCTGCAGGCTTCAGACACCATAGCACCAAATCTATGGCAGCACCTCCATCCTCCCTGGCAGCTACAGGCAGAGACTGAGCAGGAGGCCTGGCCCACGGCACTGAGCATGGCTGGGCTCTGCTACCCGTGAGGCTGGGACGGGGCTGTGGAGCCACCCTGTCCTCCTCATCCCCAGGCCCAGAGCAGTTCACCCACTTAACAGTCTCATGTTAGGCAATGCCCAGTCCTGGTGCTCTTCCCTACTAAGGACAGTGGGGTGAAGCTTGCCTGTTGCGCCCAGCACCACCCCAGCTTCGCGCTTCACTTTATCATTTCCATCCAGGCCATGTGGAAAAGCCGCCAGCATCTGAAATAAACATTTGTTATGAAAACTGGCTGCTGGTAGAGGGGTGTGTACTTGCACAGGGTGTTGCCCACAGAAAGGGGGAAAGACTGACATGTGGGCTGCCCAACAGTCCTAGGCTCTGGATCTGCACCTGTACCAACCCTCCTCCAGTGACTGGAGCAAGGAAAGCAGGTGGGCTAACAGCACCCCCCTCGCCCAGGCTGTCTGCAGCGCTGTCTGCACAGGCCCCAAAGCGTTCCTTGAGAGACAACAGGTATGCTTGGGAGGAAGAAATGAAGGAGAGAGTTGGGCAGTCCTATTCCCACTACGCCTGCTTTCCTTCAGCTTCCTGGGGCAGGGATACACCCTCCTGGGAATGGGAGAAGGTACAACGAGAATCCACCAGTTGCGAGCACTACAACTAACCCCTCTCTGCACTGGCCTTTCAAAGGCACAGGACCAACTTCTGTTGGTGTAGCAAGAACAGAGGCCCTAGCAGGCCAGCTTGTGTGCTGTTTTACTTGTAGGCAGGGCATTAGTACATGGGCAGGAGACAAGATGCCTTTCCACAAAAAAAACCCTACCCAGCTGTTTAATGGCACAGAAGCAACCCTAAAAAAGTTCCCGGTGACAATCCCTCAGTCTTTATGTGAAGTAATGTGGCTTTTTCACATTGATGCCATATTCTGCAAGTGCTGGTGTCAGGTCTTCCATGGTCAGCGTGTACTTCTTATCCTGAAGGGACAAGGAGTAGCATCAGTCACAGCAAGGACAATCTAAGCTGCCAGGCATTCCTCAAAACCTTGTGGGTTTAGGGTTTTTCCCCTACAAGCTGTGGTGACCTGTACACGCACAATTCCCAGCAACAGCTGCAGACCAGTATTTGGGGCATTAACCAGCTCTGAAGTACTGCACGTTTCGTTTGCTCTTGTGCCCTCAGCTGCTCGACGGACAGAAAGACACTGGGCATTACTCAACACTATAAAGACAAATTACATCACCCTCATGAGGCCCCCGAACCACAAACATGATGACTGGGAGAATTCCCAGAAACTACTGATACACACTTGCTCCCCGTTTATGTTCTTGCCCCAGCATGAGAGTTTTGTTCGCTGTGAGAGGGAGGACACAGGGCTAGATGGCCCTCGGTCTGATGAGGTGCAGCTACTCACACGTTCCTGTGAAGCCATTAAAACCTATTGCACAAATTCCACTACCCACCTTTTCCCACCAGCAGAGCCCAGGCTTATTAGTAAGCGTGTTGACCCTTCAGGAGCACAAGAAGTTTAAGACTTCTGCAACCCACATCCCCGCATTCAATGGCAGCAAGTTTAGCTTGCTACAGCCCCAGGAGAGGATGTTTCCCCTCATCCGAGCAGCCATTCTGTCCTTCTCTCACCTTGCTCTTATTGCGGGAGCTGCCTGAGGCTGTTCCCTTCATCTTGCAGTGCTGCAGCGCATCATTGGCAATGTCAGAAATAAACTTCTGTGCGGCCAGAGAGATCAAACGAATGCTACCCAGCAGAGAAAGAGAAGGGATAATTTCAGACAGACGGCACAGAGCACCACTGGGATCAAGGAATTTCTGTTGAGGCCCCCAGGTATCAGATCGTGTATGGGGTCCTTGAGGCCACACTCTACTTCACCTGCTGCCACTTACATGCGTGGATCAGAGGCCTCGAATCCTGCTCTGTTGAGGTAATAGCCCGTGACGGCATCTGGGATCTGTACAAGAGAAAAGTTGGAGGAACTCTGCTTCCCTGTGGCAGCCCATCACCTGCATGCAGCCTGTCCCCAGTGTGTCCCATGTACCGTAGGCGTGTAATCCTCCAGCTGCATGAGGAAGTCCACCAGCGGTGTTGTGGAGACCACCGGCTTCACGTCCCCGTTGGCCGCACTGGGTGGCACGTAGACCCCATTGGACATAGCCCCTTCAGGGGGAGCTGCAGCCACTGCTGCAGAGACGGGCACTGCGGGCACAGGGCGCTCAGTGGACAGCTGTCCCCAGGTGCAGCCCCAGCCCTGCCCTGGCCCCGCACCTGCCGGGACCCCAGTCCCCCACAGGCCGGCACCCCAGGACCCCCGCGGTCACGGGGCCCCGCGCCCCACAGGCACCCACGGACTATGCGGACAGACAAGCTCGGTGCTCGGGGCATGCTCATGGGCCACGCACCCCGCGGGAACCCCCTGTGCGTAGGTCCTGTCCTCCGGAGCCCCCACTCGCGGACCCCGCGCACCCCGCCCCCCCCGCCGCCGGGGACCCCAGGCGCCCGCGGCACTGCTCCACCGCCCCCGGCCGGGCCCCGCCCAGCCCCCCGACGCTCCCCCGGTTCCGACCGCCCCGTACCCCGTCCCTTCCGGCCCGCCCCCCCCGCGCTCACCGGGCCCCCTCCCGCCAGCCGCGCCGCCCTCGGCTCCCCGCGCCGCGCCGCCCACCGCGCCCGGGGGCGCCCCGGGAACGCCGCTGCCGCCGGCGGCCGGGCTTGGCTTGTTGTCGGCGGCGGGGGCGGGCGCGGGAGCGAGCGGCGCCGGGGCGGCCGGGGCCGCGGGCGCAGGGTCGGCCTCCGCGCTGCCGCTCATCGCCCGCCGCCGCGCGACACCGGGCGCCTGCGCGCGGCGCGCCGCCCCACTGGCCAGGCCGCTCGCCCCGCCCCGCCCGCGACCCAGCGCGCCCCCCGGCGGCGCCGCGCGGCACAGACGGAGACAGGAAGGGCGGGGCCCCGCGGCTTTATTGGCGCCGGCGCCTCCCGGGACAGTGCGGGCGCACGGCGGCCTCGTTCCCCGTCCCTCCGTCCCGGGCGTGTCAGGGCGCCAGCAGCGCCCGCAGGAGGCGGGGGAAGTTGGGGGTGCCCCAGCCGGTGACGGGGTCCCAGGCGGGGCCGGCGCAGAAGCCCTGTCCCTGCACGGTGCCATCCAGGCAGGAGAGGTGGCAGCCCTGCGTGACCTGCGGGGACAGGCCTCAGCACGGCCGGGTGCGCCCCACTGCGGGAGCCGGCGCCCGGCCCGCGGGGAAGAGGCTCCCCCTGCCCACACCCGCTGGGCGGACACAGGGACCTCCCCCCAACGCCCAACGGGGGAACAGGACACCCCCGCAGCCCACAGCGGGACAGGAACCCCTGGGAATACGCCCCATGGGAGGGCGTGGGAACCCCCAGGACACCCCCCGGGGCAAGGGCCACCCCCTCCCCAGGCAGCAACGGATCCACCTTAGAACACGCACCCTTGCACAGCACAGGTACCCCCAAATGCCCCCAGCAGCGCAAGGGAACCCCGTCCCATACAGCCTGTGGAAAGGCCGTAGAGACACCCCCCCCCGGCACACACCTCCTGCAGGAAGGCAGCACTGCCTGCCCCCCAGCAGGACGCTGTTGGCCCTGTCCTGCCCCAAGCACGGCCTCGGGAGCAGGAGACCCAGGCTTCCCCACCAGCACCCATCCATGCCAGCCCAGCTGCTCCAGGGCACCCAGGACAGGCACCCAGGCCCCACGGCAGCCCCAGCCCCCTGCCCAGCTCACGTCGTAGAGTGCGGCATCGTGCCCCTGCTCCTGCAGCTGGTAGAGCGCGGGGTTGAGGAAGCCCAGGGGCGCAAGCCCTTGCTGCAGGCGCCGGTCGTTGATGAGTGCCACCATGCCCCCCACCACGGGCGTGGACGCCTGCGGAAGACACAAACGCCTCAACACCCACCAGCTCAGCCACTGTGGACTGGCACAGGCCTGTCCTCCTTACCGATGTCCCCGACACCCAGGGCACCGGGATGCGGTTTGTCACCACCCAGTAGTTGTCAGAGAGGGCGGACAGGTCAGGGTAGGCACGGCCACTGCTGTTGTAGTAGGAACTGGGAGGCAGCTTCGAGGCTGAGCGCAAGAAATGTCGGACTGCAGCAGCCTGGGGAGAGCACAAGATCAGGAGCTGGACGCCTGGCAGCAGGACCCTGCCCCTGCTCACCTCCACCCCTCCTTCCCCTGGCCTGCAGCCCAGCCCCAGGGCTGCTTGTGCCAACCATGGCCCATCATTACCCCTGCCAAGTGCCACACAGCCCCCGACCCCAGTCGCAGCCCCTGGGTCTGGCAGAGCAGGCGCCTCCTCACCTGGTAATCGGGCATGGGGAAGACATTGCTGAAGCCTCCCCCGCTAATGTAGTCTGTCACTTCTGCAGTCACCAGGAAGGGGTTCTTGAAGGACGTTCCGCCCACGGTGGTGACGTAGGGACTGGGGGGACAGGAGGGCACTGCAGGTGGGCACGCAACTGCCTGGGGCCTCAGCAGTACCCCACACACCAGCCCCCTCCCGAGGAGCTGCACAGGTTCCCCCAGCTCTGTGGTCTGCAAGTGTCCCCAGGCACACTGGTGGGGCTGACCCTCAGGAGTCCCCCAAAGGGGCTCAAAATCAGCTCAAGGAAGCAGCTGGCCATGGGACAGGGCTTGAAGTGCAAGAAGCAGCTTTCAGCTGGCCCCGGCTGGGGGTGAGCTGCAGCAGCCAGCTCTGTGCAGAGCCTCACGTCTCCACAGGACCCAGGTTCACCTCCCCACATCTACCTTGAGGCTGGAAAGCTGGGCCGGAAAGTGTGGTTCCCACCAGGCACCCTTCTGCATCCAGCACCATCGTCACCTGCCGACAGAGACAGACCATGTAATCTGGCAGCATCCGAGCTGCCCCTCATCCACCAAATGCTCCCAGGAGCGACCTGGGGGAAGAGCTCTCTCCACCTCCCAGGCTGGGATTCCCAGGCAGGGGATCCTGGCTGCCCAGAGGCAGAGCGTCCCCATTTGGTGTTCAGCATGGAGGTTCCCCACTGTGCTGGGACACTCAGACACACCCACACCATGCCAGCAACAGCACGCACCTGAGGCAAACAGGATGGTCAAGCCCCGGGCAGCTGCCTTCATGAACTCCACGTTTACACGCTTCATATAGGCTAGTGACAGGCTGTCCTCGTCATCCCCATAGCTCACGGAGTGCACCCAAGGCACTGATGATGTGTTGCTGAGCAGCAGCAGCCAGGCCAGGAAGGGCTCCTGGCTCTCGTGCCTCCCTGCAGAGACAGAGGGGGGCAGGTTCAGCTTCTCCTAGGACACCAGGCTTGAGGGAAAGTGGAGGATAGCAGAGGGTGGGATCGTGCCCAAGAGCACCACTAGCACCAGGAGCTGGAGGTCCTGCCAGCTCCTGCCCTGCCTACAGAGAGCCGATCCACAGCACAGCTGGTTTGGACCTCTCCCATGAGCTCTTGCTGGCAGCATGGCTGATCTCAGGGATTGTCACGGTGGATGGCACCAGGCTCCAGCTCTGCCAGCGGCTCCGGTGAAAGGGTCGCCCTGAACCCCAGAGCAGGGGGCCTACACTCATCCACTCCTTCTCTGAGCATCTGTCACAGGGCTGTAGCCATCCTTGGCATCGAGGCAGCCATGCAGCCCTTCTGAGACTCAGCCAAGCCTTGGCCTCTCCACCCGTAACCATGGGTCCCAGAGCAGTTTGATGTACATTGCACCTCCATCTGCCAAGGTCCCTTCCTTGCCCCTCATCCCTCTCCATGAGGTGGGGAGAGCAGAGCCCCAGCCACCCCTTCTCACTCAGTTGCTCATGTAAATGCCTGTCTCTGCACCCTTTCCACATCACTAACTGCACAGAGGATGTGGAAGTTAATGCAGAGCTGTGCCTGCCTTCACCATCAGGAAGACAGAGCTGGTAGTCCTAAGGGCGCTCCATCTCCTGTTCAGCTAGTTTCTGATGTGGGACGGATCACACTTTGTCCTACAGCACCGTAGCCATATTTGTGCAGGCTGTTTTGCAACCTTATTTTCTCAAATTGCCTTACTCTCCTTTATTCACTCTACTGGTAGATTCATGGGTGAGAGATCAGCTTCAACCCCAAAGCAGCAGGAAAAAAAAAAAAGACACAGTTACTGCGCTCTCCCTCCATGGAAAGGCAGCAGAGTGGGGTGACTACTTTACATTGTGTAGTCAAGACATGGAAGTCCCTGTTACAGGACACTCTGGATGCTGAAAGTTCACGTGGGTTCAAAAGCAACTACACAAATCAATGGAAGATGATTTCCCTACGAGCTATTAGAAACCAGCATCAGCTCCAACTTTGGAAGCCCACAAAGTACGTGCTCATAGTAGCTGGGAAAGCATTCTGGGGATGTACCACAGCCAGCGTGCCATTCATGTATGCCCCTCCAGGCATTCCCCTTTGACAGATACCAGATAGACTCAGTACAGCCATTTTTTATGCAGAGAGCAAGTGTTTCCCGTAACAGCAGGCAGGTGTGTTGGTGCTACAGCAAGTGGGATGCACAGAAGCAGTCACAGAGCAACTCTGGAGGGGGATCAGTACCTGCATTGCTGAAGACCCACGTGGAGATGTTGGCACCCGTGCTCATGATGTATTCCACGTCCAGACTGGCCTCCAGCCCAGCCTTGCCCTTGCCCTGGTGCCCAACCACTTGGTCAACCTGAGAGCGGTGGCCAAAGCTGCTGCCAAAGAGCTGCATAAACTCAGCCAGGTCAGCCTGGTGGAAATACTGTTCCAAGAACTGGGGGGACAAGGAGTGGACAAGTTTTTTCTCATTTTCTCTTGAAAAAACAAGGTAAACTTTTTCTCCTGACTTAGAAAGTTGGCCCAGCATGGGTCTGTGAAATGCTAGCCCACCGAGTGCTCCCACCAGCTGCTGAGGAATCCCCACAGCTGTCCTGGGACCACCAGAGCAGCAAAGTGTTGGAGAAGCACCAACGTGTGGAATTCCCATGGCCTCTGACCTGGACCGGCTCCACCAGTTACCTGGGCACAGGCCTGGCTGTTGTTTGGCAGTAGCCCGATGTCTTCTCCTGTCATGTTGTATCTCTTACGAATGATGGAAGGCGTCACACCCAGGTGGAAAGCCGCTCTCCCTCCATAGTGCTGCCTTGACTCTGTTTCCTTCTTGGCCCAGGCTCTGCTGACCACCTTTCTCTCCATGGGGAACCGGTGCAGACCACCCACTGGTGCGCAAGCAAGCAGGAAAAGAAGCAGCTGTTAGGGTCCAGAGCTCCGGGAGGACAGTATTATGGCCCCTTGTCTCCCCCTTGACCATCCTCACTCAGGCTTCATGTATGAAAGGGCTGGCCTGCAGCAGGGCTCGGGGGAGCCCATCTGCTGCAGCACCTGCCCCGAGTGCTGCACAGGAGGTGGGGAAGTACTCCCTCGGCTTCCTCGCCAGTCCTTACAGATATTCCCAGGCTGCACAGCTCAGGCTCCCCACTGCCAGGCCACTACCGCAGCTTGGCACCCCTCTGCTCTCCTCATGGAAAAGCCATAGGAGCCCACACAAAGGGACTCACAGGAGGGAGTTTTTCCACCTCAGAAGCAGCTGCATGTCCACAGAGACAGGCTGCACCTGAACTCTCCACACCGAGCATCCAGGCCCGAGAGCACCAGTAAGAAACACTTTGGATGCTGCCTGTCCACATTGTAGAATGGTTTGGGTTGGCAGGAACCTTTAAACGTCATCTAGTCCAACCCCCCTGCCATGAGCAGGGACATCTTCAAGTAGATCAGATTGCTCAGAGCCCCGTCCAGCCTGAACTGGAATGTTTCCAGGGATGGGGCATCTACACCCTACGCACAAAGCTCCTCAGGGAGGCCTAGGGGCAGCCGGGACCATGGCTGGAGGACCTGCCACACTGTCCTCTGGGAGACTGAGATGGCCAGTCCTGGCTGCTCAATGCTTAACCTCCCACCCGCACCCCAGGCAGTGAGAACTCTGGGCAGCCTCAGCTCCCCCGCGTAAGACGTACCCAAGTCAACGTGCTCAGCCAGCTCCTCAGGGACAGCATAGGGGAGTGGGGAACGCACAACGCTGTGCTGGCCCTTCACATAGCGGTGGAACTCAGCCCCTGGCAGGAGGCACTCGGCCGTGCTGCAACACAGGGACAGCCACCACGCGAAGATTCGCACCACCGGGACAGCCATCCGTGCGCCTGTCCAGCAGCATGCCTGTTCTCCGCCCTGCCTCCTGCACCCTTTCCACCCCACTTGCTGCTGGAATGAATCAGGGATGAGCTCCACTTCCCACCAGCACAGCTGACCTTGTAAAGCAAAGAGCACCTTCCATGCTTGACCAATTCCCATGACCAAACCGAACCAGAGCTCTGATGCTGCAGGGTCTCCTGCAACTCTATCCTCAGTCCTTCAGTGGGGACTCTGTGGCCCCACAGAAGACAAGAGGAGGTGCGGGGCTGGCCCAAGCACCTAACGGATATGCAGGCCTTGTTTCCAGTACTCCAGATCACTGGCTGTGACTCTCCCCAGCACCAGGACCGGGCACACAGGCAGCCAGCTCTTGGCTGTGGAGCCCTCACAGCCCAGGCAGAAACGCGGCTCAGCCCTCTGTCACCCGACCCGCACTGCAGAGCCCTGGGGAAGTTGTAGCAGGCAGGGGCAGGGTCTGGCTTCTCCTGTCTTTGTGGGAATGGCACAGCCACCACAGTGGGGCCCAGCCCCACCCAGGGCTCACCTCGCTGGCATGTGGCACTCCAGGAAATCAAGGGTGGTAACGCTCCTGCAGTTCTCAACACCATGGCTTTGCAGCCACTTCAGCACTGCCATGAGTGTGACTGGGGATGGCTGGACAAGGTCCCGCACCTGCTCCAGGGACAGGTACTGGCCTGTGAGGCACAGAGAGGGTCAGAGCACCCTGCTTGCAGGGCCTGATGGGGCCTGGCAGGGCTCAGGCGCACAGTCATTACCGTATCGTGGCGAGTGGGGGTCTGAGACAGCATCGACGAGCCAGGCAAGGCGCCCCACGCCTCGCTGCCGGAGGGCGAAGGTCAGCTGCACTTCGTGGCTGGGGTTCACACGGCCGGTATGGGTCCAGCCAGGGGGCACGCTGTGGGCACGCTGTGAGCAGCAGGTGGGCACCAGGGCCCCATCCTGTCCCACTGACCCCGGCACCTACCGGAATGGCTGGTCGCGCTCCAGGGCCAGGCCCGCGGCGCAACTCCAGGCGGCTGCACACAGCACCAGCACGGCGGGGACCCCCCGACACCTGCAACAGGCGGTCAGCGGGCACCGGCGCGGCCCTGGGGCCACCGGCCGCACCAGGGGAAACCTGGGGACTGCCAGGTGCCTGTCTGTCCTCCCGAGCCCCCGTCACCCCGGGCCGGGGAGCCCCGCAGACCGCCCCGAGCCTCCGTCACCCCCGAGCTGGGGAGCCCCGCCTGACCCCCCGAGGCCCCGTCACCCCGGGCCGGGGAGCCCCGCCTGACCCCCCCGAGCCCCCGGCCCCCCTCTGGTCCCCGTTACCCCCGCGCCATCCCGCCGCCTCACGCCGCAGCGCCCCGATCACGTGTGGGGGCGCATGATTCCCGGTCACGTGAGGAGGCCGAAGCCACAGTCACGTGGTGGACAGGGCCCTATACCCGCCAGTCACGGCGGCCCGGACGCCTGAGTCCCTCGGGGCCGTAGGCTGTGGCCGAGAGCACCGGGACCGGTGCCAGCCCATCTTCCCGGCGACTTGCCAGCGAGGTCGCACCGCCAGACCGGGGGCGGGCTCTGGTCTCCCCCCCCGAGCGGGGAGACCCGCTTGCCGAAGGCCTGGAGAGGCTGCCCGGGCACGGCACCGGCCGCCTCCCGGCGCGGTCCGATCCGTGCTGCCCCTCCCCTATCCTCCACGTCCGTCTCCCGGCTGCCTCCCAGAGCGTCGTGGAGCCGTTACTGCGGCAGCCCGGTGGGACAGCCCAGACAGGAGATACAGCCGCGGCTGCTGCCCTGGGCCGAGGGGCCATGTAGGGGTCCCGGGCTGGGGCGGCAGGTGTCCATATAGGGCTGGTGGTCCTGTGTGGGTCCTGGGCTGGGGGGGCAGGGGTCCCATGTGGGACTGGGCTGAGGAGTCCAGGCTGGGGGCCCACTGGGGAGGGGCAGGGCTCTTGCCCAGCACCCCCACCAGGGGAAGCAGGCCCTGGCGAGGGAGGGATGCTCCGGAGCAGCAGAGCCTGCACAGAGATGGTGGGGCTGGAGGTCCCCATGCCAGGCACTTGGCACCTTGCTGGAACCTTGCCCCAAGGGTAGCTGCAGGGAAACAACTGGAAGGTTTCAGCTCCCCTTGGGGCCTGTTCCTCTGTGCCTACCCCAGGGCTTGGGGCAGCAAGCCACACAAGCAGGCTGCAGCCTGGGGCGTGAGTGCCCAGGCTGTCATCTGTGCTCAGAGGCTGGGCATCACCAGTGAGTCCAGCAAGAGCCAAGAGGAATGGAGTAAGTGGCAGAGCACGTCTGCATATCCTGTGTGTCCAGGGCTGCCATTACCTGGCCTTGCTGGCATTCACACCACAGCCACCTGGGGCTGCATGCAGGGATGTGGGGAAGCTGTGGGCGCTGGGTGTTGGTGAAAAAGGGACAGGCCACTTGGGAGGAATACAGGAACGCTATAAGGGTATGAAGGGATGCTACAAGGAAGGCTAAGGTCCACCTGGAATTTAATCTGGCAAGGGACATCAAGGGCAATAAGAAGGGCTTCTTCAAATACATTGGTAACAAATGGAAGACTAGGGAACACATGGGCCCTCTGCTGAATGAGGTGGGTGCCCTGGTCACGAAGGATACAGAGAAGGCAGAGTTACTGAATGCATTCTTTACTTCAGTCTTTACTGCTAAGGCTGGCCCCCAGGAATCCCAGACCCTGGAGATAAGAGAGGAAGCCTGGAGAAAGGATGGTCAAGGAGGATCAGGTTAGAGATCAGTTAGGCAAACTGGACACCCACAAATCCATGGGCTCCGATGGGATGCACCCATAAGTGCTGAGGGAGCTCGCAGAGGTCATTGCCAAGCCACTCTCCATCATCTTTGAAAAGTCATGGAAAACGAGAGAGGTGCCTGAGGACTGGAGAAAAGCCAATATCACTCCAGTCTTCAGGAAGGGCAAGAAGGAGGACCTGAGAAACTACAGGCCAGTCAGCCTCACCTCTATCCCTGGAAAGGTGATGGAACAGCTCATTCTGGAAGTCATCTCCAAGCATGTAGAAGAAAAGAAGGTGATCAGTAGTCAACATGGATTCACCAAGGGGAAATCATGCTTAACCAATCTGATTGCCTTCTGTGATGGCATGACTGGCTGGGTGGATGAGGGGAGAGTGGTGGATGTTGTCCACCTTGACTTCAGCAAGGCTTTTGACACTGTCTCCCACAGCATCCTCATAGGTAAGCTCAGGAAGTGTGGATCAGAGGAGTGGACGGTGAGGTGGATTGAGAACTGGCTGAATGGCAGAGCTCAGAGGGTTGTGATCAGCAGTGCAGAGTCTAGTCAGAGGCCTGTGGCTAGTGGTGCTCCCCAGGGGTCGGTACTGGGGCCAGTCTTGTTCAACTTATTCATCAATGACCTGGATGAAGGGACAGAGTGTACCCTCAGCAAGTTTGCTGATGACACGAAACTGGGAAGAGTGGCTGATACACCAGAAGGCTGTTCTGCCATTCAGCGAGACCTGGACAGGCTGGAGTGTTGGACGGAGAGGAACCTCATGACGTTCAACAAGGGCAAGTGCAGGGTCCTGCACCTGGGGAGGAATAACCCCATGAACTGGTACAGGTTAGGGGATGACCTCCTGGAAAGCAGTTCTGAGGAGAAGGACCTGGGCGTCCTGGTAGATGACAAATTCACCATGAGCCAGCCATGTGCCCTTGCAGCCAGGAAGGCCAACCGCATCCTGGGGTGCATGAGGAAGAGTGTGGCCAGCAGGTTGAGGGAGGTTCTCCTCCCCCTCTACTCTGCCCTGGTGAGGCCCCATCTGGAGTCCTGTGTCCAGTTCTGGGCTCCCCAGTTCAAGAGAGACGAGGAACTACTGGAGAGAGTCCAGCAGAGGGCTACGAAGATGATTAAGGGAGTGGAGCATCTCTCCTGTAGGGAAAGGCTGAGGGAGCTGGGGCTGTTCAGCCTAAGGAAGAGAAGACTGAGAGGGGACCTCATCAATGCTTATAAATATCTCAAGGGCAGGTGTCAAGAGGATGGGACCAAACTTTTTCAGTGGTGCCCAGTGACAGGACAAGGGGCAACGGCACAAACTGGAACACAGGAAGTTCTGTCTGAACATGAGGAAAAACTTCTTTACTGTGAGGGTGACAGAGCCCTGGCACAGGCTGCCCTGGGAGGGTGTGGAGTCTCCTTCTCTGGAGAGATTCAAACCCACCTGGACGTGGCCCTGTGCAGCCTGCTCTGGGTGACCCTGCTCTGGCCAGGGGTTGGGCTGGATGGTCTCCAGAGGTCCCTGCCAACCCCTGCCATCCTGTGATTCTGTCTTGGTCAGTCAGGAGCACGGGGTTACAGGGGTGCAAGGGAGGCTCAGGGGACTATGAGCACATGTTCTTGCTTGGTTGTGGGAGTGGGCTGTGAGGTGGTGATGGGCCATGTGGCAGGAGTCATGTCCACACTGCACCACCCAGTGACTAGTGCAGCCTGCTGTCCAGCTGGCAGTCACAGGCGGCCACTTGGCTCCCACAGCTGCTGAGCTGCAGCTCTCAGCTTCCTGTGCTTGTTCTCTCAGATATTTGTTCCCACACTGGGAGCTCTCTTAATTAGGATCACAAAAGTGGTATTATGATACTTGCAGATCTCGGGGTTGTGGAAGGTTCAAGCAATTTTTTCAAGGGAGCTCTGGAAATGGTGCCTCAGACACCATGGAGCTTGTCCCCCTGCCCATGAGCCCAAGCGCAGTACTGGAGGGAGTGTTTTGGAGGTGGCTGGTGAGGCAGAGGGTGCTGTGACCCCATCTGCCCCAAGCCAGTTTGGCTCAGCTAGCCTAGTCCTTGTCCCAGCCCTGGTCACATGCGCAGACATGCTGCATACCGTGGCTCCAGCAGTTCCCAGTTGCTTTCCTGCTTCTGCAGAGCAGAGTCCAAGCCAGGAAGAGATGGAAAATGGGAAAACCACCTGCCTGGCCCAGGCTGCCATATCTCCCACGCCAGAGACGCTCTGTGGCCATCCAGAGCAGCAGCTGCCAGGGGGAGAGACCCTGACAATCTCTCTTGCCTCAGTAGCAGCACCAGGCCATCACTAAAGAAGGGGGCTGATGCTTAGATTGTTGCAGGGTAGGTGAAGGTCCTTTCCTAGGAAAGGCCAGGGCTGTAGCAGTCCCACTGTTCTCCTTCCTCCTTTTAGCCGTGTTGTGCAGGCAGTGCTTTTCCAGCTGTGCCATGTGTGCAGCTGAGAGGTGGCGATGCCACGTGCCCAGGCAGGCAGTGCCTGCTGCAGACCTTTGGCCCTGCTCCCTTTGGGTGAAGGGAGGCAGCCACGAGACCCGGTGGGCCTTAACCAGCATCTTTCCTGTTCACAGAACACCACTCAGCATTTCATCGATGCTGGGACCTCAGCCCATGTTCCTCAGGCTCAGCCAAGCCCCTGTCTGGCCTCCAAGGTACTTCCTCTGCCACCTTGAGGCTAGTTCTTGTGTCTTCTAGGAACCCACTGCTCCATCCCCATTACTTGCAGGATGCCAGCACTTCTCTGTGGGTGCTGCCCATAGCGTGAGTGTCTGTGCGAAGCCCTAGGGCACTTCTGGTCCCTGCAATTGGAAGCACATGTAGAGTTTCCATGCATGCGGCGCTGTGTGGTTTGCAGCAGCTGGAGCTGGTTGCCTGCCCGAAGCTGTGCAGTTGCACCCTGCGGGGCCAGGGGGTGAGCAGGGGAGCTGTGTGTGGGGAGACTGTGGCCAGGGAACACAGGGGAAAGGGCTGAGCATGGTGGGTGCAGGGCAGCCATTAGGGGTTGGGGGTCAGGGGACACGGGGCCCAGTGCAGCAGAGAACGTTTAGAGGGAACAGCCCAGCATCCCCTCACACCCAGCCAAGTCCTGTCCCCTCAGCCTCGTTGGTGGGAAGAGCTTTCCGCTGTGCCACAGGAAGGCTCCTGAACCACATGGAGGTAGCTGCCTGTTAGGGCTGGGAGTCACCTGTGCTACATGCAAGGGTGGTGCTGAAGCATGGGTCTGTCCAGCTGGAGGTGGCCCTGGGTGCTGTCCCTTCCCAGGACCCTGTGAAGAAACAAAGACTCAGGATGTGCAGGGAGGTGTGTGGGGCCCTGATGGCACCAGAATGAGCAGCTGCAGGACAGAGTGCAGTCCTTGCACCCAGGCCACATCTGGCTGTTCCTAGTCTGCTGCACTGCGCTCCCAGCCATGCAGCTCTTGCTGCTTCCTCATCCTGCACCTGGGCACACAGCCCTTCCTGTATCCCAGCCCCCACCCTGTCCCACCACAGGTGGGGTGGCCCACCTTCCTATTCCTGGTTCCCTGCTGCCCCAGACCCAGCCAGCCACCCCAGCCTGTGTGGCTCCGACCCAGCAGCTACAGCTGCAGCCTGGAGGGACTCGCTGCTGCTCAGCCTTGACGCACATTGGCTGGGGGCCTGGGGTGCTCGGCAGTGTGTGCTGCCAGAGAGCTGCAGCCCACCCAGCTGTCCAGCTGGTTACAGCTTTGGGCAGGACTTTAAGTGGGATGAGATTTGCAGGAGATTATTTCCTGGATCTGTCTGGCCAGCAAAGATTAGGTTGCCCTGACAGAGCTAATTACTCTAACAAGCATCTGCTACTAGTCTGACTAGCTGGTCTGCAGCAGGCAGAGGACAATGGAGCCTGAGCATCCAGTGAAGCTGCCAAGGTGTCCTGGGTGGAGCTCTGCTTGCCCTGGGTATGCTTATGTGCTGTTCCTGCAGATGGAGACAAGTGTGCCCCCTCCTCTGGAGAGTCATGATTACCCGAGGTCAAGCAATGCCAGGGGAGAATAGTAACATCAAAGTCCTTCCTGCTGGCCAAAGAACCCCTTAGTCTCAGCCACAGAGCAGTAAACATGCCTGGCATGCACTGGCATTGCTGTTGCTACCAGTCAGGGAACTGGAAGGTGTTAGGTTATGTGATAAAGTAGCACAGAGAAACAGTGGGAGGCAGAGGAACACCAATAACCCAGTCAGAGAAGGGGACACCCTTCCCCAGCTCTGCCCAGGCTGTCACTGGCTCATAACCAACCCCATGGTCTGAGGGTGGCACCCATCAGAATGAGTGAATGGGAGCTGCTCTCCCAGTCATGCCACAGACTGAAGGGGTACTGCCTAGGAGTATGGGACACGTTACGAGAGGCAAAATGCAGAGCATTTTAGGATTGCACAAGACTTATTACAGGATGTTTAGCAGAGGAACTGAAAAGTGAGGAAAGAGAGAGATCAAGGCAGTTTGGGGAGGAACAAAAAATGGGAAAACAGGGAAAAAGGGATAAAAGTGGGTGGTCACATGTAAATGGATTGATGGTCAGTACATTTTTCTGGCCATGTCCTGCATCCGATGACTGCACAGCCTGTCCTGTCTTCTTTTTGAACTCAATTTCTAACTATTTTCCTGGGTCAGGGGGACTCTATTCTGTGTGCATGTGTGTGCATCAGGTGTGCGTGGAGTCAGTTCACAGGGCCAGTGTGCCCATGGTGCCAGCAACTGGAGAGAGTACAGGTGCGTGAGTGAGTGTGTCATTGCTAGCAAATAGCAATATCCGGACTAGGCAGTGAATAGGTGAAGTGGCTGGGGGGGGGTGTGGAGAGAGTGCGCATGCCAGTGGGATTGGGAGAGTCCTAGCCAACTGCCACAGAGACCATAGGGTCTGGAGATGAACTGAGAACCACTTGTGTGTCTCTGTGTCTGTGTGTTAAGCAACAGGAGGTGAGAAGATCCAAAGGCAAGCTACTCGGTAGACTGATTTTCTAAGCCCGCTTACCACAGGGATCCGCAGTGTGTGTGTCTCTGCGTGTGTTGGTATCTGTAATCATGGGGCTGTAGCAGCTGGAGTGGGGCTGTGGCCTCAGGGACTCATATGTCTCCGTGTCAGCAACTGGGGAGACTGGGAATCCAGGGGCACCTACTGGGCAGACTGGCTAAGCTCAGCTACTGGAGAACTCCACATTGTACATGTATATTTTAATGGTTGGACCCGATGATCTTGGAGGTCTCTTCCAACCAGAACAATTCTATGATTCTATGATTCTATGATATTCCCACTAACAGACCTTCTCAGCCAGTGAGGAGAGCAGGATAGAATCATAGAATCATAGAATTGTTCTGGTTGGAAGAGACCTCCAAGATCATCGGGTCCAACCATTAACCTATCACTACCAAGTCCCCCACTAAATCATATCCCTTAGGGCCTCATCTAAACGCCTTTTGAATACCCCCAGAGATGGGGACTCCACCACCTCCCTGGGCAGCCTGTTCCAATGCCTGACAGCCCTTTCGGTAAAGAAGTTTTTACGAATGTCCAATCTAAACCTCCCCTGGCGCAACTTGAGGCCATTTCCTCTTGTTTTGTTGTCTGTTACTAGGGAGAAGAGACCAACCTCCGTCTCTCTACAACCTCCTTTCAGGTAGTTGTAGAGAGCAATAAGGTCTCCCCTCAGCCTCCTTTTCTCCAGGCTAAACATCCCCAGTTCCCTCAGCCGATCCTCATAGGACTTGTGTTCCAGACCCTTCACCAGCCTCGTTGCCCGTCTCTGGACACGCTCCAGCACCTCAATGTCTTTTTTGTAGTGAGGGGCCCAAAACTGAACACAGTACTCGAGGTGCGGCCTCACCAGGGCCGAGTACAGGGGGACAATCACCTCCCTACTCCTGCTGGCCACACTATTTCTGATACAAGCCAGGATGCCGTTGGCCTTCTTGGCCACCTGGGCACACTGCTGGCTCATATTCAGCCGGCTGTCAACCAACACCCCCAGGTTCTTTTCCACCGGGCAGCTTTCCAGCCACTCCCCCCCAAGCCTGTAGCGTTGCCTGGGGTTGTTGTGACCCAAGTGCAGGACCCGGCATTTGGCCTTGTTGAACCTCATACAATTGGCCTCGGCCCATCGATCCAGCCTGTCCAGGTCCCGCTGTAGCACCTGCCTGCCCTCCAGCAGATCAACACTCCCTCCCAATTTGGTGTCATCTGCAAACTTACTGAGGGTGCACTCGATCCCCTCGTCCAGATCATTGATAAAGATATTGAACAGAACTGGCCCCAGTACTGAGCCCTGGGGAACACCACTTGTGACCGGCCTCCAACCGGATTTAACTCCATTCACCACAACTCTTTGGGCCCGGCCATCCAGCCAGTTTCCTACCCAGCGCAGAGTATGCCCATCCAAGCCATGGGTAGCCAACTTCTCCAAGAGAATGCTGTGGGAGACGGTGTCAAAGGCTTTACTAAAGTCCAGGTACACAACGTCCACAGCCTTTCCCTCATCCACTAAGCAGGTCACCATGTTGTAGAAGGAGATCAGGTTGGTCAGACAGGACCTGCCTTTCATAAACCCGTGCTGACTGGGCCCGATCACCCGGTTGTCCCGTATGTGCCGCGTGATGGCACTCAAGATGATCTGCTCCATAACCTTCCCGGGCACCGAGGTCAGGCTGACAGGCCTGTAGTTCCCCGGATCCTCCTTCCGGCCCTTCTTGTAGATGGGCGTCACATTTGCCAGCTTCCAGTCAACTGGGACCTCCCCAGTTAGCCAGGACTGCTGGTAAATGATGGAGAGTGGCTTGATGAGCACTTCTGCCAGCTCTTTCAGCACCCTTGGGTGGATCCCATCCGGCCCCATAGACTTGTGCGTGTCTAGGTGGCGTAGCAGGTCACTGACCATTTCCCCTTGGACTTCGGGGTTTACATTCTGCTCCCCATCCCTGTCTTCCTGCTCAGGGGGCTGGGTGCCCAGAGAGCAACTTCCCTTGCTGTTGAAGACTGAGGCAAAGAAGGTATTTAGCACCTCAGCCTTTTCCTCATCCCTTGACACTAAGTTTCCCTCCGCATCCAATAGAGGAGGGAGATTCTCCTTAGCCCCCTTTTTATTGTTAATGTATTTGTAGAAGGACTTTTTGTTGTCTTTTACGGCAGTAGCCAGACTAAGTTCTAATTGGGCTTTGGCCCTTCTAATTTTCTCCCTGCATGACCTCACAACATCCTTGTAGTCCTCCTGATGAGGGAGGATGAGGCCGTTGGTGCTGTTTGTGTCTGTCCATGTTGCTCTGTATGGCCAGCTGTGTGCACACAGGTAGATGTGTCTTGTACACCTGTGTTTGTGCATGTGCCTGTCGGGAAGACATTCTCAACCTCACTACTGGTTAGACCTGGGGCCAAGGCACTGTGGCAGCCTCTCGTAGAAGGGACTTGCATGATGGAGTCATGCATGTGGGTGCCGGTGGCCTAGCCAGGGCAACAGCTAAGCCAGGGCTGCGTGTGCAGTGATGCCTGGACATGCACAGCCACACTGTGCACCACTGGAGGAGTCCTGGGCACCCCAGGCGAGGCCCACAGTGCTGTGCTTAGGCTGAAATACCTGTACCTTGTGTGCTGGCCTGACATATTGCTAAGGCCAGGAGGCAGGCAGCTTTGGCTAGGCAGCAGGGCTGCCTGGAGCTGGCAGTGTCTGCCCCAGGAGCCAGAAGCAGCCACAGCACAGCCCACATGCCCCAGCTAGTCCCAGCTCTCCCACCCAAGTAGCTACCCAGAGCCAAGTGCAGGGTACAGGTCCTACCTGGGTGCCTGTGGCCCATGGCATGGTGCCAGCAGCCAAGCCACATGCTGAGCCCCACCGTGCCCCAGGTCTGTTTCCTGCCTGCCAGCCCTGCTGGTCCTTCTCCCCAGCACCCATTGGGGCCATGGTGCCAGCACAAAGCGAGCCCAGAGCAGCAGTGATGATGTCCACCTCTGTACAAACAAATGTGGTTTATTAAGGCATTTCTTTGAGAAGTTGGCACTTGGGTCCAGGCTGTGCTGGAACGGCCCAGTGTGCAGGCCGATGAGCAGCGCCCAATACATGCAGCTCAGCGAGACACGATACAAAAAGTACAAAGTAGAAAACAGGAATCGTAGTACAATGTGTAAAAATAAATAACGGGAGGCTTGACTCCTGGCTGGGCTCAGCAGCCCATGGCTGTGTTCCTCCAGACCAAAGTGGGGCTGCTGTGTGTCTGACCCTTCTATGTGGCGTGCAGAGGGGTGACTCATCCATGTCCCCTGTCCCAAACATGCAGGGGAGAGCAGGGCTGCTTAGCCACCCTGGCCTGTGCAGGGCTCAAGGAGCACACGGCACCCTTGGCATGCTCCCCACAGTGCCTATGAGCAGGACAGCCCAGCCAGGAAAGAAGGGACGAGGGGTGCCCGCCCCAAGAGCCTCCATGGGCTGTCCCTGTGCTGAGTGAGGCAGAACCCACCCTCCCCTCCCAGAGCTGCCTTGGGTCCTCTGTGGTTTCCAGGCAGTGCAGGCATGGCCCTGCAGCCCCCTTGGTGCCACCATCGCTACTCCAGATCCCTGTCCTGTGTCGCTGCCCTGTGCCCAGGACAGCTCCCAGGGCTGCCGGCACCAGGGACCCACTCACATGTGCATCGTGGGGACCAAGGTGCAGCACTGTGCCTGTGGCATGGGGACACCCACAGTGCAGGCTGTGTTGGGACCTGTGGTACAACGGGGGAGGTTTAGGGCTGAGACAATGACGGAGATGTGGCTGCAGTCACAGATGGTTCTCAGTGGGAAATGGGGTGGGAGTGGGCAAAAGTGATGGGTTTTGGCTGCTGTGATAAAACATTTGGGGCTGGGGTTGCAGCCATGGTGCTGACCTGCTTTGGGCTGAGGCTACAGAGTGGGTCTAGGAAAAGTGTGATAGTAAGGAAATTCCCCCAGACCCCCTTCTCAGATGGCTGCGTGTCCTCCCTGACACCACAAACATGCTCACACCCAGGCTGACCGTGTATTTGTGGCTGCCGCAGTGCTCCACATGCCCTGTTCCTGGCCCTCGCTCTGCACCCATGTCTATGTGTGGGTCACAGCAAGTGTGAGCATCCAGGGCCCAGGGCTGCAGTGGCAGGCCCTAGGACTGCACTCCCAGGGCCACATGATGTGTGCCTGCTCCACTGTGAGCAGCCATGGGCTGTGGGGCAAGCACGGAGTGGGGGCTGACCACAGTGTGAGCATGACACCAGCTGTGAGGCTGGCTGTGTGAGTGGTGATGGAGTGAGGATGGGGACCAGCCCCATTGAAGTGTGGCTCTATCCTATGCTCACAACATGGCATGAAGGAGTGGTGCAGAGCAGCCCCTGCACAGAAGGCTGGGGCCCAGGGGCTGGGGGTTCTGGCACCTACCCACATTTTGGAGGTGTCCCTGGTGGCCCACACTGTCCTGGTGAGCACGTCGCACTGCAGGGCCCTGGGGGAGGCCAGCTGCCCAGTGTCCCACCCTGTGACTGTAAGATAACATGCTGGCTGCCACCATGCCAGCTTCAGGCCATGTGGCTTTTTGGGGTACCCCCTCCCACCTGCTCCCCTGCAGCTGCAGGCTGGCCACCAGGCCTGGGGCAGATGGAACAGGAGGTCACTAGCTTGTGTCACTGAGTGGCCACATCACTGCCTTTCCTGGGGCCAGGCTGTCTCAGGGTCAGCTCTGCTGCAGCTCTCACACTTCTGGTCCTGCCAGCCCCACTGCACAGCCTGCCTGGTGCCTGGGCAGTGTCTGTGTCCGGTGCCCAGCCAGCCTGCAGCCCAGAGAGGTACCTGGCCCCAGGAGCAGCTTTTCCAGGAATGGGGCTCCCATGCTGAGCAGGACACCTCCCTCCCAGCCCAGGCCCAAAGGAACAGGGCTCTCAAGCAGCTCTGGGAAGGAGATGCCTAAAAGGGTCACATGCAGTGGTGGGAGGTGGAAGGGCTCAAGAGATCCCAAAGGATCCCCTTTCCCCCCACCAGCCATGGACAGGCAAGCAGAAAGTGGGCACTGCTTTCTCCTCCCACTCCAGCTTGGCCTGGGATGGATCTCCCCTCACTATCAGGAAGCAGGCTTAGCCATCCCCATCCCCACAGGCAGCATGGGCAGACCGGCAGGCTGCTGTGGCTGTGCCTGCTGAGCAGTGCATCCCTGCCCTGGGAGCATTCCTCCCCAGCCCTGTGAGCTCCTGCGGGGAAGGGGCCAGCGGGGATGGCTCAGCATCCTGCTGCACCCAAGCTGCTGCATGGCTTGGGTAAGTGGCCGGGGAAGGGCAGGGTCTGCAGTCTGCAGTACCCCAGCCTGACAGGGAGCACCCGTCTGCTCCCAGCCTCTCTCAGAGCACTGAGTACCATGAAGCACCATCCTGCCAGGTGCCAATCTGAGACACCATGAGCAGTACAAGGAACCATCGCCCTGGGGTGCTGGCACTAGGATCAGCGGTCCATAGGGCATCAAAACCAGCACTGAATCTGCCAGACCACAGGGAGTGACAGGAGCCAGCAGCCCCAAAGGACACGGGAACCCACAGCCCATGGGGGGCCCGGGCCAGGCAAGGTGCTGGGAGAGCAGGATTAGCACCCATGCAGAGCAGCCCTGGGCTTGGCCCCGCTCCTGACCCCACGGCTGCGGGGTGGGGCAGAGGAGTCCATGGGCCCAGGTCTAAATCCTGAGCTCGGCCTCCTCGGGGGGCTCCAGCGAGTGCTCGGCACTGATGGCGGAAGCAGAAGGCCCCTGTGAGATGCCAAAGGGCGAGACAACAGGGGAGCGGGCGGCCAGTGGGGACAGCGAGGGGGAGAAGCTGGGTGACATGGCAGAGGATGAGATGGAGCCCTCGTGGCTGATGGGTGAGCGGCGCAGGGAGGACGGGTGTGGGAAGGTCCTGCCTGCCGGTGGCTTGGGGGGCACAGACTTGGCACCTGGGTGGGCCACTGAGGTGATGAGGGGTGGGGGGTCAATGCGGGGCTTGGGCTCTGCCTTGGGCTTGGTTGGGAAGGGCTTGCGCAGGGAGCTCTCATCCTTGAGGCGGGCAATCTCTGTAAAGACGCTGGCCAGCGGCTGGAACTGGGGGCACCAGTTCAGCAGGTAATCCCAGTTGTAGCTGCCACGGAGCTCCTCATCACTGGCCACGATGGCGGTGAGCGAGCCCTCCACGGAGGGCTTGCCATCCTCTGGGAAGGCATAGTCCTGGGGCTGGGAGGAGACACTGAGGCCACAGCGCACGCCAAGGAAGGCGCTGCCTCCCCCATCCTCACGGTACAGCTGCGGGGGCGGCCCTGGCAGCAGCAGGCCGGAGCCCTTCTTGCTCTTGAACCACTGGGTGCTCTCCAGGGCAGCTGGCTCACAGGAGATGTCGGAGAGCTGGTCAGCATCTTGCTGGATGCCAGAGTCAGGGCCACGGGCAGAGATGTGCTCCTGCATGGAGGCTGTGATGCTAGCCACACGTGGGTACTCGTTGATCATCCGGATTTCATCATCCTCAGCGGCTTCGGCAGAGCCTCGGCCGCTGGAGTGCGAGGGGTCCAGCGAGCCGCCCCGTGTGTAGGGCCCTGCCGGCTCACCCCCATACCCCGGCAGGGCCTGGTGGTAAATGTGCTCGCCCCCAGGAAGCGCTGGCTCCTCGCGGCCAAGCTTCTGCAGGGAGCCGCTCTGCACGCGGCCCAGTGGCCCATCCCCCTCCGGCTTCTCGCGGCCCCGGCGGTGACGAGAGCGGGCCAGTGCTAGCACAATGGCCACAGTGGCCAGCACCACCACAACCCCCAGTGAGGCAGCCACGGCCACCAGCAGCAGGTTGAGGTCCGGAGCCAGGCCAAAGGAGGTGTGCGTGACGTCGATGGTGACCTGTGCAGAGGCTGAGCGGGAGGTGGGCAGGGGGCTGCGTGCCTGCACCTCCAGGCTCATCTCGCGTGGCTCCCGCTTGGCGCGCCCGGCCCCAGCCTGGGGCTGGCTGTCCACACGTAGGTAGATGGTGCCTGTGGTTTGGTTGATGGCAAAGTACGGTGAGGGCTTGGCCAGGGAGTACAGTATGACACCATCAGCCCCTTCGTCCTCATCTGTTGCCAGCACCCGTCCAATGCTCTGCCCTTTGCGGGCACCCTCAGGGACCTCAAAGTTGAAGGAGGGGCTCAGGAAGATGGGATCATATTCATCCTCCCCTGTCACCAGCACCCGCACAGTCACTGTGGCAGAGGCATTGCCAGCATCAGTGGCCCTGACTAGGAGCTGGAAGGCTTTGACTCGTTCATAGTCAAAAGTAAGTCGAGAGCGCAGCTCCCCAGAGCTGCTGTTGACGGCGAAGGCATCCCGGCCCTCTGCCATGCTGGGCTCCCCCACTGGCTGCTCCAGCACTGTGTACCGCAGTTCCCCAAAGACACCAGTGTCTGCGTCAACGGCACGCAGTGTGGTGACCAGTGTGCCAGGAGGCAAGTTCTCCCGCATGCTGGCACTCAGCACCTCCACTGGGAAGTACGGCTTGTTATCGTTGACATCCTTCACCTCAATGGCTACAGGTACCAGCGCAAAGTGCCCGCCCGGCACATCCGTGGCCTGCACCACGAGTGCATGCAGTGCCTGGGCCTCCCGGTCCAGGGGCCGTGCCAGGCACAGGGCTCCTGTGCTCTCGTGAAGCTGGAAGAGCCCATGCTGGTCACCTGAGCTGATGGTGTAGTGAACGTGGCCGCGGGGCCCCGAGTCAGCATCGTGGGCCACCACGCGCAGCAGCTCTGTGCCAGGGGGTGCACTCTCGCTCACCGCTGTGCGGTACTCGGCTCGGGTGAACACGGGTGGGTTGTCATTGACATCCCACACAGTGATGAGCACAGGCACTGTGGCGCTGCGCTGTGGCAGGCCCCGATCCGAGGCTGCCACAGTGAGGTTGTAGACTGGGATGGCCTCGAAGTCCAAGGGCTCCACAAGCACCAAGGCACCCTGTGTGCGGAGATGCCCCCCTGCCCAGGCCACCCGGCTCTCCACCTGGAAGGCATTGCCGCCATTGCCACTGACGATGGTGTAGTCGAAGCCAGCATTCTCCCGGGAGAGGTCGGCATCACCTGCCTCTAGTGTCAGCACGGTGGTTCCTGGGCGCAGGTCCTCAGGGACACTGGCATTGTAGCATGGCACCTGGAAGCTGGGGCTGTGGTCATTCACATCCAGCACCTGGAGCTGCACTGTGGCCCAGGATGAGAGGCTAGGAGAGCCACGGTCGCGGGCCTCCACCACGAGGTCCAGGGTGGGCTGGCTGGCATCAAATTCCACCTGCCGGATGGTGAAGAGGGTCCCTGTGAAGGCACAAAGCCAGAGTCAGCATGGGGGCCAACAGGGAGCCAGGGAGGGTGTTAGGGTTATTGGCTTGAGGAACAGGTGTCTGGGATGCTGCAGTGGGAGCACTCAATGGTCACACCACCATCTGCCTCACTGGCCAACCCAGACGTTGACCTGGTAAGGGGCTGAGCCTGGGCCAGCATGGGGGCACCTCCCTCTGCAGACACTGTCAGAGCAACCCACAAGATGGGCTCCACACAGCAGCCAGCCCCACGCACCATTGCTGGGGTCGATGTCGATGTCAGGGCTGGGCACGGCCAGGTGGAAGGTGATATCCCCGTTGCTCCCCGAGTCTGGGTCAGTTGCGCTCACAGTGAGAATGATGCTGCCTGCAGGCGTGTGCTCTGGCAACGTCACCTGGAAGAGGAGGAAGCCCCAGTCAGCGCCGGGTCCCCAGTGCGGGCACCTGTTCCCCCTTGACTGGAGCCAGCCAGGAGGGCTGGAAGAAGGTCTGGGGCTGGCCAGGACAGCGATAGCGAGGTGGTCCAGCTCATTGCTGGCCAGGGCCTTCCCCACCTCTGCACCAGGGCCATGGCTGGCACACTGAGGGGGCCTGTCCCATGTGCACAGTGCCTAGCCTTGTTAGTGTGACTCCCAACCAGCTTCAGCATCCAGTTCCTGATCCTTTTCTCTACTTTGCTCTGCTATGCTGAAGAACTCTTTAATAGCTGATATTTTCTCCACAAAAGGTATTTTACACAAAACAAAATAGCTCTTTTCTTTCTGGTGTGCTGAACAGCACATACAAACAGACAGTTCCATTGGTCTGTGCTCTTACAACCTTCAAGCATTTCTGTGGCTTCCCAGCTTCTTGCATCTCTGCTCCAGAGATGCACCACATTGCACAAGTCTGCCTATGTGATCTGCGTATAGGGCCCCAGGCCAGGTCTTGCCAGAAACACTTGTCCAGGTTGTGACCCATCTCCCACCACTTCTGGCCTTCCCACTGTTCCTACCTATTCCAGCATGTACCGTCTGCATGCAGCTGTGCAGGCCCACAGTTGCTGATCCCAGTGCTATGTGCCTGGTTTCAGCCTCCTGTCCACACCACAGTGACAGCACAAAGGGTGTCAGGATGTGGATGGGAGCCCAGGAGGAGAGGGGCCAGGACAGACTCAGACCTTCCTCAAAGGGATCTCTGTGCCTCGTAAGGCCAGGTGAGCCAGGCAGGAGCAGCAGAGGGGCTTGTGCAGGATGGCCCACACCGCCTCATACACCTGTGTGCACAGTACCTGGTAGAAGCCCTGGCTGAAAGTCGGTGCATTGTCATTCACATCCTCCACAACGACGGTGATGTTGGCCTCTGTCTCATGGCGGGTGTCAGAGGCACGCAGGGTGAGGGTGTAGTGGCTGCGCTGTTCATGGTCCAGTGGCCCTGTTAGGGCAATGCGTCCGCCATACCGCAGCACACTGAATGTGCCCACAGCATCACCATCCAGCATGAGTGTGTAGGAGAGCGTGGGGCCTGAGTCCACGTCGTTCCCGGTCAGCTGGGCTATTTGGGTGCCCAACAGCGTGTCTGTGGAGAGGCAAGCCATGAGCAAGCAGCCTCACCTCCTTGGAGAAGACCTGGCTCACGTGGTGGGAAACCAGCTCAGTCCAGAGCCTGAGCACTGGGGACAAGGGGTTGATGCTAGGGGCGAAGGGGAAAGTCTTGGGAGCTAGGCAGGGCAGGTCAAGGCTGGCATAGGCACAGGGCACACAGGCTGAGGACAGAGAGCAGGCAGGGCAGATGTGTGCAGCTAGAGCCCCTACGGCGCGGGCAGGGGCCAGGGATGAGTTGGGAATTCAGCTGGTTCCCTCAGGACACAGCTGCAGCACAGGGGCTGTACAACCCCCAGCCCCATGCCGTCACAGACGGGGCAGTGCCGAAGAGCTCAGGGGGAGCTCAGCCAGTGGGTCAGCACAAGCCAGCCCTTGGCAAGGGAACAGACAGGCCTCTCTGGGGGCTTCTCTCTGACCCACAGGTGTCCATTGCGCCTCTGCTCTTGCCATTGGTGATGCATTACCTCATGGGGTTGAGCTGCACTTACTCTCTGGGACCCGCACCTCCCAGGGAAATGGGATAGTGGGGCTATTGTCATTGATGTCCATCACCACAACGGTCAGCGTGGCAGAGCCCACAAGAGGCGGCGTCCCTCTGTCCATTGCCGTTACCACCAAACTGTGGGCAAGCACAAGGGCACAACACAAGGTTCACAGACATGTAGCCATATGTGTGAGGTAGCAATGCATGCATGCATATCATCTGGAACATGTTGGGGGGGTACTGCATGTGTGCACAGGGTTGGAGTGTGTACACGTGGTAGTGGAACTGTGCACAGCATCTGGAGTGTCTGGGGCAATGGATATGTGCAGAGCATCTGGAGTGCATGTGTGGGGCAGTGGATGTGTGTACATTGAGGGTATGGTGGGGCAGGGCAGCAGATGGACGCACATCTGCGGTGCGTGTTTGGAGGGCAGTGGGTTTGTGTCCAGCACCTGAAACATACGAGCAGGCAGTGAATGTGGGCACAAGTGTTTGGAGCATGTGGTGGGCAGTGGATTCATGCACAGCCCTGGCATAATCACGTGGGACAAAAGATGCATGCGTGGTTGGAGGCTTTTGCAAGGGGAGGTAGTGGATGCACCCATAGCATTTTCAGTCTGTAAAAGGGGCAGGTGTCTGGAGTATGTGTGGGAGACGATGCAGGCAGAGCATGTTGTGAGGTGCAGGGAGACAGGCATTTGAAGCATATCTGGGTGTTGGGGAATGCATGGAGCCTCTTTGTGGAATGGTGATGGATATGTAAATGGAATGAATGCCCTAGGCCTTCTCATGCCTGGGAAGAGGGGAGAGAGACATGTAGCCATTGGAGCATGCATACGGGGGAAGAGAACATAGCCTGGGTGGGGTGGCAGAAGTTGTTCCATGCATCTGAACCATGCATGTGTAAAACAGTAGGGGAAGACTTAAATTCATTGTGTGTATTGTTTGCCATTATTTTATATATGTGTGGCTGGATGCTGTCTAGAGTGTGTGCACATGGCGAGGGGCCCAGAGGACCTGGGCTGAATGCAGGAGGACTTGCAAGAGGGTTCAGGGCAGTGCATAGTGCCTGGAGCGTGTGTGGCAGGGCAGAAGGGTGCAATGCATGAGAGTGGGAAGGGACTGAGCATATGTCGTCTGGATTAAGCAGGCAGGAAAGGGAATGGATGCAGCCACTGAAGAGTCCACTGCTCCTCTCACAATCTTAGATTTGCAGAGACCTGGCTGAACAGAGCACTGGCTCATCTCATGGCCATCTGTCATGCTTTCAATACCATTTGCTCCACTGTTAACACTAAGCCCAAGTTTCTGCTGTTTTACAGACAGGGCTGAGACAGCTTTGGGTGGCACCAGGTAGCAGAGTATCCTCTGCAGCCTTGGGGATGCTGCTCCACAGCTATGCCTCCCTTATATCTGTGGCACAAGTTAGTGTGGCTCCACTCACCGGGTCTGGGACCAGATCTCCCTGTCCAGGATGGCAGCAGTAGTGATAGTGCCAGTCTGAGGATCGATGTGGTACAAGCCTGTCATTGGCAGGGACTGGTTGATGGCATAAGTCACCTGCCCATTTGCTCCCTGATCCAGATCATCTGCCAGGACCTGCAAAGCCACGAGAGATTCAGCAGTGCAGTTGTGGAGCCCTGCAAACCACAGCCCTCCAAGGCCAGACCTAGCCATAGGTGCCAGCCCCAGGCCCATGGCACAGCCCCCAACCCCCTCACCTCGGCAGAGAGGTAGGCCAGGGGCCTGGATGTCCCTGTTTGTGCCCCCAGTGGTACCTGGATGACTGGTGAGTCATAGCTCTGTGACTCCCAGATGAACGCCACGTAGTTCTGCAGCTGGAAGCGTGGCAAGTTGTCATTCACATCTTGCAGGTTAAGGTTTATGGCCATAAAGCCAAAGGAAGTTGCTGTCTCTGCCTGGACCACAAGGCGCAGACGGGGGCTGGCCTCGAAATCCAGGCTGCTGGAGTCCTGAACTGAGATGGCACCTGGGAGCAGGGAAACAGTAGGATGGGGTGGGTGAAGAGGGGGTGAGTAATGCACCAGCACATCCATCCCTCATCTTCTCTTTTGTTCCCTTGCACTCAGTCCATCCCTCTGCTCATCCATCCATTCTCAAATAGAATAAACACACTGGGCTCTTCTGAGCTCTCTCCAAACTGACAGCCTTTTGATCAGTCCCAGTGAGCTACCCTGGGTGATAAATCCTGCACCTTGCTCAGGACAGACAGCGTCCGCTGGGAGTTGGCTGTGTTCCCTTGCCCCTCTGGCACCATTTGGCAGTGTCACAGCTCCATAGCTATCAAATGCTCACTTCTGAATGGCAGCTTCAGACAGACGTACTCCTATGGCAGTGTGAGAAGGCTGCTCCTTCACAGGGAGCAATCCCTGAGACTGAGAGCATACAGGGGAGTCTTGGGCACAGCAGCTCTCCACAAAGACCTCTGTGAGCCTGACTGGTGCTTTAGTACACCTGCCCGTTGACTCTGGGTTTCAGGAACTGCAAAGTACCAACTCCTGAGCTTAGTTTGGGGTTGGGGAGTTACTCTGTTTGGGTGCTGGCATGCACCAGGTGACAGAGGAATTGAGGTCAGGCTGTCCACATGGCTTTGTTGCAAGGTGGCACCAGGCCCTCTGGGACAGCCAGGGTGCAAGCAGTCCTGCGGGGGCAGCTCAGCATGGTGCTGGCTGGCTGCCATGATGCAAGGCTGTAGTAGGAAACTGGCAGCTGCAGCTCAGGTTCCTCAGGACTCAGTGGGGCCATGCCCCAATGGGGTTTGAGACCCCCTTCATGAGATATGGTGTGCCGGTCTGGCCTCTCCACAGTGCTCTCAGTGTCCATGCTGTAGCTTGCTTGCAGCAGCAGCACAGTGCAGTGAGTGGCTCGCAGTGACACCAGGGTGCTGAGGAGCCTGTATGGTGGTTGAGAGGATGCGTGCTGACAGTGGGCTGCCATGGGCACTGTGATTTCAGACGGGTACTTGTACATGGCTGAGCATTTCCCACCATGCCCATGGGCAACTTGCAGTTGCAATACTTAATCATGGTGCCAATGGATTGCACGCTGTGCCACACCATGGGTGGCTCACAAGGACCTGCACAGTGGCCATGGGCTGCAGAGGGCACAAACACAGTCTCAGAAAGATCTCTGTCAGCTTGGAATCCTGTTCCAAACCCAACCATCTAGCAGGCACAAGAGAATGGGGTTTTAACAAGAAGTTCCAGCTTGACGTCTGGGCTCCAAGGACTGACTTTCTCATATCATAGAATCATAGAATAGTTTAAAGGTCATCTAGTCCAATCCCCCTGCAATAAGCAGGGACATCTTCAACTAGATCAGGTTGCTCAGAGCCCCATCCAACCTGACCTGGAATGTTTCCAGGGATGGGGCATCAACCACCTCTCCAGGCAACCTGTGCCAGGGCCTCACCACCCTCATTGTAAAAAATTTCTTACTAATATCTAGTCTAAATCTACCCTCTTTTAGTTTAAAACCATTACCCCTTGTCCTATCACAGCAGGCCCTGCTAAAAAGATTGTCCCCATCTTTCTTATAAGCCCTCTTTCAGTACTGAAAGGCCGCAATAAGGTCTCCCCAGAGCCTTCCCTTCTCCAGGCTGAACAACCTCAACTCTCAGCCTTTCTTCATAAGAGAGGTGCTCTACCCCTCTGATCATTTTTGTGGCCCTCCTCTAGACCCGCTCCAACAGTTCCATGTCTTTCCTGTGCTGAGGACTCCAGAGCTGGACACAGTGCTCCAGGTGGGGTCTCACCAGAGCGGAGTAGAGGGGCAGAACTACTTCCCTCAACCTGCTGGCCACGCTGCTTTTGATGCAGCCCAGTTGGCCTTCTGGGCTGTGAGTGTGCATTGCCATGTCATGTCCAGCTTTTCATCCACCAGCACCCCCGTCCTTCTCCTCAGGGCTGCTCTCAATCCCTTCATCCCCCAGCCTGTATTGATACCAGGGATTGTGATATCCCAGTCTCCTCCAAACTACAGGGCAAGCACCAACCCCACAACAAGGCACCCCTCACCCTACCCTCAGCCAGGCTTTCCCTGATGCCACGGGATGTGCGGCCCTTCAAAGGCTGCCCTTTGAATCATGTGGTGCAAACAATGCCAGCTTGCCCAGTGTCACTGGGCAGCACCCTGCAACCTGCCTCACTGCTCTGCCTGGCTTATCAGCCACCCACAAGCACCGCTGATATGTTCAGCACTTGCTGACTGTTCAGGGAACAGTCTGGTGTACAGGGAGGGCTCCCTTAGAATGCCCACTGGACAGTGAGTGGTTCCCCATTTATTGTCATCTTTGGGACTGCACAGAGACAGCCATGAATCCACAGCAGTGCTGCAGTCACAGCAGCTTCCTGCATACCAGAGAATAAGGCACAGCCGTCCAGGTGCCTGGCTCTGAGGCCCCAACATAGGATGTATCATTTGGCTGAACTTGCCATCTAAGGTGGGAGCTGCACCTAGATTACATCTTAGCGATGGTCCTGGCCTCTGCTAACTCCTGAACTGGGCCTAGGAGTTTTTGGGGAAAGGTCCCGTTAGGAGGGACCAAAATTGTGCTGGGAGCTGTGCTAACAACCTCTGGACAATGACAGGTTAGTGTTCACGTCCAAATACTAACACTATTTAATTTACTGGTATAGAGGTGTGGACTGTGTTCCTGTGCCTTTGGAGAGGCTCTGAGCCTTGTGATAGCTGAGCAGACATTGGCAGAGCACAGGTGGCCTCCCACTTGCTGCTTCCCCAGGTGGTCTTGGTGCTGTACCTGAACTGGGCTGGATAAGGAAAGCATTCTTCTCGTTGCCACTGACGATGCTGTATGTGATGCGCCCAGAAGAGCCCCCCGTGTGCATAGCTTGGATGCTTGCCACGGCAGTGCCTGGAAGAGAGTGAAACAGTGTGAAGGGGCAGCAGAGTCTCAGGGCAGGTAGCAGAGAGGGTCAGGGTGGTGTGTGGGCAGCACATACTGTACCACAGGAACACAGCTCTACCTGAGGACACTGCTGCCAGAGGACACGAGATCTAATGGTAACTTTGGTCTGGGAGGCAGGATTCGTGGGGCCTGTCCATGGCCCCTCTACAGTCTCACTGTGACCCCTGGACACCTTCCAGGAGCAACTGGGCACCTGTAACTGCCTACAGTGATCTGAACACCCTGAGGCAAACCCACAGGGATTACCACCCTCAACAGCCTGGGCACCAGTCAGACCCTGCAGTCCCTTGGGTCTACCCAAAGCATAATGAGGCTTCCCAAGACCCTGCAGTGCTCCCTGGTTTGAGTTTCCTATAGCTTTGCCAGCCCAGCACCCACCTCCCCTCCTGTCCTGTCCCTTTTCATCCCAGCACTTGCTGGTCACTCTGTCCAGCTGATACCTGGGGCAGCATTTTCTGGCAGGACCACATCACTGGTGCTCCGGGGAAAGCGCAGCCCCCGGTAAGGCTCTTCCTGCAAATGGATCACCACCACACCAGTGGAGGAGAGTGCTGGCTGCCCCAAGTCTGTGGCAAGGATGAAGAGTGTCCGCTGGCGCTGACTGAGTGAGCCCAGGGGCTGCAGCAGTTGGATATCCCCTGTGTAGGAGTTGATTGCGAAGGCAGAGTTGGGGGTGGCAAGGCGATACAGGATGGAGGCATTGGCACCTGCATCCCTGTCCTCCGCCCTCATGGTGGCCACAATCTGCTTGAGCGGTGTGTGGCGGGACAAGTTGACAGTGAGTGGGCTGTGCAGGAAGGCAGGGGCATGGTCATTGACATCTCGCACCGTGACCGTGACACGCACAGCTGCGCTCTTGGGCTCCCATGGTGCTGAGTCCACAGCCTTGGCCAGGAAGCTGAAACTGGGGTGGCGTTCCCGGTCCAGTGCCTGGGAACTTCTGATGCGCCCACTCTGTGGCTCAACCTGGAACATGCCAAGTGACTCATTGCCCAGGTAGTAAGAGACCTGCCCATTGGTGCCCTCGTCAGGGTCCTCAGCCACCAGCTGCAGCACCAGGGCACCAACAGGCAAGTCCTCTGGCACCTCCACCACATAGGTGGCCTGAGCAAAACCAGGTGCGTTGTCATTTAGGTCCAACACCCGCACATTCACTGACATGGTGGCACTGCGCGGGGGGGTGCCATGGTCTTGCACCACCACTGTGAGGCTGTAGGAAGCAACTTGCTCCCGGTCAAGGGCACGTGCAGTGGAGAGGACACCGGAGACTGGGTCTAGGCTGAAATCCTGCCCAGGGTCTCCATCTGGAAAAGAAGAGAGGGAATAACAAGACAGCATGACTATAACCGGTATAAGGGAGGACAACATGAAGTCCATCCCAGTGTGGCCTGGCAGGGAGGGTAGAGTGGGCTGTTCTCTGTAAGGCCCCAGTGGGATTGAACCTCCTTGGTCCGGGGTGGGGGGGTGAAGGGGGTGTGTGTGTGTATGTGTGTGTGTAAGAACTGACTCCAACAGCTTACAGGCCAGTGCTGCTGCCACAGGGAGCCCCCAGATAATGCATGGCATGGTAACAGCAAAGAGATCCCACTTAGCAACCTGTAAATCCAACAGGTCAGAGCAGCCAAGAGAGGTATGGAACTAGTCTGAGCTTGGGGAACCAGACAAGAGCCTGGGAAATGAGGAAGTGCAGCCTGTCCAGATCTTGGGGTGCTCTTTACTGGGGGCAGAGAAACTAGAGGGCTGAGAGGTGGCAGCAGCTATATGTGGTTTGGAGCAGGAGAGAACTGAAGTGGAAGAGGAACTGCCACAGGTGATGCTTCCTGGAGCCACGGGCAACCCAGGGTGAACAGCCCTTACCTACTGCTGAGAAAGAAGCTACAAAGCTCCCTGTGCGCCTCACCTGCCACGTGGTATTCCAAGCGCCCGTTCTCGCCTCCATCAGGATCGGTGGCCCGCAGGGTGTAGAGTGCCACGCGGCTTTGGTTCTCAGGGACCTCCACAGAGCAGGACTCACTCTCTAGGTGTGGGGTATGGTCATTCTCATCCCCGACTGTTATTCGCACAGTTGCCTTGGAGAGGTTGGGGGGCAGGCCACCATCCCGTGCATAGACTGCAGGAACACAGCAAGAGCACTCCAGGCTACCCTGCTAACTGGGAGCTGCTATCAAGGCTGTCATATGCAAATGCCCAATCACAGGGGCAGCCAGGCATGGGATCACTGGCATTGCGGCATGCTCAAACAACCCAGCAGTCCTGTGCGCCTCACAAACCCCCATCGCTTCCCATGGCCTGATCTCCCTGCAATACTGCCCTACCCCAGCAGTAGGGAGCACCCACCTGCCTCCCCTGTGCTCCCTACCCCCATGCCTGCTGCACCCCTCTCATGCACCAGCACAGCCCTACCCATCAGCACGTGTTGCTCCTGCTCCTCGCGGTCCAGGGCATGTGTGGTGACAATAAGCCCCGTCTGTGGGTTGATGGAGAACGGCCCCCCAGAGAGACCCCCATAGGACACCTGCCCATTGGCACCTGCAGAGAGGAACATGGTTTGAGGGCAGCCCAGCAGCAACCCCAGGAGCCTCTCATTTGGCTCATAGCCCTGCACCTCCCTCCTCCCAGGCTTCCCACCTAGGGGTCACACAGGCTGTGGGACAAGATGATCTCACTCCCTAGCAAGTAAAGCCGGGGCAGAGATGTGTGGTGGAGGGAGGTCCCAGCCCAGCTTGTGGAAGGGAAGATGGGCCAAGGAACCTCCCAAGGAACAAAGGCCATTGTCTTGGGGAGCAGAGGGAATCACAGTCCCTGTTCTCATTCTCAGCTCCTCCCAGGATTCAGCCCATCTCTCATCTCCAGGCCAGGTGATGATCCTTCCCTCCATGGTCAGCCAGGCTGTCCAAACCAGGTGGGAGGGAGCACAGTGCACCCAGTCCTGGGTGCTGCATCCCCAGAAGGGCCCCTGATGCAGCTCACCCTCGCCCTGCATCCTCACCCAGGTCCCGGTCCGTGGCCAGCACCTGCAGCACAGGGCTGCCAGCTGGCAAGTTCTCCATGATGTGTGCTTCATACTCAGGTTTCTCAAAAGTGGGAGCCTCGTCGTTGACATCCAGCACCAACACGGACAATAGCTGTGTGGCGGAGCGGCGTGGGAAACCGTGATCCATGGCCACCACAGTCAGGTTGTGCTGGACCACCTCCTCCCGGTTCAGGGCCCGCACAATGGAGAGTGCGCCTGCAGACACAGGGAGAGGGGCGAGCTGGGATAGCACGGCACCAGGGCCGACTGTTCCCAGGACAGAGCTATCATAAGGCTGCAGGCACTGAGGTGGGCCAGGGACAGCCAGGTCTCAAGAGAGACAGCAGTATCATGCCAACTCGGTGCTATGCTCGGGGCTCTGTGCACCCCACAAGGCTCCCTCCTCCAGGTTCCCCAGCCCACGCCCTCCTTCTGTGCACCATGCTACATCCTCATGTATCCCTGCACCCTCCTCAGTCCCCGCATTCCCAGTGTCCCTGCCGCCCACCCTGCATCCTCTTGGGCCCTCACCAGTGCTGGGATTAAGGTGGAAGCGGCCGTCACTGTTGCCTGCTCGCAATGAGTAGCTCACACGCCCGTTCTCTCCCAAATCATTGTCCTGGGCCACCACATGCAGTGCCACGAACCCCGTCGGCTGGTCCTCCATGACGCTGACAGCAGCAGGTGAGAGGAACATGGGCACGTTGTCATTCTCATCAGTCACAAACACACGGGCTGTGACAGCTGCTGAGCGGCGCTGGCTGACGTTGCGGGCCTGGTCCGTGGCCTCTACCACCAAGAGGAAGGAGGCAGCAGCCTCCCGGTCAAGGCCGTGGCGAAGGGTCAGCAATCCTGAGTGGCTGTCAAGCTGGAAGGGAGCCCCAGGGGGCTCCTGGTGCAGCAGGGCATAGCGCACCTGGCTATTGGGACCCACACCATCCCTGTCCAGTGCCTGGAAGGTGAAGATGGACGAGCCAGCCTGGGCGTTCTCGGGTACCACGATGGTGATGGGATCTTCAGGGAAGGTGGGTGCCTGGTCATTGCAGTCCTGCACATGGATCTGTACTAGCACCAGTCGGCTGGAGGGATAGCCATGCTGCGTGTCCTCAGCACTCACCTGAAGCACATGCCGTGCCCCAGCTTCATAGTCCAACTCCCGGGCAGCATAAATCTCCCCTGTCACACTGTCAACCACAAAGGTGCCATCCCCACCACCTCCTACCACTGTGTAGGTCAGCTGTCCTCGTGCAGGGGCATCTGGGGGTGCCACTGAGCCGATCACAGACCCAGGCTTGACCCCCTCAAGAGGGTGCAGAGTCAGCACAGTGGCATCAGGCCGTGGCAGCACCCGGGAGGATGGCAGCACCTGTGAGGAGAGGCAGCAGTGAGGGGCAACACCAGGGTGCTGTGTGCCAGGGGGTCCTATAGGGAGCCAGTGGAGAGGGCGACATGGAGCCTGCAGAGAGCAGGTGTTGGGAGGCAAGCTCTCAGCTCTTGTGGCCTAACAGATGAATAGCAACCTGAAAAACATACTGAGAATAAGCACAGGTTTGACAGGGTGAAAGATGAGCTTCACCTGGGGAGCTAGGGTAGGTAAGGACAGACAGAGCTGCTGACTGGGCAGAGAAGGCTCAGGGGGGATCTTATCGAAGTACATCAATACCTGAAAGGAGCGTGTAAAGAGAATGGAGCCAGGCTCTTCCCAGTCGTGCCCAGTGCCTGGACCAGAGGCAATGGGCACAAACTGAAACACAGGAGGTTGCCTCTGAACATCAGGAAACATTTGTCACTGTGAGGGTGCCTGAGCACTGGCACAGGTTGCCCAGAGAGGTGGTGGAGTCTCCATCCTTGGAGACAGTCAAAAGCCACCTGGACATAGTCCTGGGCAACTGACTCTGGGTGGCCCTGCTTGAGCAGGGTGGTTGGACAAGATGACCTCCAGAGGTGCCTTCCCACCTCAACTATTCTGTGAGTCTGTGATTCTGTGATTGTGTTAGATGATACTGCAAAGGCAACAGACACCAGCAGAAACAATTCTGCAAAACATAAGCAAGAGTGGGCACGAAGAGAGGTAACACTCATCCAGATGAGAGGTACAGAGAAAGAAGATAACCCAGTATGATCCAACGATAAATAAATACTATTACTACTTTTATTAAAGATACTGAAGTTAATTTGGGGGTGAGGTGCACCTTTGGATGGGAGAGAGGATGCATGAAAAACAATAGTGTTATCTGAAGGGAAAACACGTTGAAGAACTCAGTGCAAGGAGCTGGGGCAAAAGCAATTACAGCAGAACTGTCAGCCCAGAGAGGTATCAAAACTAGAAACTGTCAAGCAAATAGCTACATTATAGGGATGCAAACAAGCACTTCAGGGACAACCAGCCTGCCAGCCTGGCCTCAACATTTTGAAGGCTGTAGAACAACTTTAATGACAAGAACAGTTACAGACACAGCATAAAAAGGAAATGGTATAAAACATATTGTGGAATGGCAAAAGGCAGATGTGCCAGGCTAACACAGTGTTTCTCTCCTCAAGGACAAAGGAAACACAGTGTATCTGACTTGCCTGGGTTTTAGCTGGGCTCTGATGCAGTAGCACATGGGAGATCACTCATTAAACTGGGGAAAGGCATGGTATGAGTATGGCTGTGTGACAGAAAGGACTAAAAGATTGAATGGCTCAAGGAGAGTGATTAGCAGGCCTTTGCAGAGATGGCTCTTGGCGCTGACATTCACTTTTGATAGGTGCAAGAGCAAAAGAAAGCTGAGTACGTTATGAACTTGCTGACAATGTTAGAGGGCACTGCCAGCACAGAGAAGCAGCAGAACATCAAACAAGGAGAGTCAAATGGCCTTGGGAACTGCAAGAACAAGGGCAGGAAGATGTGAAATGGTGTACTGTGGAAGTGCCTTGACTGGGGGGAAACCAGAGTCTCTGCTGTAAAAGGAAGCTCATTACTAACAACAGAGAAAGGACTTGGCTGTCTGGGCGAATACAGCAGACAGTGAATGCCAAAGTTACACAGACATGAAGGAACACTGTTTTCGGTAGATGCTGGGAAGAATTAATGTCTCTGTGCAGGAGACCTTTATGGTCTTCTCTGCAACAGCATATCTAGGACAGGGTTGGCTGTCCAAGTCTGGAAAAGACAGAACTGCTTACTATGAACGCGGTTGACCTCTTTACAAATGAGAACATGCACAGATGTGGCAGATAGACCCATCCTACATTCTCCACACAGATTTTAGGGCTGGATCAACAGCTCAGCAAGGGCAGAGGGTGCCCTGGGATGAAGGCGGTGGAGGGTGAGGGTGAGAAGGTGGGGGCTGCCAAGTAGCTGCATAGTGTCCTCCAGGAGGTGAGTGAGGGGTAGATAGTGCAAGGGGACAAGAGGAGCTGGGGTGCTGGATACCTGAATGCGAATGATGGCTGACGTACTGCGAGGCACCGTGCCGCGGTCGCTGGCTGTCACAGTGAAGATGTACTCAGCACGATCAGACCGGCGTAGAACTGTGGCAGTCCGCAACTCTCCAGTAGCCATGTGCAATGTGAAACGCTCTGCCCAGGCTCCTGCAGAAAGAAGATGAAATGCTGCAGGGAGAGGCAGAGAGGAGGGAAGGCAGGGGTCAAGTCGGGATGGAGGAGGGAGTGCGGTGTGGCAGGGCTTGGGCAGTGGGCACCCATCTGCCCACAAGGGTGATGGCTGCAAAGCAGAGAGCAGCATCAATTAGTCAGTTCTTCAGCTCATACCTATCAGTGAGTAGATGATGGTCCCATTCTCACCCTCGTCGGGGTCCTTGGCCTGCAGGGAGGCGACTAGAAGTCCCGATGGCTTCTCTTCCAGCACCTGCAGTACAGCCCAGGGAGCAGCTCAGTGGCACAGGGCACTCCTTCAGACTACCCCCACAAACCCCCAAGCACAGCACAGGATCTGCACCTTCCCACACCAGCCCTGCATGTCATCCAAGGCACAGCAAGATCTACAGGCTGTGCCTGAGGCTGGGCAACATGGAGAAGTCCGCAGTAAAGCTGGCACAGGGAGTTTCTGCCTTGCCAGCCCTCCTCCCATTCTGCCCTGTTTAACGACCAGCTTAGCAGCATTGAGGCATGCTGCAGCAGTGAGTTGCAGGGTGATGGAAGGACACTATTTCACCCACGTTACATCCAAAGCCTCTACAGCTAGGAAAATCCAGGGCTCCACGACAGTCCTGGTTCTCTCTGCCCCTAACAGACCCCTTCAGCTGCAAATGCAAAGCTGTGAGCACTGACAGGCTTAGAGGCCAGTCACCCTGGCAATGGAAAGTGATTTCATAGAATCATAGAATCATAGCATCGTTTTGGTTGGAAGAGACCTCCAAGATCATCGAGTCCAACTGTTAACCTATCACTACCAAGTCCACCACTAAACCATGTCCCTAAGTGCCACATCTACATGTCTTTTAAATACCTCCAGGGGTGGTGACTCAACCACTTCCCTGGGCAGCCTGTTCCAATTTCCTCAGTTCCCACCAGCCAGCCCAGGGAGGTTTGTGATCTCTGGAAAGACAGCTGGCAGTTCTTCCTGGGCTTGGACACCTGGACTCTTAGGGCTTTTCCCTTCTCTCCTTTGTTCCTAGTTAGCACTGCTGACTGCCTGTCTGTTGGCACTTAAGACCACCATTTTATGCCGGTGCATCACAGTACCATCAAGACATTAATTACGCACGTGCTCAGCTAACCCCACATTCTGAGGTAAGTTACCAGCTTCCTTACAGAGACCATATGTAACAGCATTGCATGCAAGCACCTTTCCTGGATAGTTATGGAAATGGATGCATCCCCATTATTGCTCCTCACTACTTGTCAGTTTTTGGAGTACCCTCAGCAAACAACCCATGCCTGCTGGCAGTCCTGTCTCTCCTCCAGCACAGCCTCCTTGCACCTACCCACACCTCACTGGTAGAGCAGGTTCCCCACTTGGCACAGACTCTGCAGTCCCTTCCACACCAGAAGACAACAAATTCACATCCTGAGGTTACGGACCTCAAATTCACATCCTATCAGCATATCCCACAGCACAAATCATCCTCACAGATCCAGCTGTGCTAGGTGATCTCTGTGTGGTACCACTTTGATGCATTTATGAAAAAGACAAGTGGCATTCGAGCAAGAATCCAAGGAAAGAAGCTGCAAGCTCCTGAGAGGAGGCAAGTGTTAATGCTGTTGCACAAGCTGCTGGCACCACGCTGGTGGCGCTTGGGAGGGGAGACCAGAGGAGCTGGACTTGTTTAGCCAGGCCAAGCAGTGATGTGACTGCACTCTGTAAACACTGGAGAGAGGGGAGGGAAATTCCAAGGAGAGAGAAGAGCTATTTAAGCAAAACCACAATATTGGCACAAGAACAAATGAGTATAAAGTGGTCAGAAATTAGTTTAGGCTGGAAATTAAGAGATGGTTTCTAACTACCAGATCAAGGAATCTGGAACAGCATTTCACAGCAGCGATGGAGGCAGAAGACCTTCTAAATATAGCTTGGCTGTTTATGAAAAGGAGTGTCTGTGTGGACACCTCTGAGCAGGGCCATGCTTAGGAGTCCCCTTCCAACCCCTCCTCTGTAACAGGCTGGGGCAGGGCTTACCCCCATGCTGTCCCTAACTGCCCTCAACCAGGATATAAGGGGCTCCTGCTTCGCGTGCATGGTCACGCTCCTCTTCCACGAGGAATCAAACTCCATCTGAGGAAAGCAGTGACTCAGCAGAGGAGTTAAATGAGCAGCATCTACACAGGCTCCATGTACAAATGCCATTTCAGATGCATAAACAGAGGAATAAACAGCAACAGAAGTGGTCTTGCCTCTGCAAAAACCTCAGCCTTAGTAAAATTGCTACCAGGCAGGCTTGTCCAGGTCTGATGTCCACCCTCCAAGAAGGTTGTTTCAAATACCAGCTTGGTTGAAACACCAGAGACCTATCTCAACCACTGGCATAGCTCTGGCAGTGGATATATAGAGAAGATGCAAGAAATAGGGTATGTATGGAATAATCCTCCTGTGAAACCTTCCCAGCTTCCAGCAGTCTGTGGCTAAGTCACTTCCTGAGCCACAGATCGTATTTTTATTCAACAGCCTTTGATGGATTTTTTTCTTTCCATGAATTCATCTAATTTTGAACCCATGCAACTTTTGGCAATGATTTCACAATTTAATTATGTTCTGCATGAAAAGCATTGCCTTTGTTTATTTTAAACCTGCTGCCCGGTCATTTCTTATGAAGCTGCCTAGGTCTTGTATTGTGAAAAAACCAACTTCTAATTTCTCCATGACTTTCTCTGTGCCATTCACTGCACACCTCTGTTATATTCCTGCAGTTTCTTCCATGCCAAAGAATGTTCAAGTATTTTCTTTCTGCATGGAAACCATTATCTACTGGAGATCACATTAACATCCTTTTCTGAACCTTTTCTAGCACCATTGCTTATTTAGTGGAATGGAGGCAGGGCAGAGAGCGTGTGCAGAATTTGAGATGTAGGGTAATGATGTTTTCTTTCATTCTTTGTTCCTTTTCTACTAAAACTCAGCACTTGATTTGCCTTTTTGACTGTGGCTGAGCCCTGAGCTGACATTTTCACAGAGCATTCATGGCGATGCCCCAATCTTCTCCCTAAACTTAAGTAGCCAATTCAGAGCCCACCACTGTGTAAGTGAAATTCATATTGCTTTTTGCCATGTGTATCACTTTCCAGTTAGCAACAGTGAATTTAATCTCCTTTCCTAATTGAACAGTAAAACAAGATCCTTCTACAGTTCTTCACAGGGACCGCTCACCTTTATTACTATGAACAGACCAGTAACATGAACAAAAAAATCACCTCTTCTGGAGGATATATGAAAATGCTAAATAGCAAGGATACCAGCACCAGTCCTAGGCACCCACCAGTGATATCCTCCCTCTGTGAAAACAAACCACTTCTTCCTTCCCTTTGCTCCCCCTCCCCTTTCCTAGTGATCATTCCCTGGGAGGACCCATTACTACTGCATTTCCTGTGTGAACACCACCTGGTCCTGCCAGTGTGCTACCAATGTGCTCGACAAGCTCATCTTGCAACCCTACAGTGGGAGATACCCCTCTAGCTGATGCTTAAAGCAAGGTGCTGATACAGAAACCTCCCTCTCCTTTGCCTAATGAACATCGATATGAATACTTCACGGAGCAAGTCTGCAATATATCACTGAGCTTTCCATTTATCATTCAATTTTTACTTTTCCCTCCAAGCCTTTCTTCTACACCTAAATCATGATTAACAGCAGCCTCTTCCTGTGTTTCACCCTTCTCTACCAGTGTTTCTAGCAGGAGAGCTTCAAACCAAAGTGCCAAAATATTTGTTTAGTTCAAAACTGTCATAGCATCTACCTGCCCTCAAGACTCTAAATCTGGCCCAGCCTTGCTCTGTCTCCTGAAGGATGCGTATGCTTTTGTGGTACCTTTGTATGAGAAGAGACCTCCCAAGCTCCAGCAGGACACTCCCAGCATTTCATGCCCCTAAACACTGGAATCAACTGCAGAGCCTGCTGTGCAAGTGTGTTGCAGGTGTCCCCACACAGGAGACAGGACACTCAGCAGACTGCAGACACAGAGGGTGAGCAATGCCATTTTGCAGAGCCTGTTCAGCTGCAGTCTCAGCAATGCCACGGCTGGCTGGTCCCTGGCCTGCAGGAGTGACTCAAAGGCCAGAGCCTTGCTCAGAGAGAGGACAAGACTAACTTTGCCTTCCTCTGCCTCCACCAGGCCCTGATAGATGCCTTCATCCAGGCCAAGCCTTGCCAGACTGTTTTGCAAGCAGAGTGCGCCAGCTGGACATGCAAGTAGGAGACTGGGCAAGGGATGACTGTGACCTGGAACAGGAAGGGAGAAAGTAATGAGCAGGGAACGCCTGACTGGAGTGGCCGAGTGTCCCCAGGGTCCTGGGCTGATGGCCACCCAGGTGCAGCAGTGACCTGCCAGTACAGGCCTGCCTGCTCTGACCTGCCTGGGTCAACCAAAAGGTTGCCATCACTGTGATGTTTTAAACCACAGTGCAAATGGCTTTGAGCACACTGCCTGAAGTGCAGCAACATGCAGAGCAAGAACATTCTTTCAGTTGCAGGTTCTCCCCACTTTGTGCAGAGGAGATGAGGGCAGGGCCTCAATTGCCCATCCTGCTCCGTTGCTGCCAGCGCCACTTGGCTGGCTCCAGCGAGCCCTCGCCACACGTGCCACTCCACAGGGGCCACAGCAGAGCAGATGCAGCCAGCTTGGAGTGGGAGTGGAGGGTTGGTCCTCACTTCTGTTGAGCTGCACAGACATAATTCGGTCTGCAGCACATTCAGTGCCCGGGTGACTGCTGCCACCACACAGTGCTGAGAGGGAAAGCTAGGCTGGGACCCATAGCAGATTCTCAGAAAACCCTTGTGAGCACAAAGTCCAGCTGGGCAGTGCTTTCTTGACCTCCCAGAAAGCTGAGTGGGCTATACCAAAAGTCCTGAGACCTAGAAGTTAACAGCACCCTGTGCCACTCTGCTCGCAAGTGTTTTACCCCTGGCTCCACTGGGTCAGGTTTAGGGCTCCCTTTCGCCTTCCCTCCTTGCAGGCATGTGTGAGCCAAGAGCTTCTGCCTGCTGGTCAGTCCTATTGGTCTCAGAGTCCTCTGCAGTCCTCACCTGCTCTGTGCACAGGGATGTCTGTATTTCCCCAGGACATGCCCACCTTACCACATCTTGATCAGATTTACCAGACTGCCCTGGCTGCTGCATGGATTCAACTTATGCCTGCTTATCTCCCACCCTGAAACTCTCCTGTGGGCCCCTGCCCACTCCCCTTCCCCCTGCAGAACCACCTGCCCCAAACCCAGAGGCTACCACACCACTGCCTCACCAGGGCTCCAGCCTGCTGCCCCTACCTGCACGGGTAGCTCCTGACCACTGGCCACGTGAAGGAAAGCAGGAGCGTTGTCATTCTCATCCAGCACAGTGACATAGATGGTTCCTGTGGCACTGCGAGGTGGTGCTCCCCCATCCTGCACGATCACCAAGAGCTGGTAGCTGGACTGCTGCTCCCGATCCAGGCTATGCTTGGTGCTGAGCTCCCCTGGAGGGAGAAGTGGGGACACAGCTCAGCCCAAAAACCTCTTTAGAGAAGAGCCTGTGCTCAGGTATGTTGCTGGAGAGCCCAGCACTACAGGGGTAGGAAGATGAATATTACGTTGCGGCACTGGCCTGGCCCGCATCACTTTTTACCTGCCCTGGGCTTTCTCCCCAGCCAGCCCCAGCCTAGGAAGCCAGGAAGTCTCTCACCTGTCTGCGTGTGGATAAGAAAGTTGGGATCGTGCTGGAGCAGGCGGTAGGTGAGCCGGCTGTTCTGCCCAGCATCCCGGTCACTTGCCATCACCCTCCCCACACTGCTACCAGGAGCCTGATTCTCAGGAACAGTGAAGAAGTAACGCTCCTCACTCAGCCGAGGGCTGTTGTCGTTCTCATCAGTGATGCTGATCCGTACAGTGCTGGTGCCTGTTTTCCGGGCTTCCCCCCCTGCACCACTGCCTCCTGCTGAGGCCAGCACTGTGAGCACATACAGGTCCCGTGTCTCCCGGTCCAGCGCACTTTTGACATACAGCCAACCACTCTCAGGCATGATGCCAAAGCTGGCAGCATCCCCATCTGCACGCAAGTGGTAGGTAAGGGTCATGGATTCTGCATCGCGTGCCAGGGCCCGCACCTGCAGGAAGCGGGTGGAGACAGGCACACCTTCCCGCACCTCCACGCGGTAGGTGAGTGTGTCAAAGATGGGCCCATTGTCGTGCTCGGCTTGCACATGCACCAGTAGCGTGAACGTGGAGCTGAGCTGGGGAACGCCACTGTCTCGAGCTACAATGGCCAGCCTGTAGGCTGTGCTGGCTTCATATTGCAGGGCCCCGATCAGTCGCACCGCCCCCGATGAGCGCTCCACACTGAAGGTGCCATCACCTCCTGACACCAGCTCAAAATTCACCTGACCGTTGGCACCGCTGTCACGGTCCTCGGCCTGCAAAGTGTACACTGTAGTCCCAGGTTCTGTGGCCTCTGGCAGCAGAATGGAGTCGGAGGGAGCTGGGAACACTGGCACATTGTCATTCACATCGGACACAGAGATTTTCACACGTGTGTTGCTATAGGCAGGAGGTGAACCACTTCGGGCCTGGACATCCAGAATGAGGACTGCCTGGGACTCATGATCAAGAGGCAGGCTGGTGCGGAGCTGCCCGGAGGCGGAATCAATGGAAAAGTAGCCATGAGGATCCCCCGAAGAGATGGAATAAAAGATGTCATCAGCATGACCTGTGGACAAGGAAATGAAGACAGGAAGAATGATTTGTGTACCCGGCTCACCTTCTCAGCCCCCTACAGACAGCAGCAGGGTTGGGCAGTGCTGACTGCAGCACACTCTGGTCGGAGATGCACAGCAGCACTGTGTACATGTGCATGTATGCACAGATGCATGTGGACAAGTGTGTGTGTACGCATGTGTGTAAGCACATGTGTGAGAGTATGCGCTAAGTTGAGTGACAATCTCACAGGTGCACATTCGGATGTGCGTGCTTCTGTGCGTGCGTGGAGCTCCCAGAGCAGGGTTGCTCTGTGAGGAAGTGTGATACTGGACCTTCAAGACGATGCAGGGACAGGGAAAGTGACTGCATACAAAAGGGACAAGCCCGTACCTGGAGGGTTCTGGGCCCGGACAGACCCCACACTGGCACCCTGCAGCACGTCCTCAGGCACTGTGAAGAAGTACTGAGCTTGCTCAAAGACAGGGGGTGAGACTGTGCCCTCCACGATGCTGATGTTCACCTGGGCGTTTGGCTGTGCCTGTAGGCCCCCACCATCTTGTGCAGAGATCACCAGCTGCACCAGGGTGTTGGCTTTACCACTCAGGGACCATGAGAGGGAGATGACACCTAGGGAAGAAAGCAGTTCAGAGGGCGCTACGCCTGCAGCCCTGCCTGTCGTCTGGCACCAAGGGAACAGGCCAAACCACAAGCTTGAAAAGAAAGACTTAAGAGGGCAGCAAACAATGTGCGTCACGGGAAGGGGGAGCTTGCCGTGGAAGAACTGGATTAAAGAAGAGGAACCCTCCTGGGAAAGCCTCCCCAAATCTTCCTTTCTCAACCTTAAGCCCAGCCCTGAGGTAAGCAGTGGTAAGGGCTGGGGGAAACAAGACAGAGGGCAGGTCCTGGGAGAGGGAAAGGAGGAAATAGGGCTTCCAATGTGGGGCAGAGGGTGAGGGTCACGACACAGCAGGTGGGATCTGGGCTGGGGGGAGGCTCTTGGAGAAAATGTAGAACTGAAGGACCATCCTCTTGACAGGCCCTACAAAGGAGGTGGCCCTGCATCAGGACGGCTGGTAGGCCTGTGTCATCCCAGTCACATTCTGGGAACTTGGGGACGAGTATGGAGAGACCTCGATGCCTGTGCTGAGCACAGGACACCTTCCTGTCCTGCTGAGAGCCCCTGGCACCATGCACTCACCTCCCCAACAGAAACTGCTCTGGCTTTGGTGGCCAAAGCAAGGCAGAGCAGATGCAGCCAATGAGAAAGGTGGGACTGAGTGCGATAGAGAGTTATAGGGAAGGAGAGTAAACTGAGCAGGGGAGAGAAGGGAACTGGGCAGGGACAAGAAACTAAGCAGCATACAGCCTGATGGGGCAAAGTAAGCAGCATGCAGGAGGAAAGGCGCAGTGAGTCAGGGATGGGGAATGAGGGAAAGGAAGGAAGACGGGACAAATGAGGAACAGAGCAGGGAGCAGAAACAAGAGGTCAGAGACTGAGTCTGGGAGGGGGCTGCCACAGGCTCAGGAAGCCAAGGCAGGGAAGACGTGGCAGGGAGAGGAAAAGATGTATTCTGGTGGCAGATTGCACTGCTGAGATGGCCAAGCAGTGACCCTCAGGTTGTTTTTTACACCTGCCCACATCCCACTGCTCTGATTGCTGCCTACTCTGGCTGCTCCCTGAGCTCTCTCTCACCTGTGTCCTTGTTGAGGGAGAAGAGAGGGGGTGAGTTTCCCAGGACAATGCGGTAGGTCACTTTCCCGTGCAGCCCCTCATCCTTGTCGTGGGCAGTAACACGCAGCACAGCTGTACCTGGCATGCTCTGTGTGCTGATGCTGGCAGCATACTCCAGCGGGTAAAACACTGGCCGGTTGTCATTTATGTCCTCCAGGAAAACCTTCACATACACCATGGAGTTCAGGCCACCCTGTGGAAGGACCAGATCAGAGATGGTGCAAAGAGCAGGGGCAAGGACAACAGTATCCCCTGCACAGTGCTGGATCAGCAGCATCGCATCCCCACGGCCTCTCCAGCACTCACCCCATCAACAGCAGTGATGGTGAAATCATAGGCAGACGTGCCCTCATCACGATCCAGAGGCTGCACAGTGCACAGCTGTCCCGTGTGCTTGTCGATGCTGAACTGTGTGGGGACAACACTGCCGATGCCAGAACCAATGGAGTAGGAAAGGGAGCCAAATGTGCCGCTGTCTGCATCTGTGGCTGTCACCTGGATGAGGGAAGGCACTACATGAGCAGGGCCAGCATCACAGAGAAGATCACCAGCCAGACTCAGCCCATCACCTCCACCACCTCCACAACCCAGTCCTGCCCTCTGCTCTGTGGCCCACAACCACTGCACAGTCCTCAAAGCTGGCCATAGTAAAGCAAACTGACAGTTACCACCTCAACCCTGCAATTCTTGTCCCAGACAAGCCACTAGTTCCTCTGCAGCCCTCCATGCAAGAGGACAGGACCTCCCAGGGGCCCACTGGCTGCGGACAATGCCCTGGGCAGTGCTACAGGCAGCTGTGGGGCACCCCAGGATCAGCCTATGCTGGCTCGGTCCCCGTGAGGGGACACAGAAGTGGGGGAGCACAGCACTGCAGACTCACAAGAGCTGCAAAATGCTTTCTATATCTACAGTACTGCCACAGGTCCCTGCACCACCAGAGGTGCCTTGTTTCAGGTGATACCTCCCTTCTTGCACCCCTGGGGCAACATCCATGACCCAGGTCAACAGACTTGCCTTAGCAAAAGAAAAGGCCATATGGAGAGGGGGGTGCAGAAAGGCCAAGCCTCACACAGATGCCAAGGATCTAGTAGCGAAGCAGCCCTATTGCACCCAGCTTGATCGGCTAGCCAGGGACAACCCATGCTCTCGCAGCAGCTGCCCCTGTCTCTCTGCTCCTTCTTTTCTGCAAAGATGCTGTAGACAAGATAGGAAGAAAAACAGCCCTCTTTTCACCATGACCCTAGCTCTGCCCTGCTCTCAGAGCTCTGTGCCCAGCAGCCCTGGGCTCTGAGGATGATGACTGAGGGTGGCATTGCCCTGTGACAGCCAGGGCCCACCAGAGCCTGGGGCACGTAAATTGCATTAGCAGTTACAGACACAGCAGGAGGATTAAAACTGCTCCCTGCTTGCAATGCCCCAGTTCCTCCTTGTGCTCCTTGCAGAGCTCAGGTCAGCAGAAAACAGCTCCTTCCCCCTGACCCCAGCATCACTGCCCATGGCTCATCCACCAGCTGGGAGCTCTGCACAGAGAACAAAGCTAGAGGACGGAGCCAGGAGGGAGGCAGCTGGGCCAGGCCCGGGTGAAGTGGAGTTCAGGCTTCGTCAGCCACAGCTCCTCCCAGCAGCAGCGCTGGGGCCTCGGCTCCCGTGAGCGAGAAGCACAGGAACGTTGCACACGCGCCAAGGAAAAGGCCCAGCTGGGGGCTGCAAACAGCTCTTTCCTTCGGGCAGGGCCCCTAACCTGAACCACTCACCCGATTGTCAGAGATAGAGGAACAACAAGAGAGAGTACAGAGAACAGCTGGGCCAGGGAAGAAAAAAATAAACCAGGTAGAGGTGGGACCTCCCTCCCCCCTAGACCATATGCTCTGCACTCCAGGGAGGGGATGCAGCACCTGAGATAGCCCCTTGCCAGTTCTCCTGCTCAGTGATTCACAGCCTCCAGGGACGGGAGGCAGCACCTGCAACACACCCTCACCAGCTCTCCTGTCCTGCGGCCTGTGGTCTAAGGGGATACCTGAGGGGAGAAGCTGAGAGCACATCTACAGTGAGCACCATGCTCCCTGTACAGAGTATTTGCTCCCCAACCCTGCAGCAGCTGCCAGAAGAAGCGCCATGAAACAGGATCCCCCTCCCCTGCTCCAGCTGCAGAGCACTCAGAGACACAGGTGCCATGACAGCAGCCTGGCCAGAAAGCACTTTGGGAAATTGGACCCACCTGCCTCCCCCCAAGTTCAACATCCTCCCTCCCTCCTGCCCTGTCTCCCTTTGCTGTGGAGCTGCTCATTTGAGAGTATAAATCTGACCTCACTGACATTGCTGAAACCTATATTCAGGTTATCTGTATTCTGGCTCCATGTTGGATATTATTATTGGGGTAATAGCCCTGTACCAATACACTTGAGTTGTGTGCCATGCCTGGGTTTTAGCTGGTAGTGTTCTCTACCACTGCAGATGGAAATGCACCTGAAACCGATAAGCTGCCACAGTGCCTGGAATAGGCATTATGTGGCAAATTAATAACTTCTTTCCTTCAAAATGAACTGCTTATCAGTCTGAAAGTGTCTAAAATGCATGTCAGCTGCTTTAATACACTGTACAGCAACAAGCTCTGCAGCAGAGTAAGATATTTTCCTTAGGGTCCTCGGGCTAAGGGCTCTGGTGCTTCCAGAACAGCCTCACTTCCCCACCTTAACCATCCTCTGATGGTCACCATCCTAAGAAAGATACCCACAGGGGAAGCTATCTGGAAATCCAGCTTTCTGCCACAGGAGCTGGGTCAGATTTTGGGAACAAGGAAGAAACAGACAAGCTCTCACTATTATGCAGTACAGCACCATCTCCCTGGCTGTTCCTTGGTACCCAGAGCCATCTCCCGGCAAGACTGCCTGATGGAACTGGCAGTCTGGCATCAGAGGCAAACCTAGCTGTAGAGCCAGGGCAAGGCATCCTCAGAAAAGTTCCCCATTCAAATGTGTCTGGCACTCTATCTCCCCATCCTGCTGTGGGACTGCCTGTGGACCAACGGTCTAACACAAACCCTGCCTGTACAAGCCCACACAGAGTCCAAGAGAGGTCACATCACTGCTACACCAGCACTGGTGCAACCATTACTGGAGACTTGTGTCTGGTCCTAGTCTCACTTGGAGGAGTGGTCCTAAATTAGTGCCTAGAGAAAAGCCACAGGAACAACAAAACACCTGAAGGAGCAGCTAACAGTGTTAGCTCAGCGTGGGGCAGCTGGACAGTTTGCTTAGCATCTCTGCCACTGTGTGGAGAGGGAGTGGGGCTGTGGCTGGCACACCCCCCAGCCTGAGCTCTCCTGCCCGCAGGCAGGCAGTGCCTGCAGACCACTGATGCCCTGTGTGTGCATTTTGTGGGATGGGGCTGGCTGCCTGCCTGAGGCCAGCCCACGCTCAGCAGGGCCTGACGCAAGCCCTGAAGGCAGTGCAGATCCCCGCTGTGGCTGGGGTGATGCCTCCTGGGGACTTCTCTGAGAGGCAGTGCAGGGTTTGATCAGCCACTAGGTATGGCAGACACCTCAGTCTATCTGGCGTGTGTAGCTGGGACCTACGGCTGCACACTGCAGAGAACACGCAGTCTGGGATGTGGTGCACATTTTTAGCTGTGAGGATAATTAACCACCAAAAGGGCTCATGAAGGCCTGCGGTGAATTCACCACTCCTGGAAATTTTTAAACCAAGTCTGGATATTTTTCTAGGAACTTTGCTAGAAGCTAATGCAGGGCAGCCCCAGGCTCTATATTTAGCGCCCACCCCAAATCTTGGATCAAGAGCTGGTTTTACCATAGCTTACTTATGAGGCTCCTGATGTTTGCCTGAGAAATAAGAGGGAAATGGGGTCAAGCTGTCTGTGGGACAGCCCAGGAAACACTCTATTCGGGGTTGTGCAAGGCCTGCTGCCTGAATATGTGGGAGCAGGAGTCAAAGCTCTGAGCCTGAATGGAGCCCGTACAGCACCCTCACCTCTGACTTCTTCGGACTTCTTGCAGGGCCAAGACTGACTGTTCCCAGGAGGAGCTATGTGAGAGGAGAAAGGAGAGAAGGAGAAGGCTGCAGCTGGGAACAAGACACCTGCATGAGCTTGCAGGGTCAGCAGATAGATACGAGATGTGGACAAAGCTGTGGTGTCACCTCATCTGCACAGGATACCTGCACAAGCTTGCAGGATCACCACGGATACACCAGGCACAATATGCAGAGGTGAAGTGCATGCTGTGTTTCTGCCAAAGACTACAGTGTGTGCAGCTGCAACCCCATGTGCCAAGAAGAGAAGTGTTCACAAAGCGCAAGTGCAGGGAGACTCCCCACATTGGGTGAAAATATTCTGTGCTGTGTCGTCAGACAGCAGTGATGTCAGAGCCCAGCATTCTCTCCCCATGCTGGGACTCCAGAGGGTGCTCCCTGAGGCAGGGAGTGTGGTGACCCTGGAGCTCTGACATCAAGAGTCCAGATGTTCCCATTCATAGACCGAGCCAGATCAGCAGTGAGAAAGAAGCCATGGTGAATTGTTTCTATGGTTCATTATGTCCTCTGTTGAAAACCTACTTCTAATCACTGCTACTACCCCTGAGTCTGATTCTGCCCTTGTAAGACTAAGGGGCGGTTGTTCTCAGAAACCCTCTCTGTACTGGTATTGGCAGGTGGACCAGGCAACCCATTCCCTTCCTGGATAAACCAGCTGCACGGTCAGAGTGTTTTCTGGTCTGTAGCTTTCCTGTTCTATCCTGTAGGACCCCATTCTCCAAAGGGAAATCCTTTGCCATCAGGAGATAATGGCTGCATGAATGCATCCTGCTATTGCATGTGGGATGTGTTTCTGACAGCAATCAGCTCCTTGGTCTTGAAGAGAGAGGGAGACTGAGACTCAGGGTCCTGCAGAGCATCCTGCTTGAGTCCAGAATGAGGCCAGGGTTTCTGAGCAGCACTGAGTCAGTGCTCCCGCCTGTCTTTTGGCCTTGTCAAGATGCGCTTGGCTGCAAGCATGGTATTTCTCTGGAACCTGCTGCAGCTGTGCACAGCACATGAAGCATTACTCTCCCTCCATGCCTTGTCCTCTCATTCTGCCTACAGCATGCTCCTGGGATAGCCCAGCCTTCACACAGCCTCACATAGAGCCCACTCAGCCCAGGGCAGCACTGGTGTCCCCCAGCACTGCACACTGTGCTAGCCATGGCCAGGTCTGCCCTGCAACAGGCTACTACACGTCTCATATGTCCCACAGCACACCCCATCCCTACCTGCCTCTTGTGCCCCACACAGCTCCATCATGTCCCAGGCCCCATACAGATGCTCACATGGGCACTAGGAATGGTGCCTTTCTCTTGTCACCCCCAGTGACACCTCCATCACCTCCCTGTATTGCCAGCTTCCTCCACTGCCCTCTATCCAGGATATCGCCCTGGCCATACAGTGTTGCCCCACAGTTCTGCTGTGGCCATGCAGAGCTAGCACCTGACCATGGGCTGGAGAGCATAGCCTGGAATTGAGGCACTCAATCTCTTTTCATGTCTGCCTTTCCCCTTGCAGGGCAGTAAGCAAGGCAGCGCAGCACGGCCTCAACCTGTGAGGGTGTGCTGGCAGTGCTCTGGCTCAGGGCTAGCCGGAGCTCGTTGCTCTCCAGCAGTGCAGGGTTCAACAAAAATGCAAAAATGTGGAAGCCCTCGCTTCAGGGTGCAGTGATACTGAATTGTATAGATTCAGAAAGCAACTACCCACATTAACAGAGAAAAATCCACTAAAGGCTTTAATTACAAGGACATCAATGCTGGGCCAGGAAATCCCTGAGTTGAAGCTGGGACAGTGTGCCAAGGAGGCAGCAGTACCCAAGGGAAGCTTCTGGATCATAGACCCTGAGTCTCACAAAGAATTTCAATTTCCCAGGCCAACCAAGGGTGACACACAGCTGGATCTGCTGTTCACTAGCAAGGGAGAACTGACTGAGAATGTGGTAATCGGCGGTAGCCTTGGCTGTAGTGACCATGAAGTAGTAGTGTCCAGGTTCCTAAAGGGAGTAAGGAAGGAGAGTAGCAGAGTACAGACCCTGGACTTCAAGCAAGGCTTCAACTTATACAGGGAACTGCTAGGTGGGAGGGATCCCATGGGAGGCAGCTCTGAAGGCCAAGGGAGCTCAGGAAAGCTGGCAAGCCTTCAGGACAGCATACTCCAGGCACAAGAACAGTCCATTCCAGTACTCAGGAAAACAAGGAGACATATCAGCAGATGGCCTTGGCTAAGCAGGGACCTCAGGGCTAAGCTGCAATGTAAAATGGCAGCATATGGGAGGTGGACGCAGAGGCAAGCTACAAAGGATGTATTTATAAACATTGCCCAGGCATGTAGGGATGGTGTCAGGAAAGTCAAAGTTCAAGTGGGGTTGAAACTTGCAAGGAAAATTGAGGGTGCTAAGAAGAGCCTCTACCACTACATTAGTAGTAAATAGCTGAATAAAGGCCCATTTCTGAATGCAGTGGGTGATTTAGTGACAGCAGACACAGGTAAGACTGAGACACTCAATGTCTCCTTTACCTCAGTCTTCACCAAGGTCTCCCAGGCCTCCATGCTTTTTGAAAGGGTTCAGAGAGCTACCAGACAGGGATAAAGATTGAGTCAGGATTTATTCAGTGAACTTGATCCATACAAATCCATGGGATCCAACAGGCTGCATCAATGGATGCTGACAGAAATAGACTTGCAGGGCTGCTCTTTCAAATGTGGTGTAGAGCAGGGGAGATCCCTGACAACTGGAGGAAAGCAAATATTGCACCCCAGCTTCAAAAAAGGCCAAAAGGATGATCTGAGGATCTACACTCTTGTCAGCCACAGTTTGGTCCCTGGGAGAATCACGGAGCAAGTCTTCTTGGTGCATGTTTCTGGCCACATGGAGGAGCCTGGGAGGGGAACAACCAGCACAGACTGACCATCCTGTTTGCTTTCTGTGATGCAATGATGAGATCTGTGGTTGAAGGGATGACAGCTGTGGATGACAATTGCCTTGACTTTAAGAAGGATTTTGACACCTTCTCCCACCATCCTTATAGCCAAGGCAGGATGTTATGGTTTGGAGGGCTGGACAACCAGGTGGGTCAGAAACAGGTTGGAGGGTTGGGCTCAGAGGGTGGTGGTTCATGAGCTGTGCTCTGCCTGGAGGCGGGTGACAAGTGGAGCACCACAGGGACCAGCCCAGGGACCTCTCCTGCTCAACATCTTCAGCAATGACCCAGTGCAGGCACAGAGTGCATGCTCGTCAAGGATACAAATGACACCAACCTGGGGAGGGGGAAGCAGCTGACACGCTCGAGGGCAGGACTGTACCCTGAGGGCCTCGGGCAGGCGGGAGGAATGGGCAGACAGGAGCCACATGAAACTCAGCAAGGACAAATGCCAAGTCCTGCTCCGGGAAGCAGAGCACCCCTGCAACAGCACAGGCCAGGACTGCCAGGCTGGGGAAGCAGCTCCGGGGAAAATGTCCCAAGGGTCTGGGTGGGCAGCAAGCAGGACATGAGCCACAGTGCACCCTGGCAGCAAGGAGAGCCCAGCAGCACCCTGGCCTGTGTGAAGAGGGGCAGAGCCAGGAGGTCGAGGGCAGGGATTATCCTCCCCTCTACTCAGCCCTTGCTAAACCACATCCAGACACCGCAACTAGTTTTGGGCCCCCAGTACAAGAAAGACCTTGACAAACTGTGGCGAGTTCGGGGCGGCCACTGAGCCGGTCAGGGGCTGGAGCACCTGCCCTGTGAGGAGCTGCTGCGGGACAGGGGCTTGCTCAGCCTTCAGGAGAGAAGGCTGCAGACCTAACAGCAAGCTGCCAACACCAACGGGGAGCTTATCAAGGAAACAGAGCCAGGCTCTTCACAGTGGTGCACGACAGGAGAACAAGAGACCACAGGCATCGGTTGAAATGAGAACTTCAGGCTGGATACAGGGGATCACTTCACTTCAAGCATCACTTCCTCCAAGCTCAAGAGCAGTGCATCCCCGGGAGTAAGAAATCAAGTAAGGGAGGGAGGAGACCTGCAAGGATGAGCAAGGAACTATTGGCAAAACTCAAATGGAAGAAGGAAGTCCACGGAATGTGGAAAAAGGGACAGGCCACTTGGGAGGAATACAGGAACGCTATAAGGGTATGAAGGGATGCTACAAGGAAGGCTAAGGTCCACCTGGAATTTAATCTGGCAAGGGACATCAAGGGCAATAAGAAGGGCTTCTTCAAATACATTGGTAACAAATGGAAGACTAGGGAACACATGGGCCCTCTGCTGAATGAGGTGGGTGCCCTGGTCACGAAGGATACAGAGAAGGCAGAGTTACTGAATGCATTCTTTACTTCAGTCTTTACTGCTAAGGCTGGCCCCCAGGAATCCCAGACCCTGGAGATAAGAGAGGAAGCCTGGAGAAAGGATGGTCAAGGAGGATCAGGTTAGAGATCAGTTAGGCAAACTGGACACCCACAAATCCATGGGCTCCGATGGGATGCACCCATAAGTGCTGAGGGAGCTCGCAGAGGTCATTGCCAAGCCACTCTCCATCATCTTTGAAAAGTCATGGAAAACGAGAGAGGTGCCTGAGGACTGGAGAAAAGCCAATATCACTCCAGTCTTCAGGAAGGGCAAGAAGGAGGACCTGAGAAACTACAGGCCAGTCAGCCTCACCTCTATCCCTGGAAAGGTGATGGAACAGCTCATTCTGGAAGTCATCTCCAAGCATGTAGAAGAAAAGAAGGTGATCAGTAGTCAACATGGATTCACCAAGGGGAAATCATGCTTAACCAATCTGATTGCCTTCTGCGATGGCATGACTGGCTGGGTGGATGAGGGGAGAGTGGTGGATGTTGTCCACCTTGACTTCAGCAAGGCTTTTGACACTGTCTCCCACAGCATCCTCATAGGTAAGCTCAGGAAGTGTGGATCAGAGGAGTGGACGGTGAGGTGGATTGAGAACTGGCTGAATGGCAGAGCTCAGAGGGTTGTGATCAGCAGTGCAGAGTCTAGTCAGAGGCCTGTGGCTAGTGGTGCTCCCCAGGGGTCGGTACTGGGGCCAGTCTTGTTCAACTTATTCATCAATGACCTGGATGAAGGGACAGAGTGTACCCTCAGCAAGTTTGCTGATGACACGAAACTGGGAAGAGTGGCTGATACACCAGAAGGCTGTTCTGCCATTCAGCGAGACCTGGACAGGCTGGAGTGTTGGACGGAGAGGAACCTCATGACGTTCAACAAGGGCAAGTGCAGGGTCCTGCACCTGGGGAGGAATAACCCCATGAACTGGTACAGGTTAGGGGATGACCTCCTGGAAAGCAGTTCTGAGGAGAAGGACCTGGGCGTCCTGGTAGATGACAAATTCACCATGAGCCAGCCATGTGCCCTTGCAGCCAGGAAGGCCAACCGCATCCTGGGGTGCATGAGGAAGAGTGTGGCCAGCAGGTTGAGGGAGGATCTCCTCCCCCTCTACTCTGCCCTGGTGAGGCCCCATCTGGAGTCCTGTGTCCAGTTCTGGGCTCCCCAGTTCAAGAGAGACGAGGAACTACTGGAGAGAGTCCAGCGGAGGGCTACGAAGATGATTAAGGGAGTGGAGCATCTCTCCTGTAGGGAAAGGCTGAGGGAGCTGGGGCTGTTCAGCCTAAGGAAGAGAAGACTGAGAGGGGATCTCATCAATGCTTATCAATATCTCAAGGGCAGGTGTCAAGACGACAGGGCCAGACTCTTCTCAGTGGTGCCCAGTGACAGGACAAGGGGCAACGGGCACAAACTGGAACACGGAAAGTTCTGTCTGAACATGAGGACAAACGTCTTTACTGTGAGGGTGACAGAGCAGTGGAACAGGCTGCCCAGAGAGGTTGTGGAGTCTCCTTCTCTGGAGGTATTCAAAACCAGTCTGGACATGGTCCTGTGCAACCAGCTCTAGGTAAACCTGCTCTAGCAGGGGGGTTGGACTAGATGATCTCCAGAGGCTGCTTCCAACCCCTACCATTCTGTGATTCTGTGATTCTGTGAAAGTTTTTTCCCTGTGAGGACCATGCAGTATTGGAGCAGGTTGCCAAGAGAGGTTGTGCAGCCTCCATCCTTGGAGGTTTTCAAGACACTACTGGATGAAGCTGTGAGCAGCCTGGTCCGACCCCACAGCTGCCCCTGCTTCAAGCAGGCGGTTGGACCAGAGACCTCCCAAAGTTTCTCCAATCGGAATTACTCTGTGACTCAATAATCCAGCTGTTGCACCCTTTCCCCAGCACAGGCTATTGTGCACTAGTAAAGCAGCTTACTCTGCTATACAGAATATACTTTGCTCTGCTGTACTGGAGCTGCTCTTTGGCTCCTTGGCCAGCACTCAATGTAGCCCTGTGCTATATGGCCCTTTATCTTGAACATTGTAGGAACCCAGACTCAGGACTCACAACTGTTGCACACTCAGCAGCAGCCCCAGATTTGCTGCAGCAAATCCAGCCAGTCCCAGCAATAGATGCTTCCCTCTCCTCTTTTCCCAGTCACGCACAGGATCATAGAATAGTTTGGGTTGGAAGGGACCTTTAAAGGTCATCTAGTCCAACCCCCTTTCAATGAGCAGGGACATCTTCAACTACATCAGGGTGCTCAGAGCCCCATCCAGCCTGACCTGGAATGTTTCCAGGGATGGGGCATCAACCACCTCTCTGGGCAACCTGTTCCAGTGCTTCACCACCCTCATTGTGAAAAACTTCTTCCTTATATCTAATCTAAATCTACCCTCTTTTAGTTTAAAACCATTCCCCCTTGTCCTATCACAGCAGGCCCTGCTAAAAAGTGTTGCCCCATCTTTCTTATAGGCCCCCTTTAAGTACTGAAAGGCTGCAATAAGGTCTCCCCAGAGCCTTCTCTTCTCCAGGCTGAACAACTCCAACTCTCTCAGCCTGCCTTCATAGGAGAGGTGCTCCATCTCTCTGATCATTTTTGTGGCTTTCCTCTGGACCCGCTCCAGCAGGTCCATGTCCTTCTTGTGTTGGGGGCCCCAGAGCTGGACACAGTACTCCAGGTGGGGTCTCACCAGAGCAGAGTAGAGGGGCAGCATTACTTCCCTCAACCTGCTGGCCACGCTGCTTTTGATGCAGCCCAGGATACAGCTGGCTTTCCTGTGCCCATGGGGCTGGGCAAATGCAAGGCATTTGGGAGGGCTCCAGCACCACAGTTCCCAAATCCCTGTTAATCTTATAGGCAGAGGGCTGGAGGACTAGTCAGGTTTTCCTCAGATATCTGTGTCCTTACAAGAGGGCAGGAGCCTTGCACCAAGCCAAAGGCATACAGCACCCTAGCATCCCTCCACATGCATATACCACCATGTGGCTCTGCAGCTGCCCCCACTTCTGTTCATAACCCACAGCAAGGGTCACAGCATGCTGAGGTCCAGTGTGGAACAACAACAGGTACAGATTCCCAGGAGGTCTTCCCAACAGAATCTACATCTCCCAGACACATAAACATGCAGTGACATGCCCAGACACTGCAAACAACAGTGATTCAATATATTACATCCTACAAAGCCTCCACTCACCAGTGTCACACAGCAGAATGTACACATGTTCATGTGCTCATTCTGTTCCCTTAACCTCACCTGCAGGCTGCTTCTCTCCTGCAGCACTGCCTTGGCTTCACTGACCCCCTGCAGTAAGCCTGGGCCCATCTCTAGCACCTCCTGAACCTCTGTCTTGTGTGTTTTCACAGTTCCAGCATGTCCAGGGTCCATCTTTCATACCACTCTTTCCACTCCCAGGTCCTAGCAAGGGTAAAGCCTCTTTGTGCTGGCAGAGGCTGAGTTCCCAGGTGATATGTAGCCAAAGAGAGAAAATACTCACTGGGGAAGGGAGAAAGAAGCATGAACCAACCCCTTTCCCAAGGACCATGAGACATCCACTGTATTTGGCTTGGAACAAGTTTATGCTAAGGCAAAAGACAGCAATGGTCAGCAGGATCCTATGATGCCCTTCATTAGTTAATGTTTCAGTCCTAACGAGACAGGCTGGCAATTTTAAGATTATTCGGAAATAGGTTGTAGGCTTGGTTCTTGTTGTTTCCTCCTTACATCAGACAAGGGAAATAAGAGAATACAAGAGAGAACAAGTGACACACTGTGCAGCAGCACAGACCAAGAGCTGGGCTGCAAAGGAAAACCTGATGGAGGGGAATTAAGATTTTCCTTACTAAACAAGTGAAGCAAGAGGAGGGAGAGGCAGGGCGAAGCCAGGGAGGATATGCCACTTCAATATGAGGGGAAAGCCTGAACCAGAGGCCAAGATACTGATGCTGCTGAAGGAAGAAGACAACCTGGAGATCCAGCTGGAGATTAGGGGCTGGAGACTTGAGTCCAGGGCCAGAAACCAACAGCATCCTTAGGGGAAAAGCTGCATTTCACTGCAGACTTTGGAGACAAGATGTTTAGTATAGGCAGTTGTTAATCAGTGCTGCAGCCATGCCCCAGAGCAGGATGGGGACGCGGGGACAAAGGCACTCAAATGCTGACAGCTGCTGAGTGGGCAGTGAGCCCTTACAGACAACCCCAGCAGGATGTTTCATACATTGGACAGCCTCTCCATGTCTACAGAAGTTGTTTGCAACCACTATAAAAAGGCTGAGGATGTTCTCAAGTCTATATGCCTGACAAACAGTGAATATTTAGAGATGTGATTAGCCAGATACAGTAAACTCAGGCTTAGGAACATCATGACAGTCATGTGAACGCTAGTATGTAAAAGGCATGCCAGCAGAAGAAATGTGCTAACTGAAAAACACACAAAAATGCAAAATGTTAAAATAAAATAGCACAATCACCATCTGTGTGCCAGGGAGGAGAACTGGGAAAGGCCTAAAGGATGAGAGGCAGGGGGAAAAGGGATAGGACAGGAAATGCAAAAGGAACTGCAGAGTGTAGTGGTAGCATAAGGCTGGGATATGATACTGTTGTTTTTGCATTGAAAATCATAGAATGATAGAACAGTTTGGGTTGGAGAGGACTTTTAAAGGTCATGTAGTCCAAATCCTCTGCAGTGAGCAGGGACATCTTCAACTAGATCAGGTTGCTGATGTCAAGTCAGGAGAAGAAACTGGATGAAAGTGACAGACAAAACATATTATTCCTTTCATACAATCGATGCAAATGAAATGGCATGTGCCCCTTGGAACCCAAGAATGTGTTAAGGAACCCAAGGGATGAACCTGATGCTGCGTTTTGAAGACTTTTCTTTGATAGGTATAGAAGAGGCCGCTGTCACAGAGGGGCTCAGGGAATACATCTGGGGCATTTTCTGCTGAAATTGCTAACTGATCATTGTAATTACATGAAAACGTAGCTGTTTGCATTCAACTCCCAACTGGATTTGAATCTGCAAGGGATGTCAAAGTCAAGAAGAAGGGCTTCTATAAGTGCATAGGTGACAAAAGGAAGGCTAGGGAAAATGTAGGCCCACAGCTGAAGGAGACGGGGGGCCTGGTGAGACAGGACATGTAAAAGACTGGAGTATTTAATGCCTTCTTTCCCTCAGTCTTTACTAGTAAGACCAGTCTTCAGGAGTCCCAGGTCCCAGAGACTGGGGTGAAGACTGGAGAAAGGAAGATGTACCCTTGGTTGAAGAGGATCAGGTCAGTGAATTCTTAAGCAAACTGGACATACATAAGTCCATGGGCCCTGATGGGATGCACCCACGAGTGCTAAGGGAGCTGGCAGATGTCATTGCAAGGCCACTCTCAATAATCTTTGCTCCATCATAGTGTTTGGGAGAAGTGCCTGAAGACTACAGGAAAGTAAATGTCACTCCTATCTTCAAGAAGGGTCAGCAGGAGGACCCAGGTAACTACAGACCAGTCAGCCTCACCTTGATCCCTGGGAAGGTGGTGGAGCAGCCAATCCTGGAAACCATTTCCATGCACATGAAGGACAAGAAAATCATCAGGAGTAGTCAGCATGGCTTCACCCAAGGGGAAGTCATGCTTGACCAACTTGATAAATGACTGGCCTGGTAGATGAAGGAAAAGCAGTGGATATTGTCTACCTGGACTTCAGTAAGGCCTTTGACACTGTCTCCCATAAGATCCTCATAGACAAGCTGTTGATGAATGGGCTGGATGAGCAAACAGTGAGATGGATTGAAAACTGGCTGAATTGCTCAGCCCAGAGAGTGGTGATCAGCGACACAAAGTCTACTTGGAGGCCAGTAGCTAGTGGTGTACCTCAAGCGTCAATACTGGGTCCAGTCTTGTTTAACATCTTCATTAATGATCTGGATGATGAGGCAGAGTGTACCCTCAGCATGTTTGCTGATGACACCAAATTGGAAGGAGTGGCCAATATGCCGGAGGGTTGTGCTGCCATCCAGAGGGACCTTGACAGGCTGGCAAAATGGGCTGACAGGAACTTTATGAAGTTCAACAAGGGGAAGTGCAAAGTCCTGCACCTAAGGGGGAAGAACCCCGTGCAAGAATATATGCTGTGGGCCACCCAGTTGGAAAGCAGCTTTGCAGAAAAGGACCTGGGGGTCCTGGTGGACACCAAGTTGAGAGAGCAATGTGCCCTTGCTGCAAAGGCGGTGAATGGTATCCTGGGCTGCATCAGGAGGAGTGCTGCCAGCAGGTCAAGGGAGGTGATCCTGCCCCTCTACTCAGCACTGGTGAGGCCACAGCTGGAGTGCTGGTCCAGTGCTGGGCTCCCCAGTACAGGAGAGAGATGGACATACTGGAGAGAGTCCAGTGAAGGGCCACAAAGATGATGAAGGGACTGGAGTATCTCTTCTTCAGTGAGGGTGACAGAGCACTGGAACAGGCTGCCCAGGGAGGGTGTGGAGTCTCCTTCTCTGGAGATATTCAAAACCCTCCTGGATGCAGTCCTGTGCAGCCTGCGCTAGGTGACCCTGCTCTGGCAGGGGGGTTGGACTAGATGATCTCCAGAGGTCCCTTCCAACCCCTGCCATTCTGTGATTCTGTGATTCTGTGAAAGGCTGAGAGAGCTGGGACTGTTCATCCTGGAGAAGAGAAGGCTCAGGGGGGATATCATCCATACATGCAAGAGGACACCAAGGGGATGGAGCCAGGCTCTTCCCAGTGGTGCCCAGTGCCAGGACTAGAGGCAATGGGCACAAGCTGAAATGCAGGAGGTTCCCTCTGAACATCAGGAAGCACTTTTTCTCTGTGAGGGTGACCAAGCTCTGGCACAGGTTGCCCAGGGAGATGGCGGAGTCTCCATGCTTGAAGATATTGAAAAGCCATCTGGACATGGTCCTGGGCAACCAACTCCAGATGGCCCTGCTTGAGCGGGGGGGGGGGGGGGGGGGGCGGTTGTACTAGATTATCTCAAGCGGTCCCTTCCAAATTCAACCATTCTGTGATCTCCAGCCAAAGGCCCTCCTGAACCTCCCAGTTCCCCATTCAGCTCCAGTCCTGAGAGAGCTGATCTGCTTCATCAGCCCTGCACCACAGCCCTGACAGCATTGTGCAGCAGCATCTGCTACCTACCCCTTCTTTCCTGCAGGTTCCCCTGGTGAGAAGACTTTGCTGTGTACCCTGCAGCTACTGCAGCTGGGCAGAAGAGCACCTCATGGGAGTGCTGTGCCCAAAGTAGAGCAGAAGTGGATGACAAAGAAGAGCAGCAAGATGGCTCAGGGTGAGGCAGAAAGAAACCAGAGCACCAGTCTTAGGGAGCTATGATTACTGTGAGGGAAGGAGGGCAGGTGCTAGGCAGGTGTGCCTCTCCCCACTGTATGGAGAATTGGGAGGACAAAGATGGACACTGAGGCCTTGTTATTTCATGCCCTCTTCCTAGTCCCCCAGCAAGACAGGAGGGAAGAGCGGAGTCAAGGCACCACAAAGCTCTTATATTCCCCAGAGTCGGGGACAGACAGAGAAGCACAGCCTCACACTGGGGTCCTTAGCTGCATCACCTGTAGGAGTCAAGGCTTCTCCTTCCCACAGACCCATCTAGAGGGCAACACCAGAGCCCCTCAAACACAGCCATTCCTTGCTCTCACAGCCTTACTGCTGACCCATGTACCCCCCTACACAGTCCACAGTGCTGGAAAGGGATGGAGTGCTTCTCAGCAGCTCAGGCCTCCATTCTCTGGCTGTCCTCCCCATCTCCAGCAAGCGCAGTCAGCAGGCAGGGAGCTCATCTGGAGCCCTGCCCTGGCTGGATCTCTGCTACGCACATGTTACGCTGTGGCTTTGGCAAACATCTGGCTCTGGGCTCCCGCCCCTCAGAGTGACGGCTCTTGGTGGGAGAGGAGGGGAGGCTGGCGCCAGTGTGGTCAACGATCCCACGCACGGCTCCCTTTGCCTGAGTGTGTGCCAGGCGTCCTGCCCTCCCCAGCCCTGGCACAGCTGCTGACCAGCTAAAAGCAGCCAGGGAGCGGCCACGGCTGCTATTTCAGGAGCTGGCTCTGACTCCCGGGCTGTGTCTCAGCCTCCAGCATGCTCAGGCCTCGGGGGAGTAAGCAGGGTCAGGGTTCGGCCCCAGAGATTGTCCAGCACACGTGGCCGAGGCGAGGGTCAGACCCTGAGGCTGCAGGGAGCACCTCGTCTGGGGGAGTCCTCTGCACAGCTGCAGGCATTGCCTGCTTGCACTGCTGGCTCCCCACAGCCCAGCAGCTACAGGGCACGGGCAAGCGCTCTGGCTGGCGGCCCCATAGCCACAGCCTAGACATGAACAGACGCAGGGCTGCCACAGCTATACACAGCAAGGTATGGAGAACAGGCGCAGCCTGTGGCCTCCAGCACTGCTCTGGGATGGGGTAAACCCCTCAGTTTTGAGGAGGAAGGGAAGCAGTTTAATCACAGACATTGGCAGGGAGGTAGGACCATGGAGGGTGAAGACTGGGCAACAGGCTGCAGGAGCCTGGGGGTGAAACCTGCCTTTCAGGGACTCCCGGTGCCTCTGAGTGTGGGGGCAGAGTAAGGCACAGAAAGACGAGGAGCAAGGTTCATACACGGGCACCCAGGTGTCCTCTCTGGTGGAGCAGCAGGGAGGTGAAATGGGAGCTGCAGCAGGGAGCTACGGGGCACTGGTAGCCCCAGCAGAGCATGCAGGAGTTTGGGAGCTGAGCAGGGCAGGGAAGCTGGGCATCTGAAGAGGAAGAGTGCTCAAGGTGGGGGGGCTCAAGTGGGGCAGCAACAGTGCAGGGTGGGAAGTGACAGGGTCTGGCCAAGGCCTCCTGGGGGGGCACTGATGCTAAGAAGGACTCCAAACCAGGGTGTTGGGCTAGGTTTCGGCTGTGCAGAGCTCAGGCAGGGAGCACTCACAGAACAGGTCTACATGAGATGGGACACTGCTGGGCAAGACATGCAGGTGAGACTGGGGCTCAGGGCAGCACAGAGTTCGAGCATGCCAAGCAGGGTGACCCTGGGGAACAAGGCAGGGATGGGGAGCAGGAAGAAGCTGGAGTGTCCCAAGGGCCATGCAGGTGAGGGAGAGCACTGCCAGTGAGCTGCCCTGGGGGCAAAACAGCAAGGGTCCCTGGGGGGAGCAGGCAACAGCAGCTAGCAGCAACCAAGGGGTGTGGAGAGAACAAGAGGGAGCACAGACTGCGGGATGGGAAGGGGGGGCCATGCTGGTGGGCTGGGGCTCCGGGAGGGGAGGTGCAGAGACTGGCACTTTGGAGGGCAGCGTGCACAGGTGTGGGGCTGTGGGGGGACACTGAGGAGGGAGGGTGTGAGGAAGGACTGTGGGAGGAAGGGGGAGTTATAAGGGGCCTGGGGCTGAGGCAGAGGTGAGGGAAAAGGGGCAGCTGTGAGGGGGCTGGGGATAGGCGTAGAGGAAGGAGGGAGCTGTGCGAGGGGGCTGGGGGGAGGAGCAGAGCATGGGGGGAGAGGAGCGCGAGGGGCTGGGGCCTCTCGGCTGCAGTGGAAAAGCTGCTGCAGCTCCAGGGGAAATGCTACTTGAATTAATCATGGCGCTGGCTGCTGTGCCAAGCCCAGGAGGAGGCTGCTGGCAGCGCAAGGAAATAACTTTCACAGGAATTTGGAACAAATGCAGCTCTTCTGGCGGTAACAACAGCACTCACCTCCCCCACAACCTCCCTATGTACCAGCATCTCCCCCATGTCCCCACTCCTTGTGTACCCCCAGACTCTCCCACATGACAGCCTGCTCTCCCAGAAGCATGATGTACTCCCTCCCCTCACACTGCTCCCCAGCAAGCTCACAGGCATTTCCCCATCTTGCCTCAGCAAGCTTGCCTTCTTGTTTCGGGGGGGGGGGGGGGAGGCCTGGTTTATGTTGTGCAAAGGTCTGAAAATAGGTTAATGCTAAATCCCTCGTCCCAAGAAAATGAATGCATGTAGTAATGTCCTCCCCACCTCCCGCCACTTTATTTGGCAGCAAAGTCAGTGAGCGTTAGTCCTCTCGCTGTTCCAGCCCCATGCATGGCTACTCCCCGTGTCCTCTCACAGCTGCCCCCTTCAGTAGCGTAACTGATGCATCAGGTTTATCCGTCAAGACTCTTTAATATAGTATCTGTGGCCTGGTCTAGCCTACAGCATGGCTGTCATGCAGGTCTTCCTATCTGGGGCAGAGCCCAAGAGGCTGTCCTGGTGCTGTGCATGCAGCACAGCCAGTCCCACAGAATCACAAATCAGTACTCAAACTTCAAAACTCATCAGACTTGTCCTCAAAACTGCAAGATAAGTCTATACGTTAGGTGTGTTGCTGGTCAGCTTTTGATTTCTGATGTTCTTGTTCAAAGGAAATATGTAAACCAAAATCATTAATATTGGATCTATGCAACAATCAATAATCCACCATCTCATCTCATTCATATTTCTGTCAAATCAGCCTGTGCTCACAACATGGAGTTTACACAGCTCTCTGTGCTTTATGCTGCCTGCCAGAGGACAGACAATACTTGATTTAGCATGAAAAGTTAGAAAGGCCCAGAAAGACAATATCTGACCATGCATGCAGCTTGCTGGTACAAAGTCAAATGTTTAAAACAAGTTTAAGCCAGCAGGGTGAATTTATACCAGAATAGTACCTCGCATCATGTAACCATAGCATTTGAAAGTAGTCTGACGAGCCCTAAAGCTTCTATATTATCAACTCATGGCCACAGAGAGAAACAGAGACAACCAGTCAGTGACTATCCCTTGCTCTATTTTCTGCTAGTGTCGTGTTCACTGATTCCCTGGGCTCCTTCTCCATTGGTGTTTCTCTCTCATCTCGGACTTGAACTGTGAGTTTGCTATTTCCTTTGCTTAGTGCTCGTGCAGAGTCTGCTACTGTGGGACCTGGCCCATGATAAAGACAAGCAATAAATAAAGAAGATGTTGTGAGATCCTTTTTCTTTCTCAGGAGCTCAGGCCAGCAACCTGCTCTGCTCGTCTCTGTTTGTACACCAAACACAAAGACCAACCTGGCAGAGAGGATGAGGTGTGCAAGGGAGCAGGAGACCTGCAGCTGTTCTTCAAGTCTCTTTTGGTCACTCACATGGACTCCCCACTTCCCCATCGTTCTATCCTGCCCATGGAAAGCAGACATCACCGTCTGAAAATAGACCTGGTCCTCCCAGGGTTTTTTGCTTAGAAACATGGTAGTCCGATGGAGAATCGAACCCATTCAGTTCTGTGGTGACCTTGGAGGCTGTCTTGTGTCCTGCATATCACACTGGCAGGGCCTGCCCATGGCCTAAGCTCTCATGATCATTATGTGGGTCTGGACCAAAACCGGACCTTGACAGAGACCCTTTAACCTCCCAAGGCAGGATGAGCCCTGATGTCTAGAAACCACTGACAGATGGAGTCAAGCGGGAGCAATTGCACACAGGGACTGTGGGACAGCACCCCTGACATGGGCGACCCCGTGGGACATGGTGCTGGCCACCGTGGACCCTGACAGCACCTCTGAAGCCCTCCTGTTTGGGGCAACAGGGGTGCCATGGCTGAGGGGTGGCCACACTGGGCAGCTGTACACTGAGACCTGGGCTCCCTGCCCCGGCTTTACCCGGCTCCCCGACCTGGCTCACTCCTGCTGCGGCCCAGTGCCGAGCCGGCAGCCTGGCCAGCCTCCTTTCCCATCCTCTCACGTTTCCCGGCTCAGAGGAAGCAGCAGCAGATGTGTGAGCTGTTTGCTTTGTGCCGAGGCCACACGGGAGTTACCTGCGCTCAGCCCAGACGCGCCGTTTCCAAATGAAACATGAGGGCTGAGCCAAGACCATCGAAATCTGGCCAAACCCTCAGTCGCTGCCGTCCGCCAGGCCAGCACCTTCCTCTGCGCAGTGTGGAGCTGGGCTGGCCCCTGCGCTACACAGGCGTCAACATGGCCAGGCAGCCACATGCTGGACCAGCTTCTCTGTGCCATCCCCATGGCCCTGCACTGCCCTAGCTCCTCCATAGGTCCTGCTCTCCCTCCTGCCTGTCCCCACACTTGCAGTCAGGAGCCCAGCCGCCATCTCCGATTGCATTTCCAGAACGCCTTCCCACACGGCAAGCGGCACTGAGCAGGAAGGCACGGAGAAGGAGAGAGAGGGGGGCCTCCCTTCAGGGGCTGCCACAGCTGAGACATCCCTGCACATGCCTGGGGCCTCCATGCTCACCCACGGACACATGGCTCCTCCACTCCAACCCTGTCCCTGAACCCACCCCCACCCTTGACCCCTTCCCCACCTCTGATCCCAGCCCTGATCCTGTCCCTGTCCCTGTCCCCATCCCCACCCACCTGGGACAGTGTGGAGTGTTGCCCTGCACAGACCCAACCCAAATCTTCCCCCACCCAAATCTTCCTCTTCACCTCCCACCCACTTCTTCTGCCCAGACTTACCCCAATCTCACCCTGACCCATCCCCTACCCCTCCCCAGATCTGCCCCATTCTAAACTTGCCCCTGCACCATGTCCCTTCTCTATTCTACACCTGGCCCTTGCTCCCACCCAATTCCTCCTTCCCCCCACACTCTCCCTCACACTCTCACCCCCCGTCCCCTGCACTCACCCACCCCACAAGCCCCTCTCCAGCACTCCCATCCCACACCGTCAGTCCCCTGCAGTCACACACCCTACATGGCCCACACTCACCAGCCCACACACTCATACCCCCCCCATGCCCCAGCAGTGCACCCACAGCACACCCATAGACCATTTTTTTCACCAGCTCCACTTCCTCCTCCAGGCCCATCTGGAGGCCCTTTTCCCTGGCCAGGTTGCAGGACCTCCTCCTGCCCCAGAATGGGCCCCAGAATTCCTGCTCCCTCTCACCCCCTCCTCCTGGCCCCATGGGCACTGCTCACCACCTGGCCCCAGAGCCCCTCACGGCCCCAGCCAGATATCCCAGTGCCCCACGACTCCAGCAAAGAAGTGCCCCAAACTTCACAGGTGCTTGTCCTGACGGCCAGTCAGGATGCTGCCTTGGTTGGCAGTGCCTTGCTGCATTACTGCACTAGTACGCCACTGTCAGCCCCAAGCCCCGTGTCTCCCCATCCTGGCTCAAATGGACTGCATCACCTGTCTCCAGCAACCAGGGCTTCAGGGCCTGAGCTGTGATTGAAACAGCAAATGCAGGGAACACAAAATATACAAAATACAAATGGCATCCCTGGCACATCTTGGGGTCCACAGAACCTGTCAAAGGGGCAGCTCCTTTCCAGGCCTCACCTGTGGCCTCTCACTACACGAAGACTGATGCAGCATGTGTCTTGCAGCTCAAATCCCACAGGTGCCGTTTCCAAGCTAATATAACAATACCAGTTGTGCATAATTAACGCTAATGTTCACAACCAGCCTTACAAACACTGATGGACTTAGGCTAATGACCTCACAGGGGGAGAGAGAAGTTAGCAGCTTGGCTACAAGCAGATTCCTAGAGGTCTTATCCATGTTCCTGAGCACCATTTTGAGTGTCCTGGCCTGCAAGGCAGCTCCACACTTGCACAAGCAAGGCCTGGCACAGTAGGCCCCAATCTTAGCTGAGGTGAACACCGTGCTTTGCACAAAGGACATCCTTGAGGTGTGCCCATAGTATCAGTGATATCACCCAATACTCACATGCAGAAAGAGTGTAACAGTGCTCTGCCCCATTTCCGACTCACAGTGAGCATGGGGATCTCTGTTCTAGCATTCATGCTGCAACCGTTGCCCATCTAAGCCATGACAGCTGCACCAAACAGCCTTCAGTGGCAGGTCTCCCATCCCTGGCCATGCCCTCCTCAAGCTCAGCTCCTGCCAGTTGTACCTACCTGTAAGAAGCAGGTCCCAACAGGGGTGTTCTCCTTCAGGGACACATTGTAGAAATTACTTCTGAACACTGGCTCATTGTCATTGACATCCTGCAGGGCCACATGCACCACAGCTGAAGAAGAGAGGGCAGGGGTTCCCCTGTCTGTGGCCAGCACAGTCAGCTGAGGCTGAGGATCCTTCTCATAATCTAGTGGGGCAGCGGTGGTGATGATACCTGTGGCGGGGTCAATGGCAAACCAGCTGGAGTGGGTGTCACGGCCATGCACGATACTGTACTGCACCTCCCCATTGGGACCCTGGTCCTTGTCACGAGCTGTCACCTGCAGGACAAAGCTGCCTGGGTACACAACCTCAGGGATGCTTTGTTTGTACTCCTGCTGGTCGAAGAGTGGAGGGTTGTCATTGATATCCATCACTTGCAACACAAAGGCTGATTCTGCCCGGAGTGGGGGTGTTCCTGAGTCAGTAGCTGTCACCCGCAAATCATAGGAGTCTCTTTCTTCCCGATCCAGAAGCTGGTCCACGCAGATCAGGTAGATGATGTTGTCCTTGGTAGTAAGGGCAAACTTGCCATCCCCACCCTCCAGTGTGACATTGACATTGGAGTACTCGCCATAGTCTGGGTCAGAAACAGAGATACGTGCCACGTACTGGCCAGGCTGGGCTCCCTCAGAGATCTGAGGGGAGCCATCTTCACTCAGGAAGATGATAGTCATGGTGGGCTGGTTGTCATTGTAGTCACGCACATGAATAGTGACAAAGGCTGTGCTGACCTCAGGATGGACAGCCCTATCCCTTGCCTGCACCACCAGCTCATGCACCTTTCTTACTTCATAGTCCAGACCCTTGTTGAGCTTGATGACGCCAGTCCGGGAGTCAATGGTGAAGTACTGGTCAGGATCACTCTGCCGACGGTTGATCTCATAAATCACGTCCCCATTATCACCTTCATCTGCGTCAGAGGCAAAGACCTGCAGGATGCTGCTGCCAGGTTTCAAATTCTCTGAGATGAGAGTATGATAGCGGCTCTGGTTGAAGCTAGGAGCATTGTCATTGATGTCCTGGATGGACACATCCAGTGTCATCTGAGTACTCCGGGGAGGAGAGCCGCCATCATAGGCTTCCAATAGCAGTGAGTATGATGAATGGTTCTCCCGATCCAAGACATTGCTGACCACCAGGTCCAAATACAGGACCCCATTGGGTCCTCGACGTGTTTCCAGGCGGAAGGCCTGCCCCACATTCTCTCCCTTAATCACATAGCCTTGCGTATTGAGTAAGCCACTGTCAGCATCAAAGGCTGGGTCCAAGGGAAATCTGCTGCCAATGGGTGTGTGCTCTGGGATCTGGAAGGTGCTGTGTTGTTTGGGAAAGGCTGGAGCATGGTCATTGATGTCATTCACTTGGATGTTCACTTCTACTGTGATGCCCTCTGGGGTAACAGCAATGAAGCTGTAGCGGTCCCGAGTCTCTCGGTCCAGAACACGAGCTGTTTTGATGATACCGGTGTTCTCATCTATCCCCAAGTCAGTGGTAACACCGCTGCCCTCCTGTGCTGAGATGAAATACATGTAGGCACTAGTTCCAGGGGGCAGGCCAGCACTGATATCCCCAATGATGGTGCCAGCTGGCTGCTCCTCATCTATTTGTAGATCCAGGGTGCCCAGGACAGCAGAGCCCTTCCCTGCTCTCAGGCCCCCAAGAATTAGCAGCTCCAGCAGAAGCATGGCTGACCCCTTCATCTGCTCCATTGCTAGTGACTTGCAGAGCAGAAGGTGGCTCGATCTCCTTTGCAGTGTGCACTTTAATCCTGCATGGAATGCAGACCAGAGGATGCTGGTTAAAAGGGAGCAACAAAGGAAGGACAGAAAAAAAAAACATGGAGAGGGAAGGCCTGCCACATACCTGCTGCCCGATTGCTCTGTATCACCTAATCCTCACAAGGAGCAAAGGTGAAAATATGTCAGAGCAGAGGGTGCCCAGAATGAAGGCCTGGGACAGCACCTAAAGTCAGCCAAGCAGGTCACACCTGACAGTGCACAGAGGCTAGTAGCTAGTACCCTATCACATAGGCTATTTCCTACATAGTGAAGCATTCTTCCCAACCACCCACCCTCCTGGCAACACTGGAGCCAGCTGCCCTAGAGCAGAGTGTTCCTGTGAGGCTGAGAGAGGCTGTCTGCAAGACGACAGAGATTTTTGGACAAACAGCAGCCTAGCACCTCTCCACTCTGAAAAAAGCTGATCTCAAATTGGGAGAGAGCTCAACAAGTGACCGTGTTGAGACCCCCCCACACTCCCCGCCCCCAGTAGCATGCCTTTCAGGACCACAGGGATATAGGTGCCAAAAAACCCATGAAGTGCAAATCTAGTGTCCCTGGGAGGGAGCAGCAGAACTGGAGCGGGCTTACATCCAGTGAACAATAAATCAGAATGGCTGTATTGCAAAGGATGTACCCACAGCTGGGAATGCCCAGGATAAGATCAGACAGGGCCCATTGTTTGGCCTGGCACAGAGATCTGTGGATGCCCCAAGCTGGTACCATGGAGGGTGGTGGCAGTACAGTAGGAACGCAGCAACTCCCTCTGAACTGCCAGCTGCTCTGGCTCCTTCCCGGTCCCACACCCTCCACTGCTCACTCTCCTTTGTCTGCTTCTCACTGCTCCTTGCTCATTCTGGCTCCTTCACTCCATTTCCCCCTGCCGTAGCTTCATTTCACTGCAGCAGTGGGGGAGGGACGAGCAGGGAGGAGCAGCTCCCTGCAGCAACACCACTACTGGACACGCTGGACACGCTCCCAGTGCCCAAAGGCTGTCAGCCCCCCAGGGCTCTGCCTATCCTCCCTGTGAATAACCAGAGAAATTCAGCAGTCAAGGAGCTTGTGAAGAACACCAGCCCCATTGCTGCTTTCAGCCCCCAGTAAACGAGGCTTAGTGGTCTGCAGGGATGGCGGCAGCATGAGCTCACACTTGGACTCTCTTGAAAGCATTTGCTGCTGGTCCCATAACCACACTCAGGAGCCGCTCTCATGTCAGACGCAGGACGGCAGGAACCTCCCTGTCTTGGGGGATGGAGGTGGCTGACATTGCCTAGTTTGGGGACTACATATGTCAGCCCTTGATCTAAAGAACCCTACAGCAGTGTTAACCCTTTCCAGGGGATGTAGGATGATTATTCCTGGGTCCTCTTTCTCAGCTTGGGTCAGCTGTTTAGATTGGTTTTCCCTGTGGAAATCCTGGGTTAGTGACGGAAATAAAAATATTAAAAAGTGTTTTCTACATATAAAGAAGTGTTTGTTTACTTCAGTGGGCATCCAGTGTCTGAGGTCTATGACAAGTAAATCCACGCACTCTTCTTGCACCTAGCAAGTATGAATCCTCATTCTCTCTCTGGAGCAGAAGTCAAAAGAAGTTACTTTTATCCCTGTGGGCTGCTAGCTGGGGATCTGCACTAACTCAGTGGTTCTAGACAGGTCTATCTCTCTCTCTGTTGGCTAGTTAAATTTCCCCAGCTGGACAGATAACTGCATAATCCAGAACATGCAGTGCTGGGGGAATGGAGTCCAAGTTTGCTTCTGTGATGAAACTGCACCATCCTAACTATGACCCTGCTGCTCAGGTCATGGGAGGGTACAGGGCAGAGGGTTTAAAGCCTTGGCAGGAGGTTAGGGAAAAACTAAATAAAAACGAGAGTAGAAAAATAGGTAGAGGGACAAGGCTCCCTGGGGCAATCTCAGTGGCTGAGGACAAGATGAAGCTGAAAGGTCTTGGGTAGTGCCTGCAACAGATCAGAGCGCAGATATGGGGAAAAAAGCCACCTGGTTTGATTAGTGATGTGGCTCTTGAGAAGCAGAAGGGAGTGCAGCAAGGCTTTGCGGGCTGCTGGCGGGGAAGAGAGAAACTTGAAAAGCGAATCTGGGGAGTATGAAGAGCAGCTGAGAGCACTGAGGCAACCTGGGAACAGAAATTAGGGTCCTTGGGGTGGGGAACTGGTGATGAAAGTCTGGGTAAACTTCTCCCTTTCCATCTTCCTTGGATACAAGTGGGTAGTTTCAGAGCATAGCTACCTCTTGGGTAAGAGATGCAACTGCCAGGTTGCCAGATTGCACCCATCCAGGATGGGCAGAAGGCCATCCATGGTACTAGCATCCCTCTGTTCCTATGAAGTTTGCAGGCTTGGGTCATAGAGGAAGACAGCAGTGACCTCAGTGGATGCAGAGTCACCAAATCTGAACAGCTGCTTCCAATTAGCAGATAGCTCAGCACTAGGGGCTGGCTTGACTAGTCCAGGCTCAGCCTGTGTAATGTGAGCCAGACTGCCCTGCTCCCTCTCTGTCCCTCCCACCACTGGGCACTGAGTTCCCTAGTAAAAAATGGCAGCAGAAGCCTCTGAAGAAAACTGCTGGCGTGAGAATCTGTCCAGAGAGGAGTTTGGGGTCCAGAGCCATAGTAAGGAGGTTGACAGAAAGGGCAGCTAAAATGGAGTGAGCTGCAATATACATAAGCATCTCCAAGCCTAGGGCTGATAGGCCAGGGCACCAGAAGACCCCAGCTTACACTTAGCAGATAAGTCACATTTAGAAAAAAAGATATGGAATTACAGACGGACCACTGCATGCATCCCTGCCTGCCTGCCAGTGGCACCTCGCATCTCATGTCAGCCATGAGGAAGGGGAAGCAGGCCCACACCAGCCCCAGCAGAGAAGCTGGAAAGACAGCACCCACTGTGCATGCCACAAACAGATGTCAGAGTGCTTGCTATGCAAAAGCTCCATCAAAGCTGCAGATGCTGCTGATGCCATGCCCGAAGTCTCACATGAGAGGCCATGACTCATGTAATGATGTTTTTGAGACTCCAGTCCAGATGAGGAAGGATTCAGAAGTCCGTTTAATCTTTGCTGAGCACCAGTCATTGACCTGGAATATGGTTTTCTCTTCTACATTCACACAGATCTCTCTCTCTCGAGTTTCAGATTATCTGCCCTCAGAACCAGATGCAACCCAGGCTTGCCTGCAGTGCAGCCTTAGGCTAACAACTCACTTTCAACCTCTACTTAGTCTGCCACTACCTGCAGTCACCTCCATGCCTCCTGGCCCTCCTACCGTCTCCCACCTGGCCCTTCAGGACCAGCACACTATTGCTTGCTCCCAGCCCAGCCACACAGCCTTATTTCCCTCTGATATCAGCTCTGAACAGTGACCAGCGGTGGTGACCATCCTCTCATGAGGATGCAGTCAAGCTCCACTGCATGCCCGTACATCCCATTTCTGTGCCATACCAGGGCTTCCTGCAGGCTGTCCTGTCTCTGAAAACACTTCCCCCACAAAGGAAGCTCTAGTAAAATTTCCTCACGCATTAGCCAGTTCTCACAATCCCAGCCCACATACATCTGAGCACTGACCTGGCCCCTACCATACTGTATGCCCATCGCAGAGGTGCTGCAGGGCCTTGTCTGCTCCCTGTCCACTGGTGCCCCCAGGCTGTCAGGGTTCTCTCTCCCTCAGAGCTCCTGGGCAGCCCGAGCTTCCCGGCTCTTGGGGCTCCCCGAACCGCTTGGGGCTTCCCAGCCGTGGGGCCCACCGCCCGCTGGTGCTCCCTCTGTCCCCGTGCACAGCCCCGTCCCCGGCCGCTCCCAGGCGTCCCGCACAGTGCAGTCTCCGTGCCGGAGCTCTGCCAGCCCCGGTCCCCGCTCGGCTCGGGCCCTCAGCCCCCGCCCGGCGCCTCCGCGGCTCCTCTGCCACGACCGCTGAGCGCCCGCCCCGCGGTGAGTCTGCTCCTGCGGCGGCACCGGCGGTCCCGCGCCCGCACCGTCCCGTTTGTCCGCTGCCAGCGCCGGCCCCACTGCCGTCACGCCGCGGGCGAGGCCGGTCCGGCCGCGGATCCGTGGTGCTGCGCCGCCGCGGGCGCGTCCCCCCCGCCCCCCCTCCCCCCCCCGCCCCATTGTCTGAGCAGCGGAGGCAGAACAAAGCGCCCGGTCTCGGACCTGGTCCCGGTCCCGGTCCCGGTCCCGGTCCCGGTCCCGGTCCCGGTCCCGCCCGACCCGGCCCAGCCCGGCTCACCGTGCGGCGATGTCGACATGCGGAGCACCGGGCGAGGGCGGCAGGGCAGCAGGAGCGGGTCGGTCCCCGGTGCTGGCACTTACACCGTGCGTCCCGCGCTGGCGGCGCTCACATCCCGCAGGATCCGGCCCCGCCAAGACGTCCCGCAGCCGCTCCGGTACCCCGCTGTTCCGGTGTCGCAGTCGCTTCGGTACCGCTGGCCGCCCTGGTACCCCCAGCACTCCGGTGCCCTCCTGTGCCGCGGTCGCCCCGGTATTTCGGTGTGCCGGGCTCCCGGTGCCGCGGCCGCCCCGGTGCCGCGGCCGCCCCGCGGAGTGCTCGGCGGCAGGCGGCGGGTCGGCGCTGGCTCGGCGCGGAGGCTCCTGCTGAAACCCGACCCAGCGCCGCCCTCAGCCCCCCGCTCCCCCCACCGCCCCCATCCCCGCCCCACCACCGGAGCGCGCCGGCAGAGCGCGGCCCCAGAGCGGCCCCGGGCAGGGGTCCGGGGCGATGGGACGGAGTGGCGGGGCACGGGGTACGAAGAGGCCAGGGAGCAGCGTCGGGGAGAAAGCTGGCACAGGGGAGGAAGGGCTGGAGCCGTGGTATAGAGGGATGGGGAGGAAGCAATGGGCGCCGGGAGCCCGGGGAAATGGGAAGGCGTAGGCAGGAGCAAGAGGCAGGGCAGTGGTGGGACGAGACAGGGCAAGGAGAGGGCTGGGCAGGAGACAGAGGGAGGCTGTGGGTGACACTGGGGGCTTGGGACACAATTGCAGAGGCACAGCCCATTCTCTGCTCTCTACCACAGTTCCTTCCTAAGCACAGAGCCCAAAGTCCAAATACCTGTAATGTGCCAACACCTTGACTCACATCAGGGCTTCTAATGTCCAGGCTGGAAGGTACTCATCTGTAGTGCCTGCACTGCAAGTGATTGGGGCCCCACCAGTCTATACTGAGAGACAAACCAAGACTCTGGTGAGTGACTGTCTAGACTTCTCCACCAGTGGCTGGCTCCCTGGCTCAGCTTGGCCACTCAGACTGTTCTTCTCTGCTCCAGACAGGCCAGGTCACAGCAGTATTGGTGTGTCTGTTGAGGGCCACTCAGCCTCCAGGCCAATAATCATTACTGGGGCTTTTATTTCTTAGTAGAGAAACTGCCATTGGCTACTGGCTGTGACGGTCCATTGCTAAGATGCTGTGCTATAAAGGCCGCAGCTCAGTCTGCTTCATCAGGAAAATGTCTAGGTTCTTCCATCAGTGACAATCCAAATAGGGAATATGGACCACCAGACTAATTTCATAGAGAAGGAACCCTTCAAGATTTGCATGTCTGCATCCCTTCCTGAATACTACATAGGCTGAGCTGGATTTAGAAAGAAAAAGTAATTCCAGATTACTTTTACTGATCTAAAGGTAGAAACCAAATCCTTTTGACCCTGAACAGCACATCTTACAATTCTTCTCATAAATTCACCAAGCTATAATATATTCAGTTTATTTCCTCCTACATCTATCTTCAGAAGGTCACAGGAATGCAGGAAAAAAGTTCAGAAGGGGGAAGAGAAGATGATAAAGGTCCAGATCAGCTTCAATGCATGGAATAATTTAGTCTCCATTCTGAAAAGGAGACAAACGAGGGAAATGGGGAAGAGGACAATGAAATCATGAGTGGTCTGTGGAGGGTGATTTTGTTCAGTTCTGTGGCTTCTGATCCACTGTGTCTTCCAATACAAAAGAGGCATGGAATGAGGATAACAGAAGCCAAGGTCAAAACAAATAAAAGAAGATGGTACTTCATGTGAGGGGCTGTGGACCTGGGGAACTTCCTGCCATAGAATCCTTTAGATACGCAAAACTTACATCGACCCAAGAGGTGCCTGGATTAGTTCACTGAAGAGAAATCCTTTGAGGGTTTCTGAATAGAGGAAACCACCTCCAGCTCATGAAGTCATGTGAGTCACAAAGAGTTGGGTCTGGAGGTGTACTTAGGTGAAATATTTTGTATGCTTCTGTTCTTCCACAACTTCCTGTGCATCCACTCGTAGCCACCACTGGAGCCTGGGCCTGGGCTAGAGGGAGTCTTGAGCTGACTCCCAATGAGATGGTCTTTACAATCTTGTGTCTGTTCCAGTTTTAACAATGCCATTTCAGCCTTGATTTAGCTATCATGTCTTTATTTCTCTTTATTTTTGTCTACAATTGTTTTTTTCTTACATTACCTTATTCCCTCCCAAATATTTTCAGAAACAGCAATAAGCGTATCATTCAGTATCTCTTCTTCTAAATGAAACAAACCACGTGCTCTTACTCTTATCTTATGATCAACTATCCATTGCTGTTATCCTAGTTGCTCTTCCATATGTATATTTTCTAGTTTAAATTAATGTCTCTTTAATATAGCAGATCAGAATTCCCACTGTGTTCTGAAGAAATGTCATCTGCACCTTACAGAAGAGCATTTAAGGGAAGGCTTCCTTTCTTTACTGGAAATGTTTTGCTTGCTGTACTTAGGGATGACATTTGCTTTTTCATAATTGCATCATCTTACTATCTTACATGTGACTCACACACAGGTATTCTTCCTCTTCTGTGGTTTCTAACAAGGGTCATTTCCATCTTCTGGCCAAATATTTTCTAATACATTGCTAAGACCAAGATCCACAATGTGATTTAGGCATATACTCTCCATAGTTTCTAATATCTTGGTATTTGCGGCAATGCCTTTATTGATATGGGTTCAAATGCATTAACTTTTACTTTTTGATAGAATAATCAAATACATGGGGCTGATGGTGCTGAAAGATGTTGTTGATGTGATCACAAGGCTGCTGTCTATTATATCTAAAAAATTGTGCCTTTGGAGAGGTCCTTGATGACTGGAAATAAGCTAATAGAGCTGGCAGATCTTTAATGACACTTTCCATAGAGCGCAAGAGCTCTTGATCCCCATGTGTAAGAAATCAGGAAAGGAAGTCAAGAGACCAGCATGGCTGAGTAAAGACTGACTGGTCAAACTAAAGGGCAAGAAGGAAATGCACAGGCAGTGGAAGCAGGGACAGGTGTCCTGGGAAGAGTATAGGGACGCTGCCTGGTTTTGTAGGGATGGGGTCAGGAAGGCCAAGGCGCAACTGGAGCTGAACTTGACAAGGGATGCAAAGAATAATAAGAAGGGCTTCTATAGGTATGTCAGCCAGAAAAGGAAGGTCAAAGAAAGTGTACCGCTGCTGATGAACACAACTGGCAAACTGGTAGCAGCAGACAAGGAGAAGGCTGAGGTACTCAGCCTGTTGCAGACAACACCAAGCTGGGCAGGAGTGTTGATCTGCTTGAGGGCAGGAAGGCGCTACAGAGGGATCTGGACAGGCTGCATTGATGGGACAAGGCTAAGTGTATGAGATTCAACAAGGCCAAGTGCCGGGTCCTGCACTTGGGTCACACCAACCCCAGGCAGCGCTACAGGCTTGGGGAGGAGTGGCTGGAAAGCTGCCCAGCAGAAAAGGACCTGGGGGTGTTGGTTGACGGCCGGCTGAATATGAGCCAGCAGTGTGCCCAGGTGGCCAAGAAGGCCAACGGCATCCTGGCCTGTATCAGAAATAGTGTGGCCAGCAGGAGTAGGGAAGTGATTGTCCCCCTATACTCAGCCCTGGGGAGGCCACACCTCGAGTACTGTGTTCAGTTTTGGTCCCCTCACTACAAGAAAGACATTGAGGTGCTGGAGTGTGTCCAAAGAAGGGCAACGAAGCTGGTGAAGGGTCTAGAGCACCAGTCTTATGAGGAGTGTCTGAGGCAACTGGGGTTGTTTAGCCTGGAGAAAAGGAGGCTGAGGGGAGACCTTATCGCTCTCTACAACTCCTTGAAAGGAGGCTGTAGAGAGGTGGGGGTCAATCTCTTTTCCTAAATAATAAGCGATAGGACAAGAGGAAATGGCCTCAAGTTGCACCAGGGGAGGTTTAGATTGGATATTAGGAAAAACTTCTTCACCGAAAGGGTTGTCAGGCATTGGAACAGGCTGCCCAGGGAAGTGGTGGAGTCACCATCCCTGGAGGTATTTAAAAGATGTGTAGATGTGGCGCTTAGGGACGTGGTTTAGTGGTGGACTTGGCAGTGTTAGGTTAACGGTTGGACTCGATGATCTTAAAGGTCTTTTCCAACCTAAACGATTCTATGATTCTATGAATCCTTGATTCTACTCAACAACTTTTTTGCTTCAGTCTTCACTGGCAATCTTTCTTCCCACACCTGTCCAGTGGATGGAACTCAAGGCAGGGACTGGAGGAGCAAAGTCCCTCCAACTGTAAGAGAAGATCAGATTCGAGACCACCTGAGGAAGCTGAACATACATAACTCTATGGGACCTGACAAGATGCATCTGAGTACTGAGGGAATTGGCTGATGTAGTTGCCAAGCCACTCTCCATGAAAAGTCATGGCAGTCAGTTGAAGTCTCAGGTGACTGGAAAAGGGAAACATTGCACCCATTTTTAAAAAAGGTAGAAAGGAGGACTCTGGGAACTACCGACCTGTCAGCCTCACCTCTGTGCCTGGGAAGATCATGGAACAGATCCTCCTAGAAGCTATGTTAAAGCACATGGAGGACAGGGAGGTGATTCGAGACAGCTAGCATGGCTTCACCAAGGCCAAGTCTTGCCTGACGAACCTAGTGGCCTTCTATGATGGAGTGACTACATCAGTGGACAAGGGAAAAGCTACTGGTATCATCTATCTGGACTTCTGTAAGGCCTTTGACATGGTCCCCCACAACATCCTTCTCTCTGAATTGGAGAGATATAGATTTGATGCATGGACTATTTGGTGGATAAGGAATTGGCTGGATGGCCGCATCCAGAGAGTAAGTGGTCAACGGCTCAATGTCCGGATGGAGATCAGTGACGAGTTGTGTCCCTCAGGGGTCAGTATTAGGACCAGTACAGTTTAGTATCTTCATCAACGACATAGTGGGATCAAGTCCACCCTCAGCAAATTTGCAGATGACACCAAGCTGAGTGGTGCAGTTGACACACCTGAGGGACAGGATGCTGTTCAGAGGGACCTGGACAAGCTCGAGAAGTGGGCCCAGGTGAACCTCATGAGGTTCAACAAGGCCAAGTGCAAGCTCCTGCACCTGAGTTGGGGCCAGCCCTGATATCAATATAGGCTGGGGCATGAATGGAATGAGAGCAGCTCTGCCAAGAAGGACTTGGGGGTGCTGGTGCATGAAAAGCTGGACACGAGCCAGCAATGTGCACTCGCAGCCCAGAAGGCCAATTGTATCCTGGTCTGCATAAAAAGCAGCGTGGCCAGCAGGTCGAGGGAAGTAATTCTGCCCCTCTACTCCGCTCTGGTGAGACCCCACCTGGAGCACTGTGTCCAGCTCTGGAGTCCTCAGCACAGGAAAGACATGGAACTGTTGGAGCGGGTCTAGAGGAGGGCCACAAAAATGATCAGAGGGGTAGAGCACCTCTCCTATGAAGAAAGGCTGAGAGAGTTGAGGTTGTTCAGCCTGGAGAAGAGAAGGCTCTGGGGAGACCTTATTGCGGCCTTTCAGTACTGAAAGAGGGCTTATAAGAAAGATGGGGACAATCTTTTTAGCAGGGCCTGCTGTGATAGGACAAGGGGTAATGGTTTTAAACTAAAAGAGGGTAGATTTAGACTAGATATTAGTAAGAAATTTTTTACAATGAGGGTGGTGAGGCCCTGGCACAGGTTGCCTGGAGAGGTGGTTGATGCCCCATCCCTGGAAACATTCCAGGTCAGGCTGGATGGGGCTCTGAGCAACCTGATCTAGTTGAAGATGTCCCTGCTCATAGCAGCAGTGATTGGACTAAATGACCTTTAAAGGCCCCTTCCAACCCAAACGATTCTATGATTCTAAATTTACACTCACCTTTAAGAAAGGCAAAGAGGAGCTCAGAGAACCATCAGTTTGTCAGGGTCATCTCTGTACCCAGATAACTCACAGACCACGTTCTCTCAGAATCGAATTTCGAACATATGGAGAACAGAATCAGAAGCCATTTTGAATCAGAATCCATTTTGAACATATGGAGAACAAGGAGGCAATCAGGAACACTCAGCATAGATTTAGCAAGCACAAATTGTGCTTGACCAGCCTGATTAACTTCTCTGACAGACTGACTGGCTATATGGATGAAGGGAAAGCAGTGGATGCAAAGTGCCTTGACAGCCTTGACAGTGGCTCCCACAGAATTTTCATTTACAACCTGAGGAAGTATGGGCTGAATTCATGGAGCATTAGGTGGGCTGAAAACTGGCTGCACCTCTGGGCTTAAAGGGTAGCGATCAATGGCTCAATATGGGATTGGTGCCTGGCAGACAACTAAGTACACCAAGCATTGATTTGGGAGCCAGTATTGTTCAGTATCTTCATTAATGTTCTATGATGACACAGAGTGCAAGTTTGCAGATGACACTAGGAGGGGTGGCTAATATGTTGCACAGCAGAACTTTCATCCAGAGAGATGTCTAGAAACTCAAATAATTGGATCAGCAGAAACCTCATGAAGTTCAATAAGAAGTACAAAGTTCTGCACCAGGGGCAGAATAACCCCGTAATTGGTACAGGTTGGAAACCAACTTGCTGAGTTGCAGTCCTGCTGAAAAGAATGTGGAGGGGGGGTGGACACTGAATTAAGAGTAAATATTATGCTCTCATTGCAAATAAGGCAAACAACTTACTGTACTACATTAGGAGAAGGATAAGCAGCAGATCAAGGGAAATAATTATCCCCCTTGACTTGGGAGGCGGTGAAGCCACACCCGGAATCCTATGTACATTTTTGGCTCCCCCTGTTCGTGAGGGATATGGAGAAACTGTAGGAGATAGGTAGGGGCCTGGCACACACGACTGATTTATAAAGAGAGACTGAAGAAGCTGGGCTTGCTCAGTCTGGTGATGAGTAGGCTAAGGGGCTTTTTAATGGCATCCTACTGCTACTTGAGGGACAGGTTAAAAAGATCATAGAATCATAGAATAGTTTTCGTTGGAAGAGACCTCCAAGATCATCGAGTCCAACCGTTAACCTAACACTGCCAAGTCCACCACTAAACCATGTCCCTAAAAGTGCCACATCTACACATCTTTCAAATACCTCCAGGAATGGTGACTCCACCACTTCCCTGGGCAGCCTGTTCCAATGCCCGACAACCCTTTCAGTGAAGAAATTTTAATGAATATCCAATCTAAACCTCCCCTGGTGCAACTTGAGGCCATTTCCTCTTGTCCTACTGCCTGTTACTCTCCCAGAAGAGACCGACCCCCACCTCTCTACAACCTCCTTTCAGGTAGTTGTAGAGAGCAATAAGGTCTCCCCTCAGCCTCCTTTTCTCCAGGCTAAACATCCCTAGGTCCCTCAGCCGCTCCTCATAGGACTGGTGCTCTAGACCCTTCACCAGCTTCGTTGCCCTTCTTTGGACACACTCCAGCACCTCAATGTCTTTCTTGTAGTGAGGGGACCAAAACTGAACACAGTACTCGAGGTGTGGCCTCCCCAGGGCTGAGTATAGGGGGACAATCACTTCCCTACTCCTGCTGGCCACACTATTTCTGATACAGGCCAGGATGCCGTTGGCCTTCTTGGCCACCTGGGCACACTGCTGGCTCATATTCAGCCGGCCGTCAACCAACACCCCCAGGTCCTTTTCTGCTGGGCAGCTTTCCAGCCACTCTTCCCCAAGCCTGTAGCGCTGCCTGGGGTTGGTGTGACCCAAGTGCAGGACCCAGCACTTGGTCTTGTTGAACCTCCTACAATTGGCCTTGTCCCATCAATGCAGCCTGTCCAGATCCCTCTGTAGCGCCTTCCTGCCCTCAAGCAGATCAACACTCCTGCCCAACTTGGTGTCATCTGCAAACTTACTGAGGGTGCACTCGATCCCCTCGTCCAGATAGCTGATAAAGATATTAAAGAGAACTGGCCCCAATACTGAGCCCTGGAGAACACCACTTGTGACCGGCCGCCAGCTGGATTTAACTCCATTCACCACCACTCTTTGGGCCCAGCCATCAAGCCAGTTTTTTATCCAGTGCAGAGTACACCCATCCAAGCCATGAGTAGCCAGTTTCTCCAGGAGGATGCTGTGGGAAACAGTGTCAAAGGCTTTACTAAAGGCCAGGTAGACAACGTCCACAGCCTTTCCCTCATCCACTAAGTGGGTCACCTTGTCCTAGAAGGAGATCAGGTTGGTCAAGCAGGACCTGCCTTTCATAAACCCATGCTGACTGGGCCCGATCGCCTGGTTGTCCTGTATGTGCCGCGTGATGGCACTCAAGATGGCCTGCTCCATAACCTTCCCTGTCACCGAGATCAGACTGACAGGCCTGTAGTTCCCCAGATCCTCCTTATGTCCCTTCTTGTAGATGGGTGTCACATTTGCTAACCTCCAGTCAACTGGGACCTCCCCAGTGAGCCAGGACTGCTGGTAAATGATGGAGAGTGGCTTGGTGAGCACTTCTGCCAGCTCATTCAGCACCCTTGGGTGGATCCCATCTGGCCCCATAGACTTATGTGTGTCTAGGTGGTGTAGCAGGTCTCTGACCATTTCCCCTGGGATTATGGGGTCTTCATTCTGCTCCCCATCCCTGTCTTCCTGCTCAGGGGGCTGGGTGCCCAGAGAACAACTTCCCTTGCTGTTAAAGACTGAGGCAAAGAAGGCATTAAGCACCTCAGCCTTTTCCTCAGCCTTTGTCACTATGTTTCCCCCCACATGCAATAAAGGAGGGAGATTCTCCTTCGCCCCCCTTCTATTGCTAATGTATTTATAGAAACACTTTTTATTGTCTTTTACAGCAGTAGCCAGACTAAGTTCTAGTTGGGCTTTGTCCCTTCCACTTTTCTCCCTGCATAACCTCACAACATCCTTGTAGTCCTCCTGAGTTGCCTGCCCCTTCCTCCAAAGGTTATAGACTCTCCTTTTTTTCCTGAGTTCCAGCTGAAGCTCTCTGTTCAGCCAGGCTGGTCTTCTTCCCTGCTTGCTCGTCTTTCTGCTCATGGGGATGGCCTGCTCCTGTGCCTTTAAGATTTCCCTCTTGAAGAATGTCCAGCCTTCCTGGACTCCTTTGCCCCTCAGGGCTGCCTCCCAAGGGACTCTGCCAACCAGTCTCCTAAACAGGCCAAAGTCTGCCCTCTGGACGTCCAAGGTGGCAGTTCTGGTGACACTCCTCTTTACTTCTCCAAGAGCTGAAAACTCAATCATTTCACGATCGCTATGCCCAAGATGGCCTCCAAGCATCACATCACCCACAAGACCTTCTCTGTTCACAAACAACAGGTCCAACAGGGCGCCTTCTCTCATTGGCTCCCTCACCAGCTGCGTGAGGAAGTTATCTTCCACACACTCCAGGAACCTCCTGGACTGCTTCCTCTCTGCTGCATTGTATTTCCAGCAGACATCTGGCAAGCTGAAGTCCCCCCCAAGAACAAGGGCTAGCGATCATGAGGCTTCTCCCAGCTGCTTGTAGAATACTTCATCTGCCTCCTCATCCTGGTTGGGTGGTCTATAACAGACTCCCACCATGATATCTGCCTTGTTGGCCTTCCCCCTGATTCTTACCCATATACACTCAACCCTCTTATCACCATCCTCAAGCTCTAAGCAGTCAAGCCTCTCCCTAACATAGAGGGCTATGGAACCAAATGCTTCTTTGTAGCAGCAGACAATAGAACAATAACAATGGCCACAACTACAGCTTGGGAGAATCAGAGTGAACATTAGGGAAAGTTTTTTCACCAGGAGAGTAGTGTAGCACTGGAAAAAGCTACTCACAGAGGCTGTGAATCTGGGCCCCTTGCAAGTTTTCAAGGCTGATCTGACCTAGTATTGTTGACAGTCTGTCTTCAAATGAGAGGTTGGATTATATTGCATCTCTGGACACCCCTTTTAACCATGAAGGGCTGTCTACTATGAATCTATGAATTTCATTCCATTTCTGTTATGCTACTTCTTAACAATAGCTTTTTGCTTTTATGATGTTCTGGTCACCCTCTATACTCACAATGCCTCTTTGTGTCACTGATCAACCTTATCAGTATACTTTTTTTTTTCCTGAGATCTTTACTGAAAAAAATTAAATAGATGAGCTCCAAAACTGATCCTTGAAAAGACACTGCATTTCCTCAAGCATAAAACTTCTGGCTTACTGGTAATCGTTTTTTTTTGCCAGTCTTCCATGTTACAGTTTTCATATAAATTTCTGTCTGTCTTCTCTATTCGAATAAATAATTTCTCATGTGTTATTGTAGCACTGCAGTTCAGATAGTCTGATCAACCTTCTTCCTGGCCCCCCAAAAAAATCACTTATAAAGTTAGTTGTCTAATGTGCAAGTCTGGCATGATTTGGCAAACGCTGCATTTGATCACATTTGCCATTTATTGTCATGTTTTCAAATTATCATTTCCCTTTAAAATCTGCTTTGAATCCTTTATACTATTGCAAGCAATCTGCTTTTTTCTAGGTCATTCACTTCAGTCCTCCTTTCTTCAGTATCTGTGATGTGTGTTATTCTTCAGCCCCATGGCATTACCCTAAATCATTAAACAACCCTTCTCTTAGACTTGCAATTTGTACACAAGTGCTGCCTTGACTTAGAGATGGAAATCAATGGATTCCTTTTGGTCTCCTAGTAAATTCTAACTTACTATATATTCTTGGAGCCCCTTGGCAAGAGAGGGGAGAACAGATCCATATCATGCACTTGGACATTCAGAGAGATCTTGGACGGTCTTTCTGACGTGCAAGTATGTTTGGAGTTGTATGTGGACTGGTAGAAAAATGTAAGTCAAGCTATGCCATGTAAGAGCAACTAAGACACAGAAACAGGAGCAGAAATATGCTATTCAGCTATTCAGGGCAGAAGGTTACTGGTAGTAGTAAAGGCTGGGACAGGACTGCAAGGCTCCCAGCTATGTCATGCCTTTTGATAGAATTATTAATGATATGGAGACCACAGTATGGAGAAGGGAGCAAAATTTGAAGATGACAGTTCTTTGGATTAATCAGTGCTTTGGTGAACTTCAGAAATTGAAATAACATAGGAGCTGGTGAAACATGGCAAACTGGAGTCAGTAGTGACCACAGCATAGCTGGAAGGCAGCACAGAAAACATGCTCTCTGCATGCTTTGTTTCCCTAGATCTACAGGCAAATACTGCAGTGTAACAGGATGGCATGCTATCTCTCATGTTGCTATTCTGCCACCACAATGACCCTGATCCTGTAGTCATGCACATCCCCATCCAGGCTAGACTTTGCTTGTTCCCACCCTCATCCATAGCAGGTGGGAAGTGGTCTGGCAGTTTAGCACCTTCCTGCTAGATGGCATCTTGCTCCTGAACTAGACAGGAGCAATCTGGCAGGTAGCCCAGCAGGACTAAGTTGCTCAGAGGCTTCCACTCTTGCAGGCTGGAGTCTGGCTCAAAAGTCTTGAACAGGAAATCCTTCTAGGATGTGCTTAGGCTCTGATTCCCGGATGTCCACAGCAAGCAAAGGCTTCCTGCATTCAGAATGGAGGTTAAAAATAAAAGAAGGCAGGCACCTGCTAGTAACATACATGGCCAGGGCGTGGGGGTGTGTGTGGAAGGGAAAGGAGGGAGGGAGGGAAGGAGGGAGGGAGGGAAGGAAGGGAGGGGACAGCTCTCCCTAAAACAGGAGTAAGTTTTTTCAGGTGACATCCCAAGTTTGCCTCTGCCATTTGGAATGCCCTTGAAATCCATGAAATATAGAGAAAGAGTAGTTGCAAGATCATTTCACCTAGCAAACAGAGCTGGTACCTCAGCTTTGCAGTTCTATATTGACAGCCTCATCAAAAGGAAATGCTGCTAGTGCACTGCTGCTGGATGTAACCTGACTAGATAGCTTTGAACCTTACAGTGGAAGAGTCCTTCTGCAACTCCTGCTTGTCTAGATGGATGCAAAGCTCCTGTCACATAAAGTTCTTGCAACAGGCATATTTCTGTGCCATAGGGTTTGTTCGTGAGCAGCCTGGAGCCCTGAATGTAAGGTCCTCTCCCTGGGCTGCATGTGATGGATGGTTTTAGGGTAGAGCAGGTAGAGTTCACGGCTTCTGTTAATTTGTTTATGAGAATGTTTACAATCTTGGAAATTTGGTTAAGCTCTGGCAGTGTTGAAAGCAGCTGGATTGAGCAGTGGTCTTAACATCACACTTATGCTACATCATGTTTGAAGTAAGGATGCCCAGCAATCACCTCCCCTGCTTCCCATCTTTCTCATGGTAGTCTGGTAAGGACTCCCACAGTCTATTTTCCAGGGGTCTATCTAGCACAGTCCTAAATGCCCTGAACACTTGATTGTCAACCTTGCCTCCTTTTTTAGAGAAATTCTCTGGCACAGCAAAACCTGTGAAATAGTTGGGCTTAAGATGTTGCTCCTTGCTACCTCCTTGTCTTGAACTTACATTATACCATGCATCTTGCAGGCTGGGAGTCCCACTGCTCATCGTTTCATCTGTCCCAGCCCTGGACTTGTTCTTAATTTTGCCATTCCCAACTATCAGCTCTCTTGTAATTCAGCTTGGGACTTCTCAAACAGCTCATTTGGTATTGTTTTAAGTTATAGCAGCATCTAAAGGTTAAGACTTCAAGTGCAGCAATAAGACAATTCATGCCCAGAAGACTAAATAATCAAAAGTGAAGACAAGTAGAATCATAGAATCATAGAATCATAGAATTGTTCTGGTTGGAAGAGACCTCCAAGATCATCGGGTCCAACCATTAACCTATCACTACCAAGTTCCCCACTAAATCATATCCCTTAGGGCCTCATCTAAACGCCTTTTGAATACCCCCAGAGATGGGGACTCCACCACCTCCCTGGGCAGCCTGTTCCAATGCCTGACAACCCTTTCGGTAAAGAAATTTTTACGAATGTCCAATCTAAACCTCCCCTGGCACAACTTGAGGCCATTTCCTCTTGTTTTGTTGTCTGTTACTAGGGAGAAGAGACCGACCCCCATCTCTCTACAACCTCCTTTCAGTAGGTAGATACAACAAAGAGCATGGAAGGATAAGGCTATAAGTGAGATAGCAGTTATATTCTTTGCAGGTGCTTTCTAAACAGCATAGCATAGGCAGATTTTAAACAGTAGAAAAAAAATCTAGGGCTGTCAGCTGCTTCATTCCCATATCTCAAAGAGGGTTCAGTTGAACCCAGAAGCCCCTGTCATGCTCAGCAGATGTGCACCTAACTAATTCTTAAAGTCCTCCCATAATGAAGAGTTCATAAGCCTTCCAGTCAATCTATTCAGTGCTAAATTTTCTTCTCTATTATTTAAACCCATTATTTCTTGTACTGTCATGAACACTGGAAATAGATTGTTCTCTTTGGAACTGCCTTTTACAAATCAAGGCGATTATCATATCTTTTCACTATTCTTTAAGTTACACTGCCCCAGAGCATTTAATCTTTCCATACTGTATTTTCTCAACTTCTGATCATCTCCTCCGGACCTTCTCAGATTTGTCTACATTCTCTGAAGTGCATTGACTAAGACTGGACACAGTACTGTGGCTAAGGGCCTTATCACAGCAAAGCAGAGAAATGTTACTTCATGCATCCTGCAAGTCATATTCCTGTTTATACCATCTCATATGATGTTATTTTGTTTTGCAACAACGTGCCCTCAGTTGATTCATATTCAACCTACAGGTCACTATAAACATGGAGAACTACTGTATAGACTGTTGTTTCTCAGTCTCTATCTGTACAGCGGATATTCCTACCAAGCAGATAATCTTCCTACCAAGGAATAATAATAATTTTAATATTTCTAACAATGTTGTTTAGTATCTTGACTAATAATCTGCAAGGAAGTATGGACTGACTAAACAGAAGCACACAAAACAATAGGAAAATTATATTACTGCAGCTTTAGTGTTGAAAATTTAATGTTCAATATTTATAAAGATTGTAGAAACCTCAAAGCGGTCAGAGAAAAGTCATAAGAATGAGTCAAGATCTGTAGAACAAGTTTCCACATGGAGAACTTCAGAAAGATTAAAAAAATAGGTGATTTCTGAGGATCTGTAAGAAAGAAAATTTTCAATTGTGTATAATATTTCAATCTAGCAAATGAAGGCAGAAAAGGAGCAATGGGGTGGAACTGCAGTTATACAAACTAAAAGTAAAGAGCAACAGTTCAATGGAAGGAGGAATTAATCACTAGAATAACTAAGAAAAAGGTGTAACAGATTCCTAGCAGTCAAGGTTGTCCATCTTTGGCTGGACAGCGTGCGGGGCCATCTTGTCTAGACCATGCTTTTGCCAAGAAAGGTTGGACCAGATGGTCCTTGTGGTCCCTTCCAACCTGGTATTCTATGATGTTTCTCAAGAGATGTGCTAGCTCAGCGAAAGTTACAGGGTTTGAAAGAGGAGTCTCTCCCTGAGGTTCTGTCAGCTTTGTGCTTCCCAAACGTCACAGACAGTGTCACCCAGTCCTAGTGTCTGAACTACCCTCTGAATCTGTGTGCTGCTTGCCCCACTAAACTCTTCCCAAAGAGATGGCTGAACTGTGTCAAACTAAAGAATGATTTTTATGATGAGAAAAGGGAATAAGAGAATGATAAGGAAACCATCTAATACATTTTAGTCTGTGAGCCAAGACAAAACTGAAATCAACATTTCCAGAGAAGAGAGTTGACTGAGCTGAGCCCCGTGCTACTGACTGCTCTACTTCCTGTCCTGGCTTCTTCCATCCTCCTCTTCTGGAATCTCTTCATCCACGTTTCTGCAGCAGGGTGACCTCATTTGGCAGCGGCCTCTGCAAGCATACGCTGACTAAAGTGCACCGTTCTCATAGGTGCCTCTTAGAAAGCTGCTCACTACGGCCTGGACTTCCTCCCTGGTAGCAAACAAGTCTCCTTCTGTTCCCCTGAAAATCAGCTGGGAGGAAGTGAGATGGGGAGGTGGTTTCCGAAATACTGTGAATTGTGATTACAGACATAGTCTCAGAATCCATGGGGTGGGGGTGGGGAGCACAGGAGCTGCATGGGGAATCCAGATTATTTTTGTGTGAACACGTGCCTTTGATCAACAGCGTTCACAAACAGATACAAGCCTGATAGCAAAGGGCCTGCTGCTGTATTGTAAAAGGAAGAAAACAATTTGAGGAATATCCCTTCCCAAAGAACATGGCTTTTGCTTTGGAGGAGCTTTCTATATATAGTGAGGTGATTATTTCAGAATGGAAAATGTTTGTTCAGGAAGGAAAGGCTCTGAGATCAGCAGAGTCAAGTCTCACCCACATGCTGTCGACTCCATTGGACTCTTCTGCCTAGCAGCAGGGAACTGGGAGGAGTCTGCAGGAGCGATGTGACTGTCCAGGAATCACCCATCTATACTTGCGTTCTCCTCACTCAAGAGCTCGGGATCAAGCTCTGGTCTGTCAGAGAGGGGCAGGTTCTGAAGTAAGATCTGATGATTCCTCCAGGAAAAAAGAAAAATGCAGATGGTCTGAGGCAAAATTCTTCTGCCTTTGACAAATTAAGTTTGTCATCCACAACTGATGCACACATCCAACAAATACATTATATACTCTGTACATGCCAGCAGGCAAACTGGCAACAATGTGCACATTGACCAAACAGTCTGTGCTAAATATGCTGCGTGCATACATAAGATCTGAACGGCACTAAATATACCTGCCACAAATAGACACAGGAAACTGCGGTTCTTAAACTAGAGAGGATGACACACAAACACACATATATCTCTAGTCTCTCTCTGACCCCCCCAAGGAAGGAAGGAGGGGACGAACTCGTATGATACAGCTCCATCTAGTGGAAGTTTATGTATTACACAATCTTAATCTCATGAGCATTAGTTACTTGTGCTGTAGCATTGCTTATGAGTCCCAGACACAGATCAGTAAGTGTGCTAAATTTACCGTGTTTAAATTATTTTAAAAACCGAAAAAAATCATTAACTTGCAGTTTAAGCTGCTATGATGCACATAACTTCACAAAGATGTTACCATTAGGTAACCAACGCTCTAATCCAAGTCACAATCCAAAACCATCCCATAGGTTAAAAATGCACATATAAGCCTACCACACACTTTGGAAAGTTACTCAAACCTCCAGGTTAAATCACAGCTGCGTAGCTCCTCCAACAGCAGAATCAGGCTATAAACAGCCACTTAGTTGATTCTGCTTTATATAACCCTTAAGGGCCATAACTGACCTAGCCGAAGGAAGAAAGTAAGTTTGGTTTATGAGTCAACTTAATGATTCTTAAATATCTAAAAATAACTCAGGCCACTGTGAGGCACCGTGAAATGGAAGAAGGGACAGGTAGCCCAGGAGGAATATAGAGATGTTACCCAAGCAAGCAGATACGGGGTAGGGAAAAACAAAGCCCACGTGGCGTCAAATCTGGCAAGAGATGTTAAGTGCAACAAGAGAGGCTTCTGCGGGTATATCAGCAGCAACAGAAAGACTAAGGAAAATGTAGGTCCACTGCTAAATGGGGCAAGCACCCTGGTGACAAAGGACACGGAAAAGCAGCCTTCAGTAATCACAGGCCCCCAAGACCAAAGGGAAACTCTGGAGCAAGGAAGAGTTACCTTCAGTGGAAGGAAGAGTTACCTTCAGTGGAGGAGGGTCAGGTTAGGGACCACTTTTAGCAGACTGGATTTACACTAGGCCATGGGACCTGAAAGAATGCATCCAGAAGTGGTGAGAGAGCTGGATGACATCACTGCAAGGCCACTCTTGATTATCTTTGAAAGGTCATGGTGACTGAGGGAGGCCTGTAGCTCCCCGGATCTTCCTTTTTGCCCTTCTTGAAGATAGGAGTGATATTTGCTTTCTTCCAGTCCTCAGGAACCTCCCCCAGTCACCATGACCTTTCAAAGATAATCAAGAGTGGCCTTACAGTGATGTCATCCAGCTCTCTCACCACTTCTGGATGCATTCTTTCAGGTCGGATTCCAGTCATTTCTTCCCTCTTCATGCCTTCAAAGGTAGCTTTAGCTCTTTTTGCTACAGTACTGAGTTTTAACTTGCTTGTCTTCTACCAGTGTAAATCATTTCAGCCCTTATTTTTCTACACAGTCCCATAATCATGGAAATGCTTTGTATTTGGCTCTGTTAAGAGCAACCTTGTTTGAGAGGATCCCGTTTACTAGTTCATTGTTTCTTACTTACCTGTTTGTTTTTCAGCCAGCATTAGTATCATCTGCAAACTTTATCAGCAATGACTGACTTACTTTTAAATCACCAAAAATATTGAAGCAACACTGAGCTACAAATATTCCTTCTGACAACTTTTCCCTCTGAGACATCTTAACATATTTAACATGTTTAGATAGATGCACTACTTTTTAATGAAAATGTCAAGGAGTATTATGGAGTGTATTATAATTTGAATTAATCTCTTGTTCTCTGTCAGGGAACCAACAGCCTTCAAGCAGAGGACTACCTGGATTGTAGTGGACTGGTTTTGGGCCTTCACCGTAAGAAGTCAGTGACCACCATTTCACCTTGCTTCATTCATCATTTGTCATCATGTTCCATTATACTCTGCTTTGAAATTCAATGTAGTTGAGTAGTCTGGGCCTTAAAAAACAACTAATTTAAAAACAAATGCCTTGTCACTGGATCAATGTTTTCTGTGTTACGATTGTATCTAAAAAGGCCATGGACAGCTGATGAAACACTGGTGTGGTGGGTTAACCTTGGCTGGCTGCCAGATGCCCACCAAGCCACTCTCTCATTCCGCCTCAACACGACAGAGGGAGAAAATAAGATGAAAAAGCTCGTAGGCTGAGATAAGAACAGGGAGATCACTTACCAGCTACTGTCATGGGCAAAACAGACTCGACTTGGGGAAGATTAATTTAATTTATTGCCAATTAAAAATAGAGTTGGATGGTGAGAAACAAAGACAAAACTAAAACCACCTTCCCCCCAGCCCCCCTTCTTCCCAAGCTCAACTTGACTCTTTCACTTCTGACACTTCTAGCTCCACCACGCCCCAGTGGCACAGGGGGATAGGCAATGGGGGTTGTGGTCAGCTCATAACACTTCATCTCTGCCGCTCCTTCCTCCTCATGCTGTTCCCCTGCTCCAGCTTTCAGCAAAAGACTGCTCCAGTATTGGTCCCCTGCATGCCACAGTTCCTGCCAGAAAACCTCCTCCTGCAGGGGCTCCTCTCCATGGGCTGCAGCTTCCTTCAGGGCACGTCCACTGCTGCAGAGTAGGATCCTCCATGGGCTGCAGGTGGATATCTGCTCCAATGTGGTCCTCCGTGGGCTGCAGGGTGACAACTTGCATCACCATGGTCTTCACCACGGGTTGTGGGGGAATCTCTGCTCCCGTGCCTGGAGCACCTCCTCCTTCTTCTCTCACCTTGGTGCCTGCAGAGTTGTTTCTCTCACATTTCTCTCACTCCTCTCTCCCACAGCTGCTGCCCAGCATTTTTTATCCTTTCTTAAATGCGTTATCAGAGAGGTGCCACTAGCGTTACTGATGGGCTCAGTTCTGGGCAGCAGTGGGTTTGTTTTGGAGCTGGCTGGAACTGGCTGGGACCAGCTGGAACCAGCTGTGTCCAGCACGGGACAACCCTGGCCTCTTCTCACAGAGGCCACCCCTGCAGCTCCACTGCTGCCAACAGCTGGCCACATAAACCCAGTGCACAGTGGTGGTCATAGTCTTTGACACACATGTATAGATCTTACCACTTGTTACACTGAATAACGTAAATCTAAAAAGAATGTTTAAAGATGTGTTATGCTGCCTGAAAATAAGTTAGTAATGCCAAGATAAAAATAATTCCTCCAAGAGAACTGTGAGTGGAGAAAAAAAAAAAAGGAACGACTGAAACTCATTATGGACTTTATATAGTAGAGGTAACAGCCACCCCCACAGTCCTTTAAAAATGCTGTTGATTTGGAGTGAGTGGATTTTTGGAGTGAGTGGAAGGGGGAGATTGAGGATATTATTGCTGGAGAATATTATTTCTAGAGGATAAACAGTACAATGGAGTGCGTGATGCAGTACTTGGAGTGTGGAATATGTACTTGCCAACCATAATGTAAGGCTGCAAAGTTGTCCAGCATTTCAAAGAGTAAATGGTAAATGAGACATCACAGAAGAGCTACAAAGGTATACTGGAGATGAGAGAAGATAGGATTTTTTTACCCCCTTGTTTAACTTGTATTTCTTGTAACTATTACTCAGCAGTCTAAGAGGAACTCTTGTTTTATGTTTATGTGGTTAGCTATTTGGTCAGCTTTCTTTTTGCTTTACTGTGGTAACTGAATATTGAGAACAAAACTGAATATGGGCCAACTGATAGGACTGATCAACAAATCCCTACAATGCAAGAAGGCTCAGAGGAGATGGCCACAGGTGATGTAATCCTGAAGCTCGGGGAAGAATATAGGGAGTGACCGCAGCTATTGCAAAGCAAGCTGAACTTAACACAAAGGGGACTGGAGGGTGGCCTTTGTTTTAGATAAAGGCGGTATCAGTTGCGTGAATCAACTGGTTGTATAAATAGCTGGTTAGATAGCTGGTTCCAAGCGCGGTCTGCAGTGGACCCACAGCCTGTGGCCAAGCAACCAAAAACTCCCCCATCGGCACAGACAGAAGGGAGTGGCGCCAACAATGCAGAAGAATGGAAGCTTGCTTGCAACAGGAAGGACTAGCAGGAGGAAGAGACTTCCCCTGAAGCCTGAGGTACCCTTGCAGAACTGCTTCACCGCTCTGCAGACTGAAGAGGAAAGACACGTCACATCAGGAGAGACGCTGGAGGGGAGTAAGGCAGCCCAATTTGCTCCTCGTATAACAACCAACCAGCACAACTAAGAAAAGGCGATGGATGATAGTAGTAGGCAACTCTCTTCTGAGAGGTACGGAGGCACCCATTTGCTGACCTGATGTGCTCTCTAGAGAGGTGTGCTGCCTACTGGGTGCTCGTATCAGGGATGCCACCGAGAGATTACCAAGCCTCATACAGCCAGCCCACTGACTATTATCCGCTCCTGTTGTTTCACGTGGGCACCAGTGATACAGCCAGGAGCAGTCTGAAGAGTATGAAGAAGGATTACAGAGCCCTGGGAGCAGTGGTAAGGGACTCTGGAGCACAGGTAGTTTTTTCATCAGTACACCTGGTCAAAGGGGAGTTGAAAGGGCCAGTTCAATCTGGTGAATCTACAAATGGTTATAGGAGTGGTGCCACAGCCAGGGGTTCAGCTACTCAGACCATGGGACTCGCTTTGAGAAACCTGATCTCCTGGGGGCTGATGGGGTCCATCTGTCAGAGAAGGGAACAGCATCTTCGGTCATGGGCTTGCCAAGCTGGTGAAGAGGGCTTTAAACTAAAGTTGCTGGGGGAGGGGAATCTCAATCCATCCCACTCCTACCAGTTTGATGCCAGGGCCAGCAATAGATGCTCAGGGCCTGGAGAGGGATCACAGGCCAGGAGGAGAGCACCTGAAGAGCAGCACAAAGGAATCCCAGCCACTCCAGCCAGTAAGTCAGCTTCATCAGGGGCCCAACTTAAATGCCTCTACACAAATGCATGTAGCATGGGGAATAAACAAGAGGAGTTAGAGACGTGCGCGCACCTGCAGGGCTATGATCTTATTGGCATCAGAGAGATGTGGTGGGATGGCTCCTATGACTGGAGTGTTGGAATGGCAGGATACAGGCTCGTTAGGAAGGACAGGCAGGGGAGACGAGGAGGGGGTGTTGCCCTCTATGTCAATGACCAGCTGCAGTGCATGGAGCATTGCCTGGGGATGGACGAGGAGTCGACCGAGAGCTTATGGAGTCAGGACTAAAGGGGGACAGGGAGAAGTGACATTATAGGCCCTAAGGGATATGATTTAGTGGGGGACTTGGTAGTGATAGGTTAATGGTTGGACCCGATGATCTTGGAGGTCTCTTCCAACCAGAACAATTCTATGATTCTATGATTCTATAGTGGGGGTCTGCTACAGGCCACCTGACCAGGAAGACTGAGTGGATGAGGCCCTCTATAGACAGATAGGAGCAGCCTCACGTTCACAAGCCCTGGTCCTCATGGGGGACTTCAACCACCCTGTTGGAGGGACAACACAGCAGGGCATAAGCAACCCAGGATGTTTCTGGAATGTGTTGATGATAACTTCCTTCTCCAAGTGACAGAGGAGCCAACGAGGAGGGCTGCTATGCTGGACCTTGTTCTCACCAACAAGGAGGGGCTGGTGGGGAATGTGAAGCTCAAGGACAGCCTTGGCTGCAGTGACCATGAAATGGTGGAGTTCAAGATCCTTAGGGCAGTAAGGAGGGTGCACAGCAAGCTCACTACCCTGGACTTCAGGAGAGCAGACTTTGGCCTCTTCAGGGATCTGCTTGGTAGAGTACCATGGGATAAAGCCCTGGAGGAAAGAGGGGCCCAAGAAAGCTGGTTAATATTCAAGGATCACCTCCTCCAAGCTCAGGAGCGATGCATCCCAACAAAGAGGAAGTCATGCAAAAACGCCAGGAGGCCTGCATGGATGAACAACGAGCTCCTGGGCAAACTCAAGCACAAAAAGGAAGCCTACAGAGTGTGGAAACAAGGACAGGTGGTAGCCTGGAAGGAATACAGAGAAATTGTCTGAGCAGCCAGGGAGCAGGTTAGGATAGCTAAAGCCCTGATAGAATTAAATCTGGCCAGGGATGTCAAGGGCAACAAGAAAAGCTTCTATAGGTATGTTGGTGGTAAAAGGAAGACTAGGGAAAATGTGGGCCCTCTCTGGAAGGAAATGGGAGACCTGGCTACCTGGGATATGGAGAAGGCTGAAGTACTCAACAACTTTTTTGCCTCAGTCTTCACCAGCAAGTGCTCTAGCCACGCCACCCAAGTCGCAGAAGGCAAAGGCAGGGACTGGGAGAATGAAGAACCACCCATTGTAGGAGATCAGGTTCGAGACCACCTAAGGAACCTGAAGGCGCACAAGTCCATGGGAGCTGATGAGATGCATCTGCAGGTCCTGAGGGAACTGGCGGATGAAGTTGCTAAGCCACTATCCATCATATTTGAGAAGTTGTGGCAGTCTGGTGAAGTTCCCACTGACTGGAAAAGGGGAAACATAACCCCCTTTTTTAAGAAGGGAAAAAAGGAAGACCTGGGGAACTAAAGGCCAGTCAGTCTCACCTCTGTGGCCAGCAAGATCATGGAGCAGATCCTCCTGGAAACTATGCTAGGCCACATGGAAAATAAGGAGGTGATTGGTGACAGCCAACGCAGCTTCACTAAGGGCAAATTGTGCCTGACAAATTTGGTGGCCTTCTATGACAGAGTTACAGCATTGGTGGATAAGGGAAGAGCAACTGACGTCATCTACCTGGACTTGTGCAAAGCATTTGACACAGTCCTGCACAACATCCTTGTCTCTAAATTAGAGAGACATGAATTTGATGGATGGACCACTCAGTGGATAAGGAATTGGCTGGATGATCGCACTCGAAAGAGTTGCGGTCAATGTATTGATGTCCATGTGGAGATCGGTGACAAGTGACTGGTGAACCTCATGAAGTTCAGCAAGGCCAAGTGCAAGGTCCTGCACCTGAGTCGGGGCAATCCCAAGCACAAATACAGCCTGGGCGGAGAATGGATTGAGATCAGCCCTGAGGAGAAGGACTTGGGGGTGTTGGTTGATGAGAAGCTGGAGATGACATGGCAATGTGTGCTCGCACCCCAGAAGGCCAACCATATCCTGGGCTGCATGAAAAAGGAGCGTGACCAGCAGGTTGAGGGAGGTGATTCTTCCCCCCTACTCTGCTCTTGTGAGACGCCACCTGGAGTACTGCATCCAGCTCTGGGGCCCCCAACACAAGAAGGACATGGACCTGTTGGAGCGGGTCCAGAGGAAGGCCACGAAGATGATCAGAGAAATGGAACGCCTCTCCTATGAAGACAGGCTGAGAGAGTTGAGGTTGTGCAGCCTGGAGAAGAGAAGGCCCTGGGGAGACCTTACAGCAGCCCTCCAGTACTTAAAGGGGGCCTACAAGAAAGCTGGAGAAGGACTTTTTACAAAGGCATGCAGTGATAGGACAAGGGTTAATGGGTTCAAACTGAAAGAGGGTAGATTTACATTAGATATTAGGAAGAAATTCTTCACCATGAGGATGATGAGGCACTGGCACAGTTTGCCCAGAGAAGATGTGGATGCCCCATCCCTGGAAGTGTTCAAGGCTAGGTTAGATGGGGCTTTGAGCAACCTGGTCTAGTAGAAAGTGTCCCTGCCCATGGCAGAAGGGTTGGAACTAGATGATCTTTAAGGTCCCTCCCAACCCAAACCAGTCTATGATTCTATGATAAATGGCTTTCCATGAATTAATCAAATAGGTGTGAATGTCTTCCTCAGCTAGCCAGGTCAGCATGAGCTAAGTATATACATGGCTTAGCCCAACATAGAGTATAACTGAGCAACCAACAAAACGAACTTTGAAGAGAGCAATGGGCTTCAGTTGGCTTCAACCCATGTATTCCTTCCCCAGCAACTGGAGATTCCTAGCATCATGACAATGAACATATAGAGACTGGTAATGGGAATCACGTTTGTATTGAGATTCAACTGTATATTGCAATTGCTTTATTATGCTGGTGTTATGATTTCAGTATACTGCTGTATCACTTTGCTAAATCAAATCCCATGTAATGCCAAGTGTCTTCAAATAAGTAAATCTGCTACCAAACATTAAACCCTCCTTGTGTGGGATTTCTAAAAGAACCTGGTCGGAGAGTATTGGACCCTGACAACTGACAAAACAAAATAGAAATGGTTTTCCTGAACTTTTTTCCTAGGGATATGATTTAGTGGGGGACTTGCTAATGCTAGGTTAATGGTTGGACCCGATGATCTTGGAGGTCTCTTCCAACCAGAACAATTCTATGATTCTATGATTCTATGATCCAATATAAAGTTGGACATATAAACAATCTGGATTGATCTGAAACCCCAAAGATATGCAGCATTTGCATTTCACCCTGCAGCAATGCAAGTTGGTAATACTAGCTTGAACTGCTACTTGTGCATGAAGAGCTCTCTCAGAGATCACAGACAAGCTGTCTGTTGCTACTTGCGACCAGCAATAGACAAGACCATCCCACATAAATCCCATTATCCCAATTATCTACACAATGTGTTCTTGATTTCCAGCTTCCTCCTCATCTCACATACAGAATCACTAAAATATCACCACAACACTTACCAACAGCCATCTTACGGCCAATACTGCCCTCTCAAACATTGCAAGTTTTCACATTGTTGGCGAATTCTAGCACATTGGCTAAGGTGTCTCTTGGTATTCCCTTTGAAGCTACAGCACTCTCTAATGCAGTGTTACAGTACTTCAGCACTCTGAATTCTATTCCATGTTTCAACAGTCTAAAATTTCAACCAGTTTTTTTGTTTGTTTTGTTGTTTTTGTTGAACTGAGGCCCAATATCATGCTTTCATTGGCTAAGGCTCCAGACTTCCCTGGATGAATAACTACTTGAGAAAGACAATAGAGATAAACTTAGAATCTATAGAAATGGAAAAGAGGCTGATTTCTGCACCTGAGAAGCATGGTGTCAAAAGCACAGGTGCTAGTAGTAATAAGGATATGGAAATGCTCATTTCTCAGATGGAAACAATTAGAATTGAATTTGTTTCTTACATTGCCTCTGCATCCCAGAATGGAAAGAATGGGCATACATAACAGCAGCAATTGATAACAGAAGTAATTTTTATCCAATTCTACCACATTAGAGGTGAAATATTTGACAAATTTCTAATGCAGTACCTATATTTAGGAAGAGATTTCTTAAAAAGTATTTTGAACAATTACAGGTCTCTTTTAGCTTGATTGTAACAGAATGCAAAACTATCCTGGATGGAATCTTATAAAACAGACCAATTCAGCTCAAAAGCAGGATACAAACTTTTAACAGCCCAAGTAATTAACAATATGAACAACTTAACTAATGATGTTGTGAATTTCTGGTCATTGGTAACTCCTGAATCAAAATGTGTTTGTGTGTGGTTTTGCTTTGTTTTGTTTTGTTTTTTTTGCCAAATGTATATTAGTAAGTCAAGGAAAAGATAATTCAGGGAAGTTTTATGGCATGTGTTTTACAAGATGACAGACTGATTCACAGTACTCTTTTTGTGGTTTTATGATTTATGAATGCTAGTAACTGTATCCCAGATTAATTTGAATCCTACTGTTCTGAAGATAAAACCCACGGTTACACATGAAATTAGACTGTAGATCTTATAATTGCAAGACATAATTAAGCAAAAGGGTCAACAAGATTCAAGGATTGGAGGTTTTCAAGGATAAGAATAGTCAGTGTTACATTACCATGGATTGCAAAAAAAAAAGCTTTAATTATGGGAACATCTGTGCTTTTGGCATAAGTCAAATCTGTATCCTGCAAATACGAAAGGAGGCAACTGGGAAGGGGAAATAGATAATTTCTAAGTGACATAATTCCTAGGTCCTATAAAACTGAAGTCAAGGGAAAAAGAAAGAATAAAACCCTGATGGCACTAAAGATAATAAAAATGGTACGCTTTTGTTTTTGAAGTAAACTAAGAACAAAAGAAATCCAGCATAGGGCAGTCTGTTACATGGAGACAGTGGAACTGTTATTGATGCCAAGAAGGAACAGTTGGTCAAAATTCTCTTTTGTATGTGTGAGATATAAGATGAAAAAACATTACAAGATAATAAACAGTAGTCTAGCAATAATAAATGGGTTTTTTTAAATCAATGGGCCAAATTGATTTGCACTTATGAGTCTAAAGAAGCTCACTGAGATCTATGGTTCACTGATCCTGCATGAGCATGGGGCTTGGACAAGAAGACTTCCAAAGGTCCCTTCCAACCTCAACCATTCTGTGATTCTGTGGTTATCATAGAATGGTTTGGTTTGAAAGGGACCTTTAAAGATCATCTAGTCCAATCTCCTTGCCATGGGTAGGGACATCTTTCACTAGATCAGGTTGCTCAAAGCCCCATCCAACTTGACCTTGAACACTTCCAGGGATGGGGCATCCACAATTTCTCGGGGCAACCTGTTCCAGTGTCTCACCACTCTTATAGTAAAGAATTTCTTCCTTATGTCCAATCTAAATCTACCCTCTTTTAGTTTAAAACCATTACCCCTTGTCCTGTCACTACAGACCTTGGTTAAAAGCAGTAAGGCCGCAGTAAGGTGTCCTTCTGTGTGAAACATGCCTCTCCAGGCTTAGACACCCAGGGAGACAGCTTGCTTATGCTTTTGCTTCCTAAAGTATGCTATGTAAGCTGGATGCTTCCTGATTTCATCTGGCCCTGGCATCCTCTACTTCTTTCTTCCATGCACATCATTGAAAGATATTTGAGACAAGACTGAAGTCTTCAGCACTCTTCTTTCCTATTCTAGATAAGCATGTTTGCTGCATCAATTACCTCTAATGCTGAAAGAGGACTCACAAAATGTTTTCAATGCTTTTTTTGCCTCAGTCTTTAATGCTAACGATAGGCCTTGGGCTGCCTGGTCCTCTGAGTTGGAGAACCACAACGGTGTGAACAGTGACTTTCCATTTGTGGACACTGAAATTGTAAGAGACCAGTTGTATCAGCTGAATGTTCGTAAGTCCATGGGGTCTGAGTGATTTTGTGCATCACAGGTTTTATGTCTCACCCACATTGTATCCTGTAGCCTTGGAGGCTGAAGTCCAGAGCCCGCTGTGCCGCAAACTCGCTATTCATTGTAAAAATACCATCTACAAACTTCATCTTCCCTTCTAGAGCAAACGATGAAAGACTCATAAATTCTTTGAAATGCTGCACTTGAAATCCTCAGAACGTGTTACCTGGGATTACAATAACAGAATAAAGTAGGTAAGAAATTGCTGCATTTGTGATGCGGAGAAGAAAGAGGAGAAGAATGAAAGCACGGCAAAGAGAAAGAAGAGGTTATTTCTTGTTCCTTTCCTGTGGGAGGAAGCAGAGAGCTCTTACAAAGAAAGAACTGAAAGCAGGAGGAGGAAAGAGTTTGAGGAATGAGCTAAAACAGACTAAAGGAACCTGAAATTGAGGACAAGGGAGTAAGTAAAACTTTGAACCTTCCCATTTTAAACTAGGAAGATGGCAAAATGAGAGCAGGAGGAAAGGCAGTGAAGTGGCAGAATTCAGTTTGTTAATACCAGTGCAGAAGGTGAAAGAGAACCCAGGAGTGTGTAAGGGCTGAGGACTTTCAGGGTTGAGCTTGTAATGGAAGAGAAGGCAAAAATGAATCAAGGGTAGAGGACAACGGAGCATGAAGAGAATTAGCCAGTGGAGAAGTGTGAGTGATGACTGTGAGCATAAGAAAAGAAAGAGTCAGAAATTGAAAGAGAGAAAGGCTGGCAGGGTGGACCTGGTGACAGCAACACTGAAAAGCTGAACACAGCACTGCTCTGAAGAGGAAAAGAGGGAAGGAAGCAGGGTAGGGGAAGAGGGAGCAATGGAAAAGCAGCAGTGCAGCATTCCCCCCCAGCCTAACCTGATTCAAGCAACATGATCCATCAGGAGTTTAGACCTTGAGAAATGTCAAATAAAGGCATCGAAGTCTCTGAAAGACTCAGGACATAGACAGGGAGGCCATGAAGATGCCAGGGACAGATGCATTTTTTACAGAGGGCATTTCAGAAACAGCAGGAGAAGGCAAGGTGATGTTAAAATCAGCAACATGACCTGGTGAGTAAGCAGAAAAGATGGAAGGAAATATTAATCAAACTAAGGGGGAGGGAGGGGAGGGGAGGGGAGGGGAGGGGAGGGGAGGGGAGGGGAAGTAGCAGCTCTTGCAATAGGGATGCAGGATTTAGATTTATACTTACAATGGGAAAGCAAAAACAAGGCAGAGAAAGGATCTAGCAAAGGTAATGTGAAGCACTAACAGACAAGGGTAACAAGATGGAGAATTAGCATCAGCAAGGCAGGAGGAATAAAAAAGTATGAATGGCACATACACAAGAACCCCCCTCCGGAGCATTTGAAAAATGCCGAGCAGATAATTTTCATAGCAGGACCTCAAACTGCTGGACTGAACCAGGCTACCCTGGAGGAAAAGAGGATGATTGCAAGGCAAGGCATAAAAATGAAGACAAGAACATCTTCCACATGTTTCCAATATTCCCTGCTAGGTTATGAACAGCAGTAGCCCAAGCTCTACATCAGTCCTTAGGACAGGTTAGAAGGACAAGCCCAAAGTGCCATTCTCCACAGTACAATGTCACCTCAAGCAGAGTTGAGAGATGGGACAAAGGTGAGAAAAAGCCTCTTGTGCTTCCCTTCTATTTCTAATTGGTGTTTGCTTTGCTTTATTGCTCCAAGTCTGGCAGAGTGAGTCCTCTCCTCTTGGGAAGAGCTCCATTCTGGATCTTACTAAGAATTGGTCTCATCCTCCAATAAGGACCCTTTTCCCATGGAGTGAGAACATGCTCCATTCCTGCAGCCCTTCTCACTGTAATAGACTGGACTGGGACTGCACTGTTCATCAGCTCCTGCAACTGCAAGCAGCCTGGCTGCTCTGCACTGATGGGAGATAATTAAAACCTTCCTTGGTACTGCTTTCTCTACTCAGAATAGAAAGTGCCTCCCTCTCCATTATGAAACTCATTCCCAGCCCAGAACAAAGGCTAGAAGTTTCTGGCAAGTACAGATCTCACCACAAGAAAGCAGGGGCCAGCATAATTTATATTGTTTCCTCCTTTGCCATCTATGTGTGGGGCCCCAAAGTGATGACGTCATGGCTCAGATGCTATAAACAAGGCCAAATTCACGGACGAGAGCCTCCCTGGAGACTGGCTAGATGTCTGTGTTAGGTTATGAGTTCCTGGGAGCAGAGATAAGAGCAGGATGAAGCTGAGAGAATGGGAAGTTGCAGAACTGGGGGTTAGGACACTGGACAGATGCTTTCCCTTTGCTAGTCCTGTTCATCTGAGTCTCCTAGGAAGAAATTGGTGAATGTGATTCTGGTTTTAACATCATGTGGATGGGGAATTCTAATTTGGGGAAAGCAGCAGTATGTCTGCTGGCAAACATGGCAATACAATACTGGTGATCCTTGAAACATACGGAAATTGGTAAGAAATAATGTCACCTGCCAGAGGAACACAGGAGGCATCACGTACCTGGGACCCTGACAAAATTTACTCACAGTCCAAATACAGATTGGACTCCATTTTCTGAAAGTCCTGTTGTAGTTCCATACTGGTTAATTTTACAACCATTTTAAAACTAAAGAGACTCTGTGCCTTCAATCTCTGAATATAGGGGAGACCTCAAACCAGGACTTCTTTCAACTTGTAACCAGAATGGGTTTGAAATACTGATCCCAGAACACTGACATTACACCTGTAATCATTATACTAATGAAATATACATATGTAATATCAATCCTTCTTTGCAGTTGGACTAGATGATTGTTGTAGGTCCCTTGCAACTGAACTATTCTATTCTATTCTATTCTATTCTATTCTATGATATTGCCCTTTTTATATACTCTTCAAAATACCTTTTGGTCTAGCCATTTCATCAGACTGAGAACTCATATTCTATTGGTCATCTAATGCAATCAATAAATCCTTTAATTCCTGCTTTCCAGGACACAGCTACCAATCTGTAACTGTGAACTGCTCTGTAGGCCTTTCCTAGAAACAGTCCTGCTGGCTGACAATTATCCATTGTAAAATATAGCAACAGAGTTTAAGTCAAAAGTTGATGAATTACTGCTCAGTGTTTAATCAGCTCTTCATGTACTACTGACAAATGCCTTACAGAAAACCCTTACGTCTCTCTAATGTGCGAAAATTCCTTTTTTTTCCTCACGCTTCGCCCCTTGGAGGTATGAAATTTGGTCTTATCCCCATTTTACGGATGGAGAATTGAGACAGAGGTTTGAGGTGGAAACCATATATGGAGCCAGATTTTTGAAGGCTTTCAAGTCACCAAAGAAACTATTAAACAGCCAGTGTATGATTTTTGCACTTGGAGAGAAGAACAAGGCAGGGTCTTTAGCTCTAAAATACAAAGGGAGCTCCGAGAGACTTGAGTCTGCTGATTAAAGCAGCTGGAGGAGCAGCACCTCCCTATATCAGGCCCCTAAACACAGGCAGAAAAGTTACTTTTGAAACTTCCCTCAATGGAAGTTAAAGGCTCCTATCTTGCTCATACGTCTCTGAAAAAAAATGCACACTGGACAATAACTCAAACTGGAGTTCAACCTGTTCAGAAAGAAAAAGCAAATTGAGACAGTATGATAAGGTCTTTGAACAGCATGAACATAAGTTTAATACAGCGTAAAGTGCCATGTCGGTTTATCAGAAGTATCACGGGTGCTTTACCCTAATCCATGTTTGTTCAGAAAATGTAGAGAATCACCGAATGTAAATGCAACAGATACATTTGGTAATGTGTTACTTAAAATGGGGAAAGCAGAAGGTAGTACAGGAACTCTGCGGTGGGTAAGAAGATGAGGAGTGCCTCCCACCAAGCAGATGAAGGCAGAGTGAGGGTTGGTGTGAAGTGTATGAGCATCCTCCTGCAAGGAGAAGACTTCAAGACATTTTTTTGGAAAGCTCTGGTAGTTTTTCAGAAAAAGTTGATCATAGCAGTGCCTAAGGACAAGCTCTTGTACTTCAACATGGAATGGACAACATCATTTAATGAAGTTCTGAACTATTAACAAGGAGATTTTAAAAGACCACAATATTACATGGGAATAAAACAAGGAAGCAAACCTCCTAGGATATCAACATATCTCCACTGGTGGTATTCCAAACAGACATATAATTATCTTCCTCAGAAATGTATATTGGTTGTATAGTTAATGGCAATCATCACTCCCTCTTACAATGTGTGGTCAACCCTTCCACTATTTTGCTCAGGGCTGATACTGTATTAAGTGTCCAACAATTTCACAAGACATATCATTTTCATCCTATAAATATGAGTGCACTGGTAATTCCCAAAGATCCTTTGGTCCAAGATCTCTGCAAAACAAAAACAAAAGAAAAATAAAACCCCACCTCAACATTCTTTGTCCTCACATCTCCTCAGCTGGTTCTTTTCACCCTCCTTGTTGATTCACAAATCTAAGTCCATTATAATACCAGTGCAAATGTTATCCCTCCAGCCAGTATTTTAGCCATATCCTTACCTCAGTTCCCCCTTCTCTACTGCACAGTCTCTACAAGGCAATAAACCAAACTACTTCTTTTATCTTTTAAAAGTCCTCACAACTGTTTCCTGCACTTCCTAACTTCTGTGACAAGACACAGAATGATTGTTTCTTCTCTCTGCTTCCAACATCACTTCCATTAGTATCTAAGGATATCTTCTAACCTTCGTTTCCATCACTCTTTTTGAAGGAGAAAAGATTCCACTGAACACCAGGAATGAGAAAATCACAGTATCTTCTTTGACAGTGATGGATTTTTTTGGGAGATGTTTACATTCTTAACAATGACTAGGAAGTTGGTTCCTGTAATTGTGTTCAAAGTGTTCAGAGTCAGGTTGGATGGGGCTTTAAGCAATCTGATGTAGTGAAAGATGTCCCTGCCCATGGCAGGGGTGGTGGACTAGATGATCTTTAAAGGTCTCCTCCAACTCAGACCATTCTATGACTCTGTGATTGTATCTTGTTTTGTTAATCACAGCTTCTTTGATGGCACAGATGTATTTTGTGAAGTATTTAGGTTGTACACTCAAGACTTCCTTGTGCATATGAGACTTACAAATTATGTTGTTTATCTCTAAATTTTGCTGCACTGGCCTTAGCCTGCCAAGGCCTTGCCCTATCACTGAGGGCTCTCTGTGGTATTACATTACAATAAAATGATCAAGATCTAAGACTCATACCATATGTTCTCCTGGATACAATTCTTACAATGTTGTCCTAGATTAGCAGATGAATCCAGCCCTCCACTCTTGCAGTGACTGGGAACAACAGGGCAATATCAGTAGCATTAGAACTGAATATTTTGGGTAGCAATATTTTTAAGGCACAGTCCTACTGCTTAGCACAACACAGATGTGTAACCTTCTTATCATTCCTAGAACTGTTTTCCAGGTGCAAGCTGATACAGAGACCGTGCTGCAACTGACAACCTTCAGCATGCATCCAAGTGGTTAAGAAAGCAGAAAAGGTAAGGGAAAATGCTTGTAGTAGATCAGAAGCACAGATTTTGTGTTGCGGAGTCAGCCCATAGAAAGACCCAAACTTCTTTGCCCCACTTTGAATTGAAGCCAGAGTCTTCATACTGTGGATACAGAGTACCCTTCTGTGGGAAACAATACTTCCCATTTTATCTCTTCTCTCATTTAGTGGTGCTGGTGTCTCACCTTCAAAGCTGGGTAGCCTGGCTGTGCTGCTCTCTCTGGAGCACTCCCTGTTATTCATTTGGGGTTCTCTGACGTCAACTCTGAGGTCAGTCAGGCAGGGCCACGCCTGTCCCTTGCCTGCTCCCAAACAAAAAAGACTATAGATAGCTGCTGCAGCAAATGCTTTTCATTATGTACTTCTCTCTCCTCAGACCGCCCACCCAGTTGGGGGTGGGAGCAGCATGGGGCCCCTAGATGCCTGTGCTGCTCTGCTATGTGTTTTCTGTTATTTGGGGTGAGTTGTGCATTCCTCACAAGCTTTGGATGTCATGCAGAGCCCCAGGGGAATCCTCAGAGGAGTGGGAGGAGAGACCAAGCAGGGGAAGGTTGCCCATGCACACCAGGGAAGAGGCATCCCCTCCCCCACGTCAGCCTGTGAAGATGTCCAAACCAGAGGGAAGTGCCAGGTCTATGACAGCAAACCCTCCGCACACAGCATCCACCCCTCTCAGAAATGTCTTTAAAAGCTTTCTACTTCCCACTAGCTCAACTTGCTTAGCTAGCCTTAATCTGGCAAAACAGACCAAGAGGTGATAAATCTGTCTGCTTGTACACTTGGAGCCAGCGCCAGAAAGGCAAAGGAACAATTTCAGATTAAGACTAACTGTGAATCAAGAATAAATGGATATAAATTGGCGATTAATACATGTGACAAGAAATCTGGAGATTTCTAGCTATTACAGCAATCAGGCTCCAAAACATCCTTCCAAACTAAGAAGGACATAGAAGCAAAAATCCCATCTGCTTCTAAACTAGAGTCTGGTAAAATTATGAGTGATTACAGGATTTTATATCTGTGACAGCTAGGGATTGGACACACAGGCCCAAGAATGGCTGCACACCACCTTCTCATCCTTTACCAAGGAAATCTGGTATAGACACTCCCTTCCTGGAGCACGTATGAGGTGCCTTGTACTAAGGACAGGAAACTAACCTCCCAGCCCCCCGCCCTCCCTCCCAAAAACTATTTGGGTCTGTATTCTTCGGATAAACCCACGATGCCCAGTTCATGTTTCAGTTTTCTCACAGAGTTTGCACAGAAGATTGTTATGGATATAGAAACCTAGGACTGGAAAGGACTTCCTGGGACGGCTGGATGCAGTGAGTTCACTGGCCACTCCCCAACTTGCTGCCATGTGTTTTGTTCCATCATAATTCTCAGGATGCTAGTATAATTGGAAATCCTGCAGGATCTGAAGTGCCAGCAGGATGGGCTAGCGTTCCCTGTAGGTCTCAACCTGTAACTAAATCAAAACATCATTTCCAGATCCCAGAGATGTGACAAGATCAACAAAATGATGAATAGCTAGGGGAACCTGGAGGAAAAGGAAGCCTTGATCTCTGCAGAAACTGTGCACACATCTAGAATACAAATAGAAGTATTGGAGCTACCATAATGTACTGTATCCTGTGCTATAACTGCAGCAGCTAGGACTAGCTACTTCAGGTATGCTAGGAATCACCTAAAAGGCAACACTAATAAAATACACCTCAGAGAAAAATTTTCACGTGGTTGTTGATGTGTGCTAGCACTGGGCTGAGGATTGAGCTTTATGGGTCCCAGTTAGAAATATGCATACTGACCATTCTCTATAGAAGTGCCATTTTGAGATTTTAACTGATTTAATGCAAAATATATTGATTTGTGGAGTACAGATGTATAGAGACACTGAATAGGAAGTAAGCGTAGTACTTGTGACATCTTACATAGCTCAGGCTACCACGGCTCCTCTACAACTCCTAGTACAACTCCAAGGAGAAATAACATGAAACATTCGCCTCCTCTACCACAGATACTCCCATGGCCCTGCCTGTTTGTCCTCAACACTGTCAGCTTGTGAACCCCCAAGAAGCCACGTCCCAAAACACGCAGTCACCAGTGCCAGCTCTACTCTAAACTGCAGCACAGGGAACAGGGCATGGGCAGAACTACCGTGGGTCCTGCTGCACAGAGTTCTGCACCCCTCCACTGAGCTCCGCACCCCGCCAGGGAGATCGGCACCCTGCCGCGGGGAGATGGGCAGCCTGCCCCGGGGAGAGCGGCACCCTGCCCCGGGGAGAAGGGGAGCCTGCCCCGGGGAGCCCCGCACCCTGCAGCGCTTCTCCCCTCGCCCCTCCGCTTACCGCGCAGAGGCTGCCCGTTGCCATGGCGACGTGCTCCTGGCTCTCCCTCGCTACCGGGCCCAGGTACGGGACTGCGCTCGCGGGTCCGCCAGGCGCCGCGGCGGCAGCGCTGGGAGTGGGGCGGCCAGGCCGGGACCTTGGGGACCGGGATCCCAGGGGCGGCCGGGCTAGGATCCCACGCGGGGGCGGCCAGTCCAGGCCGGTCGCCCGGGGGCGGGACTAGCACTGGGGGGACGGGCGGGGCGGGCCCGCCAGGGGGCGCGCTCCACTGCAGCTCCTAGCCCCTGACGCTCCACGGCCGGGCGCTGTGCGTCACTGCCTGCGCCCGGTGGTGTGCTCGCGCTTCCCGTCGCTGCGGCGTGGCGCCCCGGTGCTCGCAGGATGGGCCGCGGCCGTCCCGGCGTCCCGCGCCCCACCGCCGTGAGTGATTCCGGCCGGGCGCCGCCGCCCCTCCGCGCGGGGGACCCGCCGGGTGTCTCTGCGCAGGCGGGGCCTCGGCCCGGGTGGCGGGGCCTGGACGGGTTTCACGGGACGAGGGGAGGCAAATGCGGGGGGGGGAGGCTGGGACGTGAACGAGGCTCGGCGGCGCTGGCGGGAACTGCCTTTCCCTCCTCTCGGAGCCTCCTTGGCGCTGCCTGGCCCCACCGTCCCGCCCCGGTAGGCCCGGGCGCTTCTCGGCCTGCGGTGTCGGTCGGAAGCGCCGGCGCCGCGGCCTTGCGCCAGCGCTGTGTCCTTGTCCCGGCAGGTCCAGGGCACCGGCGGCAGCAGCGCCGTCAGCAAGTGCTCGGCGGCGGCGCGAGGCTACATCCAGGACCGGTTCCTGCGGCTCCTGGTGGGGCGGCGGCGGCGGCGAGCCCCGCTTGTCCACCGGTGAGGAGCGGGCACCGCGCGGGGTCCTTGGCTCCTGTGGCTGCCGAGCCCCGGTGCCTGCGCTGGCGGGTCGTACCCAGCACGCGTGAGGCTTGCAGCCTCCCTCCCCTCAAGCTACAGAAGGGCCCTAGTGATTCCCCAGGCCCCTTCAGTCGTCTCTTCTGTTTAAGGCACAGCTTTTTAAAATGCGTTTTAAGGAAAGTACGCATAGTGGCAGAGTCGCAACTTGCAGAGCTCTCTCTGACAGTAATGTAACCTTTTTAGACTGTTAGTATAATTTTACATGGCTTATGGGCAAAAATTGAAAGCATTGTCCTGAGTAAAATATGTCACTGGACTGGTTCCTAACTCCAGTATTCAATGCTGCTGAAAGCTACTTTAGATAAGGTTTGAAAACTAACATACGAAAAATGCTAGCACATCAGTAGTTTTCTCAGTAATTCTCAAGAACATTACAATTTCAGTAAGGTATTTGGTGGCTCAGGGAAACAATATTATGTTTTGAATCAGTGGTGTCTGACCAGTAGGTCTTCTCTGGAGCTTTGCAGGACACAATCATGAGTGTTTTAATGTGTATGTGTAGAGGGTTCTATGTTGATATGGTAGTGGAGTTTACACAATATGAGGCTAATAGTTTAATACAATCAAAATGACTGTGAATTGCCAAAGGAGTTTCATTAAGGGAAAAAAATAAAAGCAGTGTTCAAGCAGAAGCTTGCAGGCCTGTGAAGATGAGTGTTGCTCATCAGGTCAGGAAGCTGAGCCTGTGTTGACTTGTCCCATGACATTGGCATGCCAAACTAAATTCATAGAAAGAGTTATGTATTGCAGTTGTCAACAGTGTCATCATGAATTTTGTGACATGTTAGAATATCTAGTGAAATCTTTAGTCCCCGTGAAGCATGGAGGTGATAACATGCTTGTTAAAGGGGGTGATAGGAACTGGTAAGCCTACTGGGGACATGATGAAACTAACTAAAAGAGAATGCCAAGGAAAAAGAGGCACCAATCCCTGCCAGACTAGGCAAATGGTAAACACTTTCCAGGAGTTAGACTTACTTAATTCCATTCATTCAAAAAGCAGAGGATGAAATTCCTTTCCTGACTTTGCTTCTCTTCCCTGTTTTGTTCCCCTCTCACTGCATTTGCACACACTGTCATTCATTTTGTTTTACCCAATAGCTCCTTGTAAGTAAAGGAGTTAATTTCATATTGTTATGGAATCTGATTTGGGGCAGGAACTCAGGTATTGGCCACCCACATTGCAGAGGAGCATCCTAACTGTCTGGATTGATACTTTTTCATCTAGTGAATATTTATTTATGTAAAACGGAACAGGTCCAGCTAGGATATCTACACATTTTCTCTGGGTTATCCACAGTCTTGTTGGTTAATACATTTACTGAATACAGGAGGTCTGTATTTATTAACAAGCTCTAGATATGACAAAATCATCAGACATCTCCCAGTGCAGGTCTATAAATGTGGGGTTATTGGGTAGAAGCTGAGAGAAGAAAAATGAGTTTTTTGAAATGGAGGATGCCAGTGCTGGAGAAATAGGATTCCTGGACAGTGATTACAACTGAATTTCATTCCACAGGGGTTATTACATCCGTGCCCGTGCTGTAGATCACTGTGTTCAAGACTTCCTGCTGAAGACAAAAAGCCACCCTAGGACACAGGTGCATTTTCTTTGAGTTGGCAGTTTCCACTGTGTGTGTGAAAAGTCTTTTTGGCATCTTGGCACTGCAGTAGCTTATTAGTGCATCTGTTGTGATCCTTTCCCAGAAGAGCACAGAGAATCTGACTGGCACTACTGTGGCTGCCCATTTGTCACTTTGAGAGAAATATCTGGGAGGGGGCAATACCTACACAAAATTCTTCTATCTCTTGCAGGAGATTGCCTGATTTTATCACTCTACAGATGATGTTATCGAATATTTTTCACACTTAGATGCTCAGGATGCTGCTAGAGTTGAGTGTAACTTTTTCTGATACTTTCTCTGCAGATCCTGTCTTTAGGTGCTGGCTTTGACTCCTTATACTTCCGTTTGAAGGACATGGGTCTTCTGCATCACACTGTGGTATACGAGGTGGATTTCCCAAATGTGGCATGCCAAAAAGCTACTCTGATCAAAAGAATGAAAGAGTTGTCAGCACTGGTGGGAGATACTGGAGGGGAAGGATTAGGTATGATATTTATGGAAGGTTTTCTAGTTACTAAATGTTTAGAAGAAGCAAACATAGCTTCAGCCTTTAAAAAGTGAGATATGATGGTAGAGGAACTACGAAGTTGTAGATGAAAAGCATGTTCATTTTCTGAAAAATTGTGGAACAAATAAATCATTCGTAAGCATGAGGAGATAACAAGAAGATGTAGAGCTGTCGGAATGGATTTGTCAGGAGCAGATTATATCAAACCAAGTTCAGTTTCTTTCTGTTACAATTTCTGAAGTACTGTGTCCAGCTTTGGGCTCACTAGTACAAAGACAGTGGCAAACTGCAGCATGTCCATTTGAGAGGTCATGAGAATGATAAAGTGGTGGAGCACATGACATAGGAGGGGAGGCTGAGAGAACTGGGTTTGTTCAGCCTTAAGAAGAGGAGATTGGGAGCGAGGGAGGTGAGTCTTACAGCAGTCTTCAACTACCTAATGAGAGAGTGTAGAAAAGATGGAGCCAGACTTTTGTTGGAGTCACAAAGCAAACAGTCAAGGGGCAATGGTTGCAAGTTGCAACAAAGGAAATTCCAGTTACGTATAATGAAAATGTTGGGGTTTTTTCCTGCCATGTGAGTAGTTAAAAACGGGAACAGATTGCCCAGAAAGGTGGTGGAATCTCCAGCCTTGGAGATAGTTAGAGCTTGACTGGACAAAGCCTTGAGCACCCTGATACAAGTAACTGCTGTGAGCAAGGAGTTGGACTAGATGACCTTCAAAGGCCTCTTTCAACCTAAATTATACTGTGATTTATGGGCTTTACGGGTAGGAGAGAAGGTATGACTCCTATGTGTCTTGACTGCAATAAAACATTAGTCATTATGTTACCTGACTTTTTTTTTCCTTTCCAAGGCAGGAAAAAATGAGCCTTATGAAACTACTGTAGAATATAAGCAGAGCTGAAAGGATTATTTTGCCAGCTAAGGGGCAGTTCGGTGGCAAAATGGAGGAATTTAAAGTATGGGGTTCACTGGAGGTTTCTCTTGCATCTGATTTTCTTCAAGGTTTCCATTAATGTTCTAGATGATATGCTATAGAAGGTGAAAATGTAATAAACCAGCAGGAAACTGTGAGAGCTGCAGTATGGTGGATGAGAGTAGGATTTTGACAAAGTACATGAATGGTCTGGAAAATGTGGAATGAAATACAATAGGAATGTATGTAAGCCAATATGTTTAGACTGTAATAATCAATGTAAATACAAATGGAAGACAGCTACAGAGCTAGGTGCAGAGCACAAGTCCCTGTCTCCAGTGAGCAGTTGAACAAGTCTTAGTGAGTAGCTCTTCCATGAGCTTGTTCAGTTTCCTCTTGAATCCATTCACAGAATCACAGAATGGCAGGGGTTGGAAGGGACCTCTGGATATCATCTAGTCCACCCCCCCAGCTAAAGCAGGTTCACCTAGAGCATGTTGCACAGGACCATGTCCAGACTGGTTTTGAATATCTCCAGAGAAGGAGACTCCACAACCTCTCTGGGCAGCCTGTTCCACTGCTCTGTCACCCTCACAGTAAAGAAGTTTTTCCTCATGTTCAGACAGAACTTCCTGTGTTCCAGTTTGTGCTGTTGCCCCTTGTCCTGTCATTGGGCACCACTGCAAAGAGTTTGGCCCCATCCTCTTGACACCTGCCCTTGAGATATTTATAAGTATTGATGAGGTCCCCTCTCAGTCTTCTCTTCCTTAGGCTGAACAGCCCCAGCTCCCTCAGCCTTTCCCCAGAGGAGAGATGCTCCAGTCCCCTCATCATGTTTGTAGGCCTCTGCTGGACTCTCTCCAGTAGTTCCTCCTCTTTCTTGAGCTGGAGAGCCCAGAACCGGACACAGTACTCCAGATGCAGCCTCACTAGGGCAGAGGAGAGAGAGAGGATAACCTCCCTCGACCTGCTGGCCACACTCTTCTTAATGCACCCCAGGATACCATTGGCCTTCTTGGCAACAAGGGCACATTGCTGGCTCATGGTTAATTTGTCTTCCCCCAGGACTCCCAGGTCCTTCTCCTCAGAACTGCTTTCCAGGAGGTCAACCCCTAACCTGTACTGGTGCACAGGGTTATTCCTCCCTAGGGGCAGGACCCTACACTTGCCTTTGTTGAACTTCTTGAGGTTCCTCTCCACCCAACCCTCCAGCCTGTCCAGGTCTCGCTGAATGGCAGCACAGCCTTCTGGTGTATCAGCCAATCCTCCCAGTTTTGTATCATAGGCAAACTTGCTGAGGGTGCGCTCTGTTCCTTCATCCAGGTCACTGATGAATAAATTGAATAAGACTGGCCCCAGTACCGACCCCTGGGGAACACCACTAGCTACAGGCCTCTGACTAGACTCTGCGCCATTGATCACAACCCTCTGAGCTCTGCCATTCAGCCAGTTCTCAATCCACCTCACTGTCTGCTCCTGTAACCCACACTTCCTGAGCTTACCTATGAGGATGTTATGGGAGACAGTGTCAAAAGCCTTGCTGAAGTCAAGGTAGACAACATCCACCGCTCTCCCCTCATCCACCCAGCCAGTCATGCCATCACAGAAGGCAATCAGATTGGTTAAGCACGATTTCCCCTTGGTGAATCCATGTTGGCTACTCCTGATCACCTGCTTTTCCTCCACATGCTTAGAGATGACATCCAGGACAAGCTGTTCCATCACCTTTCCAGGGATGGAGGTGAGGCTGACTGGCCTGTAGTTTCCTGGGTCCTTCTTGTGTGGATAGTGATGGATAGACAAGTTAGTTGTTAAAAGAAATTAACAGGGAACACTGGGATGGGCTTCTGAAGAAGGCCATTTTGCCTCCAGTAATGGATGCCTTTGAGAACAGTGTAGATTAACAGTTCTCAGGACAGGTATAATTGTTGGATTGCACCGATACAGAGACATAGAGGTGATTTCTAAAGGTACTTTACAGTTTGCTTTGTTTATGATATGGTTTTGATTGAAACAGGTCAACACTGATGATACTCTTACGGAGTACGGAGGTATGCCATGATAATGCTTGCAAATCATGAATTGGAACTTGTTTCCGACAATGGTGATCTGTGAGACTAGTCTTGGTGTTTGCAGAGAGGTAGCATGTGCTGGTTCAGGATTCAATGCCATTTTACAGAAGTGAAATATATTTAAAAACAAACAAACAAACAAACCCCCAAAAACTTGAGACTGGTTTTATGGTTGTGAGGCAAACTATTCAAATTCTATCAAAGCAATGGTACTTTCTTAGCCTAAACTGAAAGGTCTGTAAATGAGAGCCCTTAAGATTTGATTCTGAATTATAGTGGTTCTATAAAAACATTGTTAAAGTAAATATGATAAAGTTTTGTTGTTATAGTAAATGTGATAATTCTGTGAGAAATCTGTAGGTGAAATTTGCATTAGGAATAATGGAGTTTTAGATCTGCGTTTACTGAGTCGCTTCTTGACGCTATCCCTTTATGGTTCATTTAGTGATGGGGATTTTCTTGTACATATCCAAAAGAAGTTGAGTTGATGGGCACAGCCTTGTGAGCAATTGCCTGTGGGGTTGATTTTCCTGTTTATCCCTTTTGGTCTCAGTATTGCATCAGCACTTTAATGAGATTGTATCATTTTTGTCTCCCAGGAGTCATTACCTTTTCTGGAGAGGATTATAAATTACTGGGAGTGGATTTATCAGAGCTGTCTGAGCTGGAGAGAGCCCTGGAGGAAGCAGGACTGGACAATGAAATCCCCACCCTCTTCATAGCAGAGGTGGTGCTCACCTACATGCAAAATAGCAGGTCAGTTGAGTTATCCTCTGTTAGCTAGGTGGTAAAATGAAAAAAACAAGCTGCTTTGTATGTACTTCACCTGGGGCTGACAGACCTGCTGTCTTATAACTAAAGCCTCAGGAATTCTGTGGAAGTCCCAAACAGCTCCTTACATCATAATTGAGGGTGGTGAGGCACTGGAACAGGTTGCCCAGAGAAGTTGTGGATGCCCCATCCCTGGAAGTGTTCAAGGCCAAGTTGGATGGGTCTTTGAGCAACCTGGTCCAGTAGAAGGTGTCCCTGCCCATGGCAGAAGGGTTGGAACTAGATGATCTTTAAGGTCCCTTCCAACCCAAACCATTCTGTGATTCTGTGATAATTGTGATGGGGTAATTGATGTCCACATGACATCCTAAAAGGGAAGAAAAGAAGAAGAAAAGCCTCGAAGGAGTGATTTTGAATTTTTTGTTCTTCTCATCCCCTAAATTCTCTGCACAGATGGGGGAGGAGAGGTTCGTAAGTCCCCAGCACAGGATTCTCTTTTGTGTATTACCTCTGTCAGGATGCCTTAATAGCATGCTTTATAGTGTTGCAGGAAGATATATTGCATCTGCCATATGATAGGTGGGCCCTCAGTTATTTAATTTCTTATGCACAATCTGCCTGACAGGTCAGATGCCTTGATTCAATGGGCAGCAGAGCATTTCTCTCAGGCATGCTTTCTGCTGTATGAGCAAATGCACCCAGAGGACCCCTTTGGACGTGTCATGCAGCAGCATTTTAGCCAGCTGAACTCTGCACTTCATTCTTTGGCACAGTACCCTGATAGTGAGGCACAGCAGAGGCGCTTCTTTGAAAAGGTAAGTACTTGCAGCTCTAGGGCACACATGAAGCATGATTTACCTGGGAAAGATTGTGACACTGAATAATTTTGGAAGTCATCAGCTGTGTCAGTTATGGGTTGAAGCAAACAGGGCCAAGGCTGAGACACTGCATTCCCTAGTAACATGACTAGTCATTTGAAGGTCCTTCCAACCAACTTGCAGCCTACTTTCTGGTATGGGATTAAGGCAAGATGGGTTCCTCTGAGACTTCTGATATAATAAATTAAGTTCTTAAGAGCTTTACAGATGAGAGATCTATCCTCACCAGATTCTGGGCTGCTCTTTTTTCCAGCTAGAGAGTCTTAAAGGCTCATGCAGGTGTTTAATTTAGGGTCTTTGTTTTCTTGTGGGAAGTAAGTCTTTATCCTCCCAGACGTAATAATTTTGAGGGATTTCTGTTTTAGGGCTGGACTGAGTGCAGTGTAATGGATATGAATGAGTTTTTCACCTGTTGTACTCCAGAAGATGAGCAGCAAAGAGTGCAGGCTCTGGAGCCTTTTGATGAATATGAGGTAACCCTCCTGTATTCTGAACACCAATGACCTGGCTTTGATATGATAAGGTGTCTGCAATTTCTTATGGTCACAGTTCTGTACAAGAGCTGCTGAGGCATAGGCATTCATGTAGGCAGAAAGGATCTTGAATCAGACAGTTAAAAGCTCCATGTGAAGCTGGGGCAAGTAGCATTGGAAGAAGACTCTCTTTGGTGTTAGAAAAGCTTCTTGTTCCTTCCTCAGTGAGTGGTCTCTCAGGGAGACAGTCTTAGCATGGCAAGCTAGCTGGTGGTATAAAAGATGTCGTAGATGCTAAAAGTTTGCATGGGTTCAAGGGGCAATCATTTTAATGAAAGGGAAATCTCTTGAGGATTACTGAATACATAAAAATACACCTGATAAGAGATTTCTGGTTGCAAATGGTTGGGAGCATTCCTGGAGGAAGTAAATGCACTTGTCCTGCACTCTTGCATGTCCTTAGGCTATTACTGTTTGCCATTGTTGGATACAGGTTATTAGTTTCAGATATTTTTTGGTCTGACTTTGTACAGCCATTCCTATATTAATGATTGAAGTTTAACTATGACTCTGTTCTTTGCCATTTTTGTGTTAACTGCTGGCAAAGTTTGCGACTATTTGAAGTCTAGAAGAGAAGTCAAAGATACTGAGTAACTTTGAGATAAATATCCTGTAGGATACTTACTAGAAGTTTACCTTTCAATTTTGTGGTTCTCTGTTTATAATTCTCTCAGAAATCAAACACCCTGCAGTATGAAAACAATGTAATGTGCTTGCATTTATTTTGCCAACATGCAGGATCTGCTCTGCTACATGAATGCAAAAGTGATGACTGAAAGATGTTGGCAGATTTGCAAAGTGGTGTAGAAATGTCTTCAAGAATTACTGTAGATCAAGGCAATTGCTCATACAGTGAGAAAGTAAAGACTTTTTATCACTTTCCTTATAGAGGAGATTAACATGTACACCACTCCAAGCTGAAAAATGTGCATAGGAGTGAGATGTAATAACAGAGCGCTCTACAATTAGCCTTTGAAATAAAGATCCAGGTCTTACTGGAAACAAGCTTGATCGAATTAGATAAGAAATGTAAAATACACACTTAGTGCTGAGGGTGACTAATTTTTAGAATAATTTGCGTAGGGACAAATAGTGGATTCTTCCATTTTGAGTATTTACATTAATTTTTGGATATCACTTTTCAAAAGATGCTTTTTACTTCTGGTAGAAGTTGGGGCAATGATTCTAATATTGTGGTTTCTTGTGCCTTTTAAATTCATGTTTATGCCTTCTGGTCACGTAGTTGGCTGAATATATCCCACCCCATGGGAATGAACATACTCAATTTCCTAATGTCCATAAAAGCCAGGGTGGACTCTAGTATCGCTGCTGACTTCCTGTACAGTCCTCTTGCTTGTGCTTCTGCCTCTGAGTGATTCCAAGGCCAGACTGGAAATCATATTTATGTATTATCAGCCAGCAGATACAATGTTGCACCTTTGAACATTTGTTATTTCTTTGGGATCAGTTATATTCCATGACCTTTAAGAAACCTTAACCCCTCTAGTATACAGGCCTCACTCTTTTCTGTGATCAGAACTGGGAAGCATACGGGGAAGCTGATTAAGAAAAAAAAAGTTCCCCATGCAACATATAATTAAGCTATGGAACTCCTTGCCACAGCATGTTGCAGATTATAAAAGTTTATCTGAGTTCAAAGAGCAATTGGATAGGTTCATGGATGAGAAATCCATCAAGGATTGTTCAATACAAAGACATGGCTTCTTGCTTAGAAAATCCCTGAGCTGTAAATTTTTGAAGATTGGGGTGAGGAAGCTATTTACACACTTGCTCTTTCTCAGATTCAACTTTAGTCTTCTGATTTTGTCCACTGTTGGAAACAGTGCTAGGCTAGGTTGGTCTTTGATTTGATCACCCTGGCCATTCTGAGATGCTTACTACTGCTTGCTCTAAGATTTTGAGGGGGATCGTTTGTTCTGTTCTGTTTTTTTTTCTTTGGGCTTGCTACAGGAATGGCATCTGAAATGTTCTCATTACTTTGTCTTGACTGCATCAAAGGGGATGGAACCTTCCTGGACTCCATTGTTATCCAATATGACAGGTACATACTGACTAGTTTTCAGAGTGTTCTTTTCTCTCATGCAGGCTTCTCTGCGAGATTTTAGGAGGCAGTAAAACCCTGGAAGGAACAGATGGGATGCTGCCATCTGTTGATGAGTAGCTTTCTCCATCCTTCTAACAATGGTTCTGCTGTCCATAGCGGGGCCAGGGCCACGTCCTGACTCTGGTGGTTCTGATCAGTTTCATTCTTTCAGTTTATTGAACCTTCCAGTCTGAACAGCTCTTCCTTCTGTTTATACACGGGACCCTCCAGTACATGGCTGCAATGCCAGTCTACCCGGCTCCTCCTCCTATTTTTGGGATCCCAAAGACTCTCCCTTTTCAACTTATTCCCACTTGCCTCCTTACACGGCTCTCTGAGCCATTCTGTCCTTCCAGCTCCCAAAAGGTTGTTATGTTTTACTTACTGCACTGTCAAAGTATTGCCCAGCAGAGCACTCGGGACCGTGTCATGAAGTTTGTGCTTTGTTTTGTTATCCCCTGTGGGTGGAATTGTACATGTAGTATTTCTGTTTCTGAAATGCTTTTAAATCTGTATGTTGCTTTTTTCAGATGGGAGGGAAGTGGTACAGCTGGGGAAAAGCCAAGACCAAGACTGTGTTTCCATGATAAAAAGGACTTGGCAGCAGTAGCAGTCCAAGAAATTCCTGCTTTTGTCTGCTTGCTGCCTTTTTTCAGGGTGGAAAGCAGAAGGTTATTTTTAACCTGTTTCACATCACTAGTCTTGTTCACAGTACAGCATCACAAGTAGTTCTCTCTGCAATTGAAAGTCAAACTCTGTGTTCTAGGGAGCAGGAAAAGCAGTTGGAAAAGGATAAGGCAGGATGGCATTCCTTAAGCCAACAAGGCCACAGAATGCATTGTGTTGTGTCTTGATTAGATCTGAAAACGTGTAGTGAAATCAAAGCTAAATGAATGTGGGTGTGGTTAAATATACTGTGTGATTGTCACTGATCCTTATGTTAGAACCTTAACGGCTCCTAAACGTGTAGGATCTATCCTTAAGTTAAAAAAAAACCCTGACATTTGCTTAACTGTCATTAATACAGTGAAGACACTTCATTCGTTAGAGACAGGAATAGGGTGTTTCTGCTGCTGTCTCTGTTGTATTCAAAATTGATAGCAAGAGCCTTCAAAGTCTGGTGAATTATCCATGCTTAGCTATTTTTTACTGGGAATGGCAAAAGGTATGTCTCAAATACCAGTATGTGCCCCCAACTATCCTCTCAAATAGATTTAGATCCCTGTTCAAGAGAGTGCAAGTACTAAATCTTCCAAACAGAGCACGGTAAGTATATTTTCTGAAATGAAAAAAACCCTCAGTCTTAAAAAGATCCATTTGTAGGAAGACATTTAAGCCCAAGGAGATGAAATTTTTGACTTCATAAAACAATAGAAAGTAAGGTCTTTTACTAAACAATATTGAGTACAGGCAATTTTTCTGGGTATGGCATACAAAAAATAGACTGAGAGCTGCTTCTCCACCACCTCATCATCTCTTATAACACAAGAATAACCTGATTAAAACAAAGAAGATGCAAATTCAAAACTGATTAAAAGAAAACCATTTGTACAATGCGTAGGTGAGCTAGAGTCCTGTGTTGAAAGCTTGTTTCATACTAAGGGATATAGCATTTAGAGAGAAGATACTTAGATAACTGAAAATATTCTCTTATAGTAGAACCATTGGAATTAACAGATTATTCGTCATGCTTTAGAACTTTGTTTCAATGCTTTTGTGAAGGTAGGATCAAAATCTAGCAAGAAACTTTGAAAGCCAGCTTCCAGGTGTTTGTCCTTTTTCTGCTGTTCTTTGTTATTTAAGGAGGCAAATATTGTCTTCATCAGAAAGGTACTCCTTTTGAAGGTATTGCAGTGATTCCTGTCTTGCTACAGCAGTTTAGGACACTGCAGTGTCTTAGCCAGTCTTACCTCCACTGCGTTAAAGCAGTCTCAGAACTGTGTCAGGAGTTGAAGGAGCAGTAAGCAGAAGTTGAAAGTTGGCACAGTGGTAGTTTAAACCGCTACAGCTTGATTTCTAGGGCATGTCAGATTGTGTGCTCTGTCAACTTGCTTCACGTTTTTTTCTTCTTGAAAAGCTGAACAGACTTGCTTAACTCTCATTTAAAATGTAGTCCTTGGTTCTTGTTTGTGCATAAGTTCTTTGGTTCTCTGTGGCTTACAGTTCCTCGTCATGATGGTCCTGTCAGGATGGCTGGGAGTATCACTGCAGCAGTATGTGCAATGCACTCTGAAATTTCTGGCCTGAGACGTTACGGTCACCACTCTGTTCTTATAAAACCCAATGTGATTCTCACCACTGGAGGCTTTGGGGAGGAGGATGGACAGCACTGCCGTATGAGAAATTTTCATGTGCTAATTAAGCATGCAGGCTACTGGAAAGCTGGCTGTGTGAAAAAGGAAAATCCTGATAAAAGATGGGGTGAGTTCCCATACTGATGGCAAGTGTAAGGAAGCTGTTCTTGTGCTAACAACAAAATGATGTCTAGTGGATAAGTGATGTCACAGCGCAATTATGCTGGCAGTCAAAGAGATCTGAAGGTTCTGAATGCTAAGCGCTGGGTCCTGCACTTGGGTTACAACAACCCCATGCAAAGCTACAGGCTTGGGGAAGAGTGGCTGGAAAGCTGACCAGCGGAAAAGGACCTGGGGGTGTTGGTCGACAGCCAGCTGAACGTGAGCTGACAGTGTGCCCAGGTGGTCAAGAAGGCCAACAGTATCCATCCATTGAAGGTATACCTCCATTTTAGGTATACCTTCATTTTAGGTATTTAAAAGACATGTAGATGTGGCACTTAGGGACATGGTTTAGTGGTGGACTTGGCAGTGCTAGGTTAGCAGTTGGACTCGGTGATCTTAAAGGTTTCTTCCAACCTAAACAATTCTGTGATTCTATAAATTTCACGGGAGAAGGATCGGTGTGAACCATGATGTTTTGTATCTCTGCAGATGAGCGGTTGTACCATACTGTGTCGTGTCTTTCGAACAGTCTGGCCCTGGTGGTAGGAGGACGAACATCCCCATCAAGCGCAGGCTTGGGAATGTTGTGGCTAAAGTTCCCTGAAACCTGTAATGCCTCAGACCCAGATGACATTACAGTGGAGCTTCTAAGTCTGCAACCTGCTGCTGAACCAGCTACTTTGCGTTGGAGACACAGTACAACTGAAGTAATATTCAAAGGTAAAAAGCCTGAAAAGAGTGGAAATGGCTGTAGGTATGCGGAGGTATACAAATTCCAGAATATATGGGACAGTCCTGTCCAGGCAGTGAGGTCTAAAAGGCAAATTGTCGTGATACAGCCTTACTTTTTATGGAGTACAGGCTATACAGTTAACGTTGGTGTGTTGTATTCCTTTGTCTGAAACAATAGCTTTTTGCTGAACATCTTGGAAAGAATATGATCTTGATAGATTCATCATCACTTCAGAGAATCCAGTTACATTTCATAAAGATTTTGTTCCAGTGGTGATTTTTTTTCCCGAGCTTAAAGACTTAAGGCTTAAACTTCATTTGAATGTATTTTTCGTATCATATCTACCCAGTTCTTGTTGTGCCTTTTTTGTTTGTCAAGTCCAAAAGTATTTGTGAGAGGCTTTACTAAATCTGACAAAAAGGAAAGACTGAGCAGTCTCAGCTGAGTTTCCCGAACTGAGCAACTGAATTGGTTGGTCCAACAATTGAGCAGGATTTCAATTATCTATGCCGTTAATACATGGTCGATTCATTTCAGAACCTATACAATAGATGCCTTGTGATAATGACTTTCATTATAGATGAGCTGCAATCTTGTTAGTTTTCTAGATGCAGGGCAGGAATCAAAAAATATGTATGTTTGTATAATACTGAAAATAGCTCATAATGCATTTTGAAAGCGCTACAATATATACTTGCAACTGCAATTTGGTTGGCTCCCCTCTCACCAACACACTTATCCACAAATGAAAAGACTCATTTTCAGCTATTCCTGTTTAAGGTGCAGGGTGTGGTCAGACAGGCATACTGACCAGCAACCTGTTTACATGTGACTAGCCCTTTTTATCCTTTTATCCCTCTGTCTTCCTGTGTTTGTACCTCCCCAAATCATCTAAATCCATTCCTTTTCCTGCCTCTGGTTCCTCTCCTGAGCATCCCATATAAATCTTATGCAAACCTCAAATGCTCTTCCCCTGCATCTTATCATGTGTCCCATACCCCTAGGCAGTACCTCCTCAAAGGTGCTGCAGAGACTTGCTCCTGTTCACTCATTTTGATGGGTTTCACAGCTGGACAACAGGGCTGACAGTTCTCCTGGGGCAGCCCTGGGAGGAGCTGGGACAGATTGTCTGATTCTGTAAGCATGTAATTGGGGTTCTCTTGCCTCCACACCTGCCATTGCCTCTCTGTGCTCCTCTTGTGGATGAGGAAATGAGTCTTTTACGGCCTGGTTGCTCTCCTGGGATGGGTCTGGAAGTAGCTGAGGCAGGATATTATTTGGGTTCCCCCACCTTGTTTTGCCTCTGTGCTCCTCTGTGGGTGTGCAGGTGAGCTTTTTAGCATGTAACCTAGCACTGCTAGTGAGTGAGGCTTTGTAATGATAAACAGACACTTAAAAGAAAAGCAAAGCAAATGTTAAGAATTCGTAGCATTAAGAATTACTAGTAAAGGAACAAAAACCAGAATGGAGAATACTGTTCTGCCATTATGTAAATCATAGAATCGTAGAATGGTTTGGGTTGGAAGGGACCTTTAAAGATCATCTAGTTCCAACCCCCCTGCCATGGACAGAGACATCTTTCACTAGATCAGGTTTCTCAAAGCCCCATCCAACCTGGCCTTGAACACTTCCAGGGATGGGGCATCTACAACTTCTCTGGGCAACCTGCTGCAGTGTTTCACCACCCTTATAGTAAAGAATTTCTTCCTTATGTCCAATCTAAATCTACCCTCTTTTAGTTTAAAACCATTACCCTTTGTCCTGTCACTACAGGCCCTGGTAAAAAGTCTCAGTCTTTCTTATAAGCCCCCTCTAAGTATTTGAAAGGCCACAGTAAGGTCTCCCCAAAGCCTTCTCTTCTCCAGGCTAAAGAATTCCAACTCTTTCAGACTTTCCTCATAGGAGAGGTGTTCCATCCCTCTGATCATTTTCGTGGACTTCCTCTGGACTGACCCTAACAAGTCCATGTCTGTCTTGTGCTGGGGACCCCAGAGCTGGATGCAGTACTCCAGGTGGGGGTCTCACCTCCCTCGACCTGCTGGCCACACTTCTTTTGATGCAGCCCAGGATACGATTGGCTTTCTGGGCTACAAGTGCACATTGCCAATTCATACCTCATTTTTCACCTACCAGTATCCCCAAGTCCTTCTCTGCAGGGCTGCTCTCAATCCATTCATCCTCCAGTCTGTAGTGATACTGGGGATTGCCCCAACCTAGATGCAGGACCTTGCACTTGGCCTTGTTGAACTTCATGAGGTTCCTATTGGCCCACTTCTGAAGCCTGCCAGTAGAAAATAAATTAAAAGAGACTTTGAGATCTCTTCTTGACACTTGAAATATGATAACTTCCAATTTCATATACCACATAATCCCCAGTGGTAAGTAGAATTGAAACCTAGGGACGTAATCTGTTCTGGAAGACTGATTCTTTGAGGTCATTGATGGCTAAAGCTATTCTTGCTTGATCACACCAGAAAGAAGTTTCAGAACTTCCTCTCTGAAGGATAATATTTTAATTCTGGAGCATTATGGAGCAGGATCCCTAGCTCTTTATTCAGGAAAAGTGCTTCAGAAGAAATGTTACTCTTGTAGTAGCAATTGACAAATATTTGGTAGTTCTGAATAGGTCTAGAATTAAGCCCTGCAGTGGCACGCTGAAGGTTTGTCTAGTAAAAGATATTGACTGTAAGGGGCAAAAATTTCAGCAGTTGTTAGCAAGTCAGTGGTGGGACTTAGTGGAATTCAGGAGGTGAAAGCTGTCCTTTCTTAAGCTGTTTCATTCTCCGTTAGCTGGCAGGGAGCTATTGAAGGGGAACACCAGGGGAATTGTTAAGCAGTTGTTAGTCTAGTGTGGAGTATACTTTGAATTTGTGGAGCAGTGTTTAATTAACACCATAATGTAGTTTAGAGTTAAGCCTTCCAGTCTAAATTTTATATCAAAGAAGCAAATGCTAAATGCGTAAATAAAATTTTATAAACAATACATTGATTTTTGTCTTTGTCAGACTATTGTATTATTTTGTCTTATTTTTGCCTTGATATTGCTTTGTAGCTGAAGTAAGTGACCAACACTTGTGTTATTTGCACAGTCCATTACGAAGAAGTGTGCTGACAGGGCATAGTGCAGTTAATGCACATCCTTGACATCTACCCAAAGTACTTTTGCACCTTTTGTACTTCCTTTTTGAGGCTTCTCCAGGTTAACTCCTACACACTTAAATTATCATTATCTCCCTTTTGTATGAACAAATACACATTCTTGTTGTCTTATGAGGATTTATCTGTTTTCTTGGGATAAACAGATGTCATTGTGTTGCTATGATTTATGTACTTAGTTTTCTAGTTTTTTTAGTTCTACAGGTGTAATCTTTTCATTGCCTAAATTCTCATTCCTTAAGTCCATTAGGTATATTAAAAAACATTTTCTCCTTTTGCTTTTGACACTATAGTGTGTGATTTCCATTCAGACCTTAAATATTCAGAAACTACATAATATAAGTGGATGATGAAGGTCTTCTGAAGGTCTTCACAAACATGAAGAATACAGCTTCTTAGTAAAAATAGTCTTCCATCTTATAAAAGATCTAGATACAAGAGTAATTCCTGTATCTATGAAACAATTTCTTGCATTTATTACTAAAGTCTGGAAATGTTCGTCAGGTTGCAGGATGTCTTAATATAAACAGTGTATAAAACTTCTGCCTGACTGCATTAATTTCTATTTTTGGTCAGCTTCCCTTCTACGCAAACAGAAATTTTTGCTTTTGTGACATACCAAATTCTAACTTCTCTTTTCACCTGGTTGTCTTTTTCCGTAGGCGAGAAGTACCTGTTTCTGTATGGTGGCCGCTCTGCTATGGAGCCTGTGCTAGGGGACTGGTATTTTCTGCACACTCAAGAACTGTCCTGCACTGTGGTAAGAACTTAGGGAGGGCCCTGGGGAGTAGAAATTGCCTTCACTTCATACGTGCATGCTGCTGTATTGGAAGCCCAACTAAATCACAGTGGCGTTACCATATTGAAGTGGATGGCATTGGCAGTACTGTCACACTCCACGGTGATTAGAGTTAGAGCTAACTTTTAAACACCTTGCTATTTAGTGGAATACAGTCTTCACAGAATAGTTGAGGTTGGCAGGGACATCTGGAGATCATCTAATCCAGCACCCTTGCTTAAAGCAGGTCTAACTAGAACAGGTTGCTCAGAATATTGTCCAGCTGGGTTTTGATTATCTCCAAAGATGGAGACTCCACAACCTCTTTGGGCAACCTATTCCAGTGCTTGACCACCCTCATAGTAAAATGTGAGGGGTTTTTATGTTTAAGTGGATTTTTTTGTATTTCAGTTTGTGCTCATTGCCTCTTGCCTTGTTGCTGGATACTACTGAGAACATTCTGTCTCTGTCTTCTTTCATCTCTCCCGTTAGGCATTTATACGTGTTCATAAGATTTCCCCGTAAGCATTCTCAGTCACCAAGGCAAGCAGCTTTGGTGCCAGCACGATCTGCAGCATACGCTCTAGTGCGGTGTGCAGGGGGGGTTCCTGAACCGGGGCCAGGAGCAACCATGGCCAAGCCCTCCACACCTATAAAAGAAACCCCTACGGAGCGCTAGCGACCAGGGCAGGCGAACGGAGCATGGTGTGTCAGTCAGGGCATGGCACAGCAGTTTGCGTGGCAGTTTGCACAGAAGGGCGCTGTAACTTTGCTGGCTTGAACAGGGAGCAATGGTATCTACCCGGCAGAAGTCTATGTCTGCAAATGACGCAGCTTCCCAGGCAGAGCTCTGACGGGAACATGATGCTATCCAGGTGTCAGGCTGCAGGGTGTGCCCTACTCCTATACCAGTACCGGATGGCAGTAGTGAGTACACCTATGGGAGGTGCACCCAGGTAGAGGAACTCCTCCGCTTAGTGGCAGAGCTCCAGGAGGAGCTGAGTAGGTTGAGGAGTATCAGGGAGTCTGAGAAGGAGATTGTCTACTGGAACCACACCCTATCTTCCCTGGGACAGACCTGTCAGGCAGTCAGGACACATGATATGGAGGATTCCCTATCCTCTCTCCGCCCAGCAGAACACGGTGACTTAAGGGATAGGGGAGAACAGTGAGAAGTTCCTGCCCAGTGCAGCAGGCGCATCTCCTCTGTGACTACCTCATCTTCCCAGGTGCCCTTGTACAATTGGTATGAAGCTCTGGAAGTGGAACCGAACAATCATAGAATCATAGAACAGTTTGGGTTGGAAGGGACCTTTTAAAGGTTATCTAGTCCAGCCCCTCTGCAATGAGCAGGGACATCCTCAACTAGATCAGGTTGCCCAGAGCCTCATCAATGATGAGGATGATGGTCCATCTAGGTTGGACATATTGCCAAGGTTAAGTCAGCCTATGCCCTGCGTCAAAACCACGTCCATTAAGAAAAAAAGACGTCATTGTCATAGGAGACTCTCTTCCGAAGGGAACAGAAGGCCCAGTATGCCGACCAGACCCACTTCTTAGGGAAGTCTGCTGCCTCCATGGGGCCCAGGTCAAAGATGTTACAAGAAAACTTCCTACCTTGGTATGGCCCTCAGATTATTATCCATTATTGCTTTTTCATGTAGGCAGCAATGAAGTTGCAATAAGAAGTCCAAGGGTGATCAAAAGAAACTACAGGGCCTTGGGACGACTGGTTGAGGGATGAGGAGCACAGGTAGTGTTCTCCTCTATCCTTCCAGTTGCAGAGAATGATGAGGGAAGAAACAGGAAGACCCAGCTGATCAGTACCTGGCTCCATGACTGGTGTCACTGGCAGAATTTTGGGGTTTTTGATCACAGGTTGGTCTACGCAACACCAGGCCTGCTGGCAACAGATGGGGTGCACCTTTCTCAAAGGGGGGAAAGAATCTTTGCACAGGAGTTAGCAGGGCTCATTGAAAGAGCTTTAAACTGGATTTGAAGGGGGAAAGGGATAAAACCAGGCTTGCTAGTGATTAGCCACAGGACGGCATGCCAATGTTTGAGGGACGGTGTGCTAGTGAGGTCCTTCAGTCTGCTCCACGATGTGCTGAGTACACTGGAGCACATTTGAAATGTCTCTATACTAATGCACGCCACATGAGGAATAAAGAAGAGGATCTAGAAGTTTTGGCCCAGTCCCACCTTGACTATTGTGTGCAGTGTTGGGCACCTCAATATAAGAAGGACATCAAAACTATTAGAGTGTATCCAGAGGAGGGTGACCAAGATGGTGAAAGGTCTTGAGGGCAAGACTTATGAAGGGCGGCTGAGGTCACTTGGTTTGTTCAGCTTGGAGAAGAGAAGGCTGAGGGGTGGCCTTATCACGGTCTACAACTTCCTCAAGTTGGGCAGCAGAAGGGGAGGTGCTGATCTCCCCTCTCTGGTGACTAGTGATAGGACACACGGAAATGGAATGAAGCTGCATCAGGGGAAATTCAGATTGGACATTAGGAAAAGGTTCTTCACTGAGAGGGTGGTCGGTCGGTCCCTGGAACAGGCTCCCCGGGGAAGTGGTCATGGCAGCAAGCCTGTCAAGAGTTTAAGGAGCTTCTGGACAATGCTCTTAGTCATATGGTTTAGTGTTAGGTAGACCTATGAGTAGCAGGGAGTTGGACTCAGTAATCCTTATGGGTCTCTTCCAACTCAGCTCTGATTCTGTGATTCTATGATTCTCTTCTTGAGGGCAACCAAGTTGGTGAAAGGTCTCAAGAGCAAGACTTGGAGATGCACACTCACATACACGCAAGGTTCAGGGAAAATACAAACACACTGATGCCCCCTCCAGCAGCTGGCATCCAGGCACAAGAGCGCTGTGACCCATGGTCCTATTCTAACTGCTGGTGCTGAGATTATCACTTTATTCAGGTGCCCTGGTCGCCCAAGTAGTTGCATCTGGGACATGCACAGGTCGTGTGACCTGTAGTGGTCTTGTCCCAGTTGTCTGGCACTGAGACTTCCACTTGTGCCACAGGCCCAGGAGTGCTTACATCCCCAGTCTGACTCCAGTTTGTTGTCCCAAATTCACTCACACTGCCCACCCCCACCCCCCCCCCCCGCCCCCGAAGCTGGCACTGTGGACACAAAGTCTTTGAGAGCCATGAAGATGCTCCCAAGATCTGTGGCCCCTCCAACTCCTGGTGCTGAGATCCTCACTTGCTCCAGTTGCTGGCAAAAAAGGCCTAGGAATGCTTTCCCCCCCACACTCTGACTTCATTTGCTGGCTCCATATTCACTAATGCTTGTCTCTGCAGTTGCAGGCACCTAGTCCTTGCATCACTCACATGCAGGGGGTAGAGAGTGATATTACACAGATAGTTAAGAAAGGATCTAATCAATTCCCTTCCAAACATTCCTTAGTAAGTTTTGTTTAGTCCCACAGGCCCTCCCTTGCATCTTCGGAATCCTCTTGTTCCTCACTTCCCCCTTCTTATCAGTTGCAAAGTCCAGGTTGTCCCTCTCCAAAGCTATGCCTGGAGTTTCTTAATGGCCCATGGATTAGTAATTAGACACTTTTGATTTTTGGCATGGGGGCTGGAGCTCCAGGGAATATTTTTAGCAAGTTCACAACATATATCAAATTAAGGGGAGTGGCTGATAAACTAGAGGAATTATTAACGTTTGGAGAGATGTTGTTACGCTGGAGAAATGAGCTAACGGAACACTCATGGAGGTTCAGCAAAGGCAACTGCAGAGTCCCTCACCTGGGATGGAGTAATCCCATGCAAGAGCACATGGTGAGGAGCAGCTCTGCAGGAAAGGACCTGGGCTCCTGGCGGACAAAAACTGGCCTGTGAGTCAGCGTGTCCTTGCAACAGTGAAGGCAAACCACATCCTGGGTTTAACTGGCATGGGAAGTTATTATTCCTCTTCGTTTGGTACTTCTGAAGCTTCATCTGAAATACTAGCTCCTCCCCTTATTATATAGGCAGTTAACATCAGGCAGAGTAGACTCAATAGTACATTAGTGGACAAGATGAAAATTCAAAATTACTTTGGCATGGAAGAAACACTTGTGGAAAAACAAATTGCAGTTTATTAAATCATAGAATCATAGAATAGTTTGGGTTGGAAGAGACCTTTAGAGGTCATCTAGTCCAACCCCTCTGCTATAAGCAGGGACATCCTCAACTAGGTCAGGTTGCCCAGAGCCCCGTCCAGCCTGACCTTGAATGTTTCCAGGGATGGGGCTTTTACCACCTCTCTGGGCAACCTGTTCCAGTGTTTCACCACCCTCATTGTGAAAAAACTTCTTCCTTATGTCTGGCCTAAATCTCCCCTCCTTTAGTTTAAAACCATTAGCCCTTGTTCTATCACAACAGGCCGTGCTAAAAAGTTTCTCCCCATCTTTCTTATAAGCCCCCTTAAAGTATTGAAAGGCTGCAATAAGGTCTCCCCAGAGCCTTCTCTTCTCCAGGCTGAACAAGCCCAACTCTCTCAGCCTTTCTTCATAGGAGAGGTGCTCCAGCCCTCTGATCATTTTTGTGGCCTCCTCTGGACCCGCTCCAGCAGGTCCATGTCCTTCTCGTGTTGGGGGCTCCAGAGCTGGACACAGTACTGCAGGTGGGGTCTCACCAGAGCGGAGTAGAGGGGCAGAAACACCTCCCTCAACATGCTGGCCACACTTCTTTTGATGCAGCCCAGGATACGGTTGGCCTTCTGGGCTGCGAGCGCGCATTGCGCACATTAAAGACAGAGTGAGAGATGCATAATTACAGATTACAGGAGATCACAAGCTAAACATGAGTAAGCAGTATCATGCTGTTGTGGAAGGCCTAAACTGTGTGTTCAGGTATGTAACCAGGAATGTTATCTGTAAGACACATGAACTGGTCCTTCTGTTCTCTTCAGTGCTCTTAATCTCAGCAGGACCCTTGTAAAATACCCAAAGCTGATTCCTGAGAAAAAGAGGTAGACAGGATGCAGTACAGCTCTACAGAGGTATGCAATGAGAATGACCAGACCTCATACCTTACAGGGGAAGATTTTGAAGGACTTGTAGCTATTTAGTCTGGAGAAGATTCAAGATAGAAATAAAGCTTCAAATATGTAAAATATAGCTGCAGAGAGGACAAACAAATTATTCTCCGTATTTACTTTGGGTAGTACAAGGAATCTATAGAAAAGGCAACTTCAACTGGACACTAAGAAAAGCTATTAATTGTGAAGATAGTAAAGTGCTGCAATAGACTGCCTAAAGAGGTGAGAAATTCTTGTCACTGCAGACTTTCAGAAACTATTAAATAACCATGTCTCCAGATGATAACAGTTATAGTTGAATTTGCTTTGGGAGAAAGGGATGGACCAGATGGCCTCCAAAATTTTCTCCACAGCTTGTTTGCTATGATATTCCTTTAAACCCCTCATCTTACATTTTTTCCTTTATTGCTTGCACTAAAAGTTTTCTTTCTGCATATTAGTACTGCAGTTCGGCATTTTATCTTGCTCTATGGTTTGAGCCACTGATCACCTGCTTTGCTGGTCACTGCATTAGTCCATGTGTTTGTAAACTTGCGGTTCTCAGGTGCATGTCTTGAACAGAAAGCAGCACGCAAGAATGCAAACAAAGTTACCTCTAATAAATGTGCAGAAATAAAACCCTCTGAAGACTGAATGATATTAAATATACTGAGGGCCAGAGAAATACTGGAGATAGTGTAAATGGAAACACTTCTACTTAGCCACCCCTAGAGGAACATGTGTAGGTTGGGTTTTTTTGATTGTTCCCTATCATGCTTACTCTTCTGCTCCAGCAACTGTTCCTATCCTATGGCAGGAAATAACGTTACATCCCACAGGACATGCAACAGGAAGAGATCATTTAAGAGCCTGGACGTGAAGAAGGCAATTAGCTTGGCAAACTTCAGCCTTGGACTTTTGTTTTCCTAGATTCCTGTTGAGGGTCCAGTACCAGAAAGCCGTCACTCTCACAGTGCCTGTAGCTGGAAAGGAGGAGTGCTAATTGCAGGAGGTCTAGGAGCAGCTGAGCAGCCCTTAGGTTCAGTTTTCTTTCTGAGGGAGCTTGAACATGGCTTTCAGTGGCAGATGGTAGAGACACACCCTCCTCTCATCCCAAGGTAAGTAGAAGGCATTCAGCAGTGAATCTTTGACCTGTCTCTACCTACCTCTCTTACTAATGGAGTTCAGTCTCATTTTGAACTCACAGATACTCACATACTGCACATGTGCATGACGGAAAACTTCTGCTTGTTGGTGGAGTGTGGTTTCACCCATCCTCTGTGCCAGGCATCACTGTCATTGACTTAATGACTGGTCTCTGCTTGGACTATACAATTAATGTGGTAAGTACTGAAATTTTTCTTTCAGGGTAAACAGTGCTGCGTGAAGGAACGTGGTAATTTTAGGGCTATTCCCTGAAACAGAGTAGGGAATGCAAAGTAGGCAAATTTGTGAGTGGAATAAACATTCCTTGTTTGAGGTAAGATCTAATTTTGAAGTGCTTTTACCAGCCCAGAGAACATAATGGTGTTAAGAGAGGGAGAGTCTGAGTGTGCAGAAGACTGGAGGGCTCTATTCCAGACAGGGGGAGCAGAACTGAGATGGGCACAAGCACAGTAATTTCAGGATGTCTATGGAAGAAGAGAACAGATCAAACCAGAGCCTCAGTTAGTCTTTATGGAGGTCTGTGGTATAATTTCATTAAAAACTTCATGGTGGAAATTGCTGTGTGCTATAGCTGCTGCCTGAAGTACAAGAAGAAAACAGCATGGAAATGCTGGAAACTCCACTGAAACATAAGAAAACTTTTTACTATAAGGGTGACTGAACACTGAACAGGTTGCTCAGAGAGGCTGTGGTGTCTCCATCATTGGAGATATTCAAAACCTGACTGGGCAAGGTACTGAGTAACCTGCTGTAGTTGAGCCTGCTTTGAACAGGGGTGGTTGAACTAAATGATATTCAGAGGTTGCTTCCAACCTCAGCTATTCTGTGATTCTGTTCTATGATTCAGTGAAGAACAATTATACAGGTGATGCCACATAGCAGGATTTTGGCATACTCTGGGCAAAACTCAGTCTAAATCTGTGAGTAGCCCTCATCTGATAATACTGCCTGGAGTACAAGAAAGACGTGGACCTGTTAGAGCGGGTCCAGAGGAGGGCCACAAAAATGGTCAGAGGCTTGGAACACCTCTCCTATGAGGACAAGCTGAGACAGACTTGGAGTTGTTCAGCCTGGAGAAGAGAAGACTCCGGGGAGACCTTATCATGGCCTTTCAATACTTAGAAGGGGCTTATAAGAAAGATGGGGACAGACTTTTTAGTAGGGCCTGTAGTGACAGGACAAGGGCTAATGGTTTTAAACTAAAGGAGAGTAGATTCAGACTAGATATAAGGAAGAAATTTTTTTACAATGAGAGTGGCGAAACACTGGAACAGGTTGCCCAGAGAGGTTGTAGATGCCCCATCCCTGGACACATTCAAGGTCAGGTTGGACGGGGCTCTGAGCAACCTGATTGAGTTGAAGATGTTGCTGCTTATAGCAGGGGGGATTGGACTAGATAACCTTTAAAGGTCCCTTCCAACCCAAACCATTCTGGGAGAAAGCTTCTGTTGCTTGACAAGTTTTTATTTGTCTTTTATGTAAAAACCCCAATTTCTTTAGAGATCTGTACATACGGATCCTGTCCCCGGTGAAACTGGAACTTGTGACTGGTCTGTTTTTTATAATAGGCAGTATGTGTGCATCTGGCTGACCTTGCAGCATTTTCCTGAGGGTATAAAGCATGAAGTATGCTTAAATGTAGTTTATTTTTTTCTTACTCTTTATAGCAGGAGTTATAAGTGGCCTAGTATCCTTTAGATAAAATAGGCTACTCTTGTTGGATAGCGGTGAGGGTAGGTACAGTGATAATAAAGTTGTATCTAAAAGAATAGAACTTTTTTATTTACATTGAATAAGTGGATGCAGATGGCTTGGTAGCTGCCTTTGCTTATGAGCTGTTTGGTTTGACTTAGGCTAAACTCTGTAGGCTTTTGGACCTACCAGTACTGTGCTAAAGTACTGATAGTACTGTACAGTGTATGTGGATTGGTCCCAAGTTTTGAAAGACTGGAATCGTCAGTAATTTTCTGTGCATACTGGATACTATCAGTATTACTGCTTTCATACACGTTAGAAGGTGATAGCACCAAAACCATTGACTGGCAGCTTTCTGTCTGCTTGAAAAAGCCATGGAACAGTTACCATGGGCAGCTATCTCTCTGAATCACTATCCCTAAACCTTTCTCCAAGAATACAGACAAGGGTACCCTCATAAAAGTTGCCTTCTGTCTTCAGCATTTTACAAGGGAAGCCTCTGCAACCTGGCTACTTCAGATTCCCGTGGCCCAAACAACTGAATTGTCAACACAACAGTTTTCTTGCTGCTTGTCATGGTTTAGCCCCAGCCAGAAGCTGAGCACCACGCAGTCGCTCGCTTGCCCCCCCGCCCCCAGTGGGATGGGGGAGAGAATCAGGAAGAAGAAAAGGCAAAACTCGTGGGTTAACAACAACAGTTTAACCAGAGAACAAAAGAAAAGAAAACAAACAAACAAGAAACCCCAACAATAACAACAACAGAGTATACTTAGGACTGCTTGTCCCCCTCTGTATAGTGAGCATGGCGGTCACATAGTATAGAATAGACCCCAGCCAGCTTCTGGTGAAAATTAACCCTATCCCAGCCGCAACCAGGACACTGCTACAGTCTTTTGTCTGCAACAAGTGTGTCTCCAAGGTTCACTTTCCTGAGCTTTCCAATTTTGGAGGTCATCATGAAAGAGCTTCTCTTCAGATTGTCAGCTATACAGGTTATATATCAGATGTTTCTTGGACCTCAGATGTATAACTATATACTTTAGGCTGTCTCCTTTGTGGTAAAGAGGGTATGACTGTTCATTGCTTCTTCTGATATAAGAACTAGGAGACATCAAAAGAAGCTGGCAGGCAATATGCTTCAAAAGGGTGCTTCACATGAAACAGTTAAGCTCTGGAACTCCTTGCCACAGGCCATGAATGCCAAAGGTTTATATGGATTCAAAAAGTGACTGGCTCTGTTCTTGGAAGGAAAAACATCAAGATTCAGGGAGTACAAAGACATTCTCTCATTAAAAATCACTGAACTGCAAGTTGTTGGGTGGGTGGAGTGTACTAGAGGAGTATATCGTTGTTTCCTTGTTCCTGTGTTCTCTAGCTATCTATATTTGCCCACATTTGTGGGTGGTATAGTGGACTAAATGGTCCTAGAAGGGACCCAGTGTGGCTGTTCTTAACTTTCTAATGAAGGTACCATATGAATTACCTTCTACAGCATTGTATGAAGTACACATGTTGAAGTCCTGTATGTTCAAAATCTCCTTTCCTTTTTTTAGGAGTATCTGGAGTGGCCATTAATGCTACATAATCATAGTAGTGTCTTTCTGCCAAATGAGAAGGAGTTGTTGCTTATTGGCGGTGGTGGGAACTGCTTCTCCTTTGGGACACACCTGAACCCAGAGCCTGTCTCATTGAGCCTCAGCAACATCCTGACTAGCCACTGACTGGGACCAAACAGGACTGAACCATGCTGCTGCACGGTGGCGAGACATCTATTCACTTGTAGGTCCAAGAGCAGCAAAATGTTTCCACAAAGGTTTTGTATCCAGAATGCATTTGTAAAGGTGGGATTAGAAGGGACAGTTATGACAAGGGGTTGCATACCTTATCTGTCTTTTTTTTGTACTGCTCTTTGTGTTGCTGTAAATAAAGTATCTCAAAAGTAGCTTTGTGGTGACAGCAGTAGTCCTTAGAGGTGAAATGAGGAAGAGTGCTGTGTTCAAAAGGGACATGACTTTGCACAATGCTGACTTGGAGGTACAGTGAAGTCACTGAGTCAAAAAGCCACTGGAAACATTCAATCAAGCATAATTACATAAGTGAAAGGAAGCGTATCATAGGTCAGACTTGAATGTTTCAAAAGGTCATGTCTAGTCTAGATATGACAAACTTATGCTCCTCTGATTCTTGTTGCCAGCAGCTCAAACTCTGCTAGCTGTAGCCCTTGCTTGTTTCCTGGGAGGGTAATGACATACCCATAAAAGAGGGGCGGAGGGGATGCTACATGAAATCACGACTCAGTGTCATTGCTAACGTTTGAGCTCTTCTTCTATGCCTGGGAAGGTGCCATGGTGAGCAGACTGTGCTTGGAACACAGTGTTTGAGTACAATGTTCAAGCTAGGAGGATGTTCTTGAGAAGAGACATACACTTCTTTCTATATGTATTTTATACAAGATGACCAAATGAGTTCAGGGAGGTTTTTGTTTTGGGGAAAGCCCTGTGGAAAACTACTAGAGAGAGACTCATTGGAGTATAAACTAGAAAATGAGAAAGGGAGATCTCTAAAGCTACTGCCGTACCAAAATTAGTTGAGGCTGCTGATTGGGATCATGTCTGTAGGCAGCCAAAAATCAGATTGCTTCCTGAATTCTTCAGCGAGAAGAGGTGTCTATAAACCTGTGAAGTTAAGGAGAAGGTAGAATAACCTCAGTGGCTCTTCATGGCTTCTACTGGCTGTGATAAGGAAAGTGCCTTTGAGAGCACCTGCTGGGCCTGGAGTCTATCCAAGGAGCTGGCAGACACTGGACCAGGAGTAGGCCTGCAGTCACTCGGTTCAGTTTCCCATCAAGCTCCCTCCTCCTCTTGCAGTTGTGAATGGCCAGTGTCCAGGATCTGGAGGAGATTGGGGAGGTCCTGTGACTCAGCAGGGCCTCAGGTGGGGAGTGTGTAAATAAAAAAGCTGAGAAGTGCAATTCACCCAGGTGTTCAGGAGGAGCCAGAAGAGGAATTGCAACTTGATGCACTTGAACATGGTCTTCCTGCTGCAGAAGGCACATGAATCAGGTGATGCTAGGAACTGCATTATGAATCCGTGAAGGACTTCTCAGTTTACATCCCCAGTAGGCTATGGAATTAACTCAGGTTTAAGCTGGATCACCTATATTCCTTGTTGCCCTTTTCTTATGCTAGAGGTCCTGCTGCTTTGTGTCAGGAGAGGATGCAAAGGTAAGAAAACAAAAGATGCAGAATGGGTTCACAGAAGTAGTGCACTGGAGCTAGTTTTCTTTGCAATCCCAGTAAGAAAAGCACTCACACTGTGTACGGTATTGATTAAAATGCCATTTATTGAAGCTAAGACCAGAATGAAAAAGAGGATAATATCGGTAATCTTAACGTCCCTTCAGATGCTGGGAACATGGAGTTGTGCCAAGTTAGAGGAACTTCCAATCAGGGCACGGCATGCAGTGTAGATCCTGCCTATGGAGAGGTTCCACCAACAACTTGGTCTCTCGAGCTCTTACTTTCTTAGAACAAAATACTACTATTCATCATTTCTGCTGTCAAACAAAAGGATGTTCACTTGAGAATCTGTTGCTTTACTTCACGATAAAGAGAAGGACGTGCAGGTGATGTAATTGCCAGTGCCAAGTGGGAGCTGTGTACAGGTTCCTTTGTTACCATTATTAGGTGGCAAACATTATCCTGTGAGCAAGGGATATGTGCAGCGCAACACAGGCTTGAAGGCCAAGCTTTATTTGCCGCATAGCACAGCACCAGGCCTGCACCTTCTCAAGGTTAACTGTTAAATGGATCACTGACTCCTGTACAATATTCTTCTGGTTAGGACCACTACGGTAACCTCCTCCTTTGACAGCCAGCATTTGGTTGTGTGTTCAGATCTTAGGTCTTGGTTCGATAGAGTGCTGGCATGACCTTTTCAGTCACACCGCTGAGGTGGTGAATGACCAGAGATGTGAAATGTTCTTGCAGGGCTCTAGTCTTAGGGGTAGGGGAAAAATGCAGACAGGTGAGAGCAGGATTTTCCTCTCAAACATAAGATCTAAATCCTATCCCCAAAGGGAAAAGTGTTTGGGGGGAGGGGGGTGGGGGGTGGCTGACAGCTATTCAGTGACTTGCTACACCACAGGCAGCAGCAGGAGTTGGCCCTTCCTCGCCAGACACGAATGCTGGTCCATTAATGACTCTTAAGGTGTTGCAAGAGAAGGGGCAGTGTATTTGCACTGAGCCCCATGGCAGACTTACTGCCAGATGTTGTTTATGTGCATTAATAAACAATTGCTTCATTCTTTGTACTCGTCTGTGATGTCTGTAGCCCCTTTAGCCTTGATAGAAAGTGCCAGAAGTCAATGGCCAGGAGAAGGAGGGTTATCTATTGGGTGTGACCGTTTTGGCATCCCTGGGGATTCCTGAAGAACACCTGTGCTGTTCATGTGGTTGTGGGGGATTTCCTTTGTGTTGGCATGAACACTCGGGGCTGGCATCATCAATGCTTGGTGGCATTTCTCATCACCCTCCAGAGCTGTGTGAGGTCCCCAGGCTGCTCCTCAGTTTGCCTGCAACAAACTGCAATGTCCCCAGTGTGTCTGAGGCTGAGGCCTATCTGGGTGCTTCTGGAAGATGGGGTTTTGACAGGAACAGGGAGTGCCTGCAGGTAACTTCGATCAGCCACACTGATCCCCACAGAATGCATTACGGCCCTTCTGGTGTGCACCAAGACCCTTCATTTGTATTTTGTAGTGCCCCAGAGCCCTGTGTGTTCCCTCTGAATAACTCAGTTCACATTTTTGGGTTGCCCTGAGGCCTCCATGTGCCTTTCTGTATGCCCCTGGGCTGTGTGTTTGTATTGCAGTGTGCCACAAAGTTTTCCTGTTTAACTTTCTCCCCTGTCACAAGATATTTCAAGTGCTTTTTTGTGTGCTCCAGGGTCATTGTTTTCCTTTTGATGTGCCCCAGCCCCCCCGCCCCTTTACCTTTCTGTGACCCCACACTCCTCCATTTCCCTGTAATCCCCTGCTGGTTTTCTTTGCTTTGCTTTTGTTGCACAGCAGTGCTCTGCATTTACGCTCTTGTCACCTTTAATACTGCTTTTTCCTTTTTGTGCAACCCGGGGCTCTCCCTTTAACTTTCAGCAAACTGCTCTCAAGAGCTGGGGCACACCTCTGCTATCCAGCTCTTGGTAGCCCCAGCTCCGGGGTTAATGGTGATGACCCCCTGTTCCCCATGGGCTAAAGCTGTGGGCCATGGGGGCAGCTGTACTGGCAGCATCTGAGGGTGGGCATGGGGCACTGTGCTGCTCACAGAGGCCGTTCACTGGATGGGGCTGTGCTGCTTGGTGTCGTCATGTTGGGGTCAGTCTGGGACAATCGTTGCCATCAGGGATCAAGACCATGGCTGAAACCACAGAGAAGGTGAACAGGGGTCCATGTTTGGGGCTGCAGGTCCTGCACATGCAGGGCATCCCTGCAACTGGGAATGCCCTGGGCAACGTGACACATGGTGGGGGAGCCCGGGCATGCACCAGGACAGGACCCGGGGAGAACCGCGGTGGGGCTGGAGGAGGATGCAGCACTGGGGTGGTGGGCAGCTAGGGGCCATGGTGGGTGAAGGTGGTGCACCAGGGCAGTGCAAGGGCCACACACAGGCATGCAGGGATACCTGGGTACTGGGACCATTCTAGAGGGAGTCCAGGTTGGTGTGGACTAAGTGCCTGTTAGTCCTATGGAACTCGATCACTATTGGCCCGAAGGCCTGCAAAACTACCAGAAGTGGTCCAATCTAAACTGGAAGTTGCGCTAATAACACGAGAAACTACATAATGACACTGGAATTGAGTTCTGTAGGAATGGAAGTTGGCCATAATAGACACAAAGTGGTCTGAAATCCACTGGAATGGAGTTGGACAGAAATGCAAATGATACATGATAACTGGAAGTCAGCCACATTTAACCAGAAATGATGTTTAAAGGACTGCGAACACAACCTAAACTACCAGAACAGCCAAAAAAACCCACCCAGAAAACATATCTTATGCAAAGTCCAAACCACTATCCTAGTCCTAAAATAGACAGCAAGCTAAAATTGGACCCCCTGAAAAAGAAACTAAAAAATGCAAGATAAACAAAAATACCCCCAAAACCCCGGGACCCCAGAACCTTAAATCTCTCCATAACACTAACACTCTTCAGCCAATCCTGCCTTAACCCTAGCACCGCAAAAACCTGGCACAATGTAATCCTAGCACACTATAAGCCTTGCTCATTGTAACCATAGGCTTTTAAGAAATTAGGGTTAGTGGGTGGGATAAAGAGTCCAGGGGCTTGGCTTTAAGGTCAGTAGTAGGGGTTGGGAATTAAAGCAAGCAGTTAGGTCCTGGGTCGGGGGTTGGGGTTACAGTTAGGGTTCGGGTCATTAGGGTTACGGGTTACGGTTAGGTTCATTAGGTTTAAGGTAGTAGTTAGGGGTTAGGGTTCAATTTAGGGTTCAGTTTTTAGCGTTGGGGCCATAAAGGTTAGGGGTAAGGGTTAGAGTTAGGGTTAGGTTAAGGTTAGAGGGTTAGGGGTCCTGCTTCTCTCCAGAGTACTCCAGGGCCTTCGCCAGGCTTTGCCAATGTCCAGACAGGGCTCTGCTGCCTTCCAGAGTGTCTGATGGTTTTTGCCAGGCTTTGCCAAGACCCACAAAGGGCCCTGCTTCCCTCCAGAGTGCCCCAGGGCTTTTGCTGGGCTTTGCTGATGTCTGTGAATGTGTGAAGTGGGATATCCACATCAGAGCGGACTTTGGCAAGGTGAGTGATGACCGGTGTGCTGAAGTAGCATTTTTTTTGAGGTGTCATATTATTGATGTAGCTAAAATCATACCCTGTTGTTTGAGTTTTACAGGTGGAAGGCATGGCAGACCGAAGAATCCAACTCTGAGCAGCTGAGGTAAAGGAGCAGGAGAGAGGAAGTGCTGTGAGCAGGCTGAGGTTTTGGGTGGTATCTCAGCACATGCTTTTTCCTTTGTTTTTTTCACAGGTGCACACTCCTTCCCAGAGTGGTGAAGCTGCACAGCAATGAGCAGTTTGAGAAAAGGTGAGAGACTCATTACATGGTCTGGTTGGGCTCGAATTGCCAAGGATCATGCAGCAACTTGGCCAAGCATTTCTCTTTGGTTTTGCAGGCGCCTCAAACAGCAGAGGATTTGAAGTGAGTTGGCGGAGGAGAAAGGAGCAACAGGGCAGAAACCACAGAGCAAATGATTGCTTCTGAGTATGATGGGTGCTTTATCTGTCTGGTTTTCTGGCTTCTATGAGCAATACTGACTGCAACATCTGATTTTTGGGAGCAGTGCAGCACTTCTGAAGAGAATGTCATTGTGGTAGAGGTCAATGCTGGCTGGCATGTCAGTGACTGGTGGCGCTCTGTCTTGCAGGTGATGAAGAGGAACCTGGTGAATGCAGGAGCATCCCAGTTAGATGATGTGCTCCTGATGAGGATGGATTCTGGACCCTGACCTCTGAAAGGTAAATCAAGAGGCAAAAGCAATGGGTGGGGTGGGGCCAGCAGGGGGTTTAACATCAGGACTGTGGAGAGGGCTCTTTAGGCTCCATTAAGTCTGGGGGCACATAGAGGGCCCAGGGTCCATCCTGCAGGATGTGAATGTTCTGGCCTGCGTCTGCGTCCTAGTGTCACTTGTGTCGTCTGTGTTTGTTCTTGTATATGGTGCCTTCCACCGGTGTCTATGTTCCGCCCCACAGGCTCTCCACACTTGGCACACACCTTGATAGGTGTCCGTAGGGTCTCTAATGCCTCACTACTTCGGCATAGAGCCCATCGAGTGCTTCTTGTCTCGTGATTGGAACTTAAAGTATATTTTGCATCACAGATGTTTCTGGAGGGTCGCCTTTGCGGAGGTGATCTGGGCCAGAATGACAGCTTTGCTCTTGGAAGTTCTGTTTCCATAGAGATCCCCTGCAGCATTTCATCCCTGCATCCTTATGGGCTTAAATCTTAAAGCCTAGACTCTCACACATCCATTGTTCTGGTTTTGTATTGCGTTGCAGCACTGTGTATTGGTTTTGACTACCATCTGAGACTGCCTTGCTTTGCAGTGCTTTGTGTTGTTTTGCATTGTATCACTCTGGTTTTGTATTGCATTGTATCGCTCTGTACTTGAGATGATGTATGGATGATGGATGGAGTTTTACCAGAGTGTACAATTCAAAGCAAAGAAGGAGTGGGAGCAGCACATGTAGTGTAGTGTCTTCCTCAACTTCCAGTTATGAAGGCTGACACTTTGGAATCATGTGGAGTGGTGATGTTCTTTTGAGGCAGTTTCAGGAATGGCTCTAGAATTGAGGTGATCTGCCATCCTGGCTGTCACGTCCCAACTTCTTGCCCACAGCAATTGCTGCATCCCAGTTCTGGGTCCTAAACACACTGTGGCAGAGAAGAGGGAGGAGTGACTCAGGTTCGCGGATCTACTTTGTTGGAATTGAGCACAAATGGTGCTAAGGTTCACAATTCAGGCATACAATTTATTCATTCAACATCTGAGCATACAAATTGTCATTCAATAACAGAAAGTTCACTAATTGCTAATCCCACTTTGCAGTAAAAAGAAAGAGAGAAGGAGAGAAAGAGAGAAAAAGAAGGGGGGGGGGGGGGGGGACAGAGGGGGGGGGGGGGGCGGAGAGAGGGGGGGGGACAGAGAGATCACCGGTCCGGGGTCCAGCATTGGTCTAGCCGACGGGCGTCTCTGGTCTGCAGGAGCGCTCACCCAAAGGGTCCCACTGAATGTCACTTGCCTTCCTCTTAAAGCAATCCTCTTCCATCTGCGGATGTTTAAGGCATACTTAGCATGTTTCTGGGACCTCCGTCTCTGAATCCCTGCCAGGTTGCCCTTATCTTTCCACAGCCTCCTTATCTCCCAGCCCGGGGATCCTCCAGTAATTAGTGCATTGTTGCAGGGGAGACAGGTTGATCTTGGCATTAGATTGTGTATTCCTTCAGTTGGTCTTCTACAGTGGCAGATGGGTGGTGAAATGGATATGTTCTGAGTGAGGAGTGGAATGAGTGGCTGTTGAATGAGTGTTAGTTTCTGAATGTATCTACATTGTATACATGAATTGTTTTATTCCAGGTTGTATTTAACATTGAGATGATAAATTATTTTTTAAATTATAATAAAAAACACATCTGGGGGATTTTTTTTTTTCCCCCAGATGTTTTTTTCCCTGGTCCCGGCCACTCTGCGAGGCGATATTCATCACCAATGTTTGGACCGAGGTCCAACTCAGGCCGGGGTTTTCGCAGGCAGGGTGGTTTTTGAGGCCCTTGGAAACAGCATTCCCAAGGAGCACTGCAGACATGGGGCGATGGCCTCTTGTGGTGGGCAGGTGGCAGAATGGATAAGCTGAGAGTGAGGGGTGGCTTGTGTGGTAGCTGAATGAGTGATGTGGTTTGAATGTGTCTAACCTTGTATGATTGTGTTTTATGTTTTTTTATTTTTCCTTGCAGGTTGTATGTGGAGTTGAGATTTTTTTCCTTTTCAGACATTTAGGGAAAAAAAAACCCAAACAAAAACCAACCAAACAAAAAAAACCCAGCTGGGGGATTTTTATCCCCCCCCCCCCCAGTTTTTTTTCCCCTAGTCCCAGCTGCTCTGTGAGGTGATATTCATTGACAATGTTTGGATGGAGGTCAGGCTCAGGCCAGAGTTTTTGCAAGTAGGGTGATTTTCAAGGCCTCCAGGAATGCCGTTCCTGGGGAGTACTCCCCTGGAACATGGCAATTGCCTGTCATTGCAGGGAGATATGTTCTTTAGCAGATGGTCATGGGAAGATGGTTGTGAATTTTGCAGTTGAAGGAGTTGGACTAGATGGCCAGTGTTGAGGAGGACTGGGTTGTGAAGGAGGTGGGCCTAACTGTATTTTACACGGGTAGGATTGTAAATTCTTTTGATGGGTGTTGTAGTTTCTGATGTAATGATACTTCTCAATTTTTATTTTTGTATGCAGGTGTGGAAGTCAAGAACCCATTGAGATGAGCAGAGCTTGCTTGCTTTCTGCCTGGGAATACAAATTGTGGAGATGATGTTGCCTTGAAGAGGAAAACTTTTACATGTAAAGCAATAAACTGAGTACCTAATGGGAGCGATAAATATGGAAAAGACTCTAGCTACTAGGTAGAGAATCATAGGCACTCTTTTGTCTCCTGTGTCTGTCTTTTTTTTTGTCCGTGTTTATGTTTGATATTTTGTGTTTGCCTTTGTCTTTGATTTTTTGTGTCTGTATTTTTTGGGTTTTGGGGGTTTTTTTTGGTCTTATTTTTTGTTTGTCTTTGTCTCTGATTTTGTTTTTTGTTTGTCTTTAAAATTTTAATAAGCAGCAGTAGAAAAGGGCACATACCTTGTGAGTAATTACTCCTTTAAATTAAAAAAACCCAAACAAAACCAAACCAGCTATTATTCCCAGGGTGTGTGCCATTTTCTACTGCTGCACTGGACTCACTATTTTAATTTTTTATTTCTTCCATCTCTGCATACCACATCTGTATAGTATTTCATGTTCTAATTGGGAGTAATCTCTGATTAAAATAATCATTAAAACAGATTATTATAACAATGAATTACTGACAATTAAAATACCAATTAAATTCTCATTAGGCAAACTAATTATGTAAATTAAACTCAAATTTTTGTCCACACTACACTCCCCCAAATATCAATTAATCAACACCTCACCTCCATTGAAAAGAATTACAAACATAAACAGACACCACACAACTAATAAAATACTTAAAAACCCAAACGTATAGAAACAACTCAACCCCATCACACAATTAAAAACAGCACCACACATTAAAAAAACCCACAACTTGAAAATCCACAAAGCAAACAATAAACACCACCACCCCCACCACCCCCCCCCCCCCAATACACAAAGGGTTAAAAATTGAATCCACCATTAGGGGGGGGGGGGGGAAATCACAAAAGCACCAGGTACAGACAGAGGCCGACTTCCGGACAATAGAGACCTACATCCGCTTCGGTACTCTATGAGCCAGAAGCTAGTCTCTATCATCCAGAAGTCCTTCAACATCACCGGAAGTGGCTATCATTACACTGGAAATGTCCTTCTACAGCTGGAAGAGAACTCCAAATGCTCAGAATGAACTGGAAGATGACATTCTACAACTGGAAGTGGCATGAATACACAGGAAGTCCCTAATAAAAGACTGGAAGTCAGACATAGAAACAGGAAACACCAAGTAAATCACTCGAAGCAGACTCATTATGACTGGAATGGGCACAGAAATAGACAAAGGCTTGTGTTTCAGATTAGTGGTTAGTACTTAGACTTACAGGCAGCATTAGGAGTAAGAGTTAAGGGGGTACAGGGTGACAGCAGAGCTATGCCTACTGATGCCTTCAAGCTTACCCTTAGCACACTTTTAGCTTTGTAGCAGACTTCACATCCCTCTCGTTCCTTCAGAAGACATCCTGCGTCCATATCTGCGACATAGCCCAGTCATTCTGTCCTCTTTTCCCTCTAGCCATGCCTCTTTTTGTTCCCTGGACCTCTGATGATATGTTTACTCAGTTCAGATCCCCACTGGATTTAATTGTCATATCCCCAAGCCCTGTTTTGGCTTGGCAGGGCACTTTGCACCCCTCTTTTCCCCCTCAGAACCCTTCCTGAGTCTGCATCTATTACCTCAGTTGGTCTTTCTGTCCTTTCATCTGCTTGGTGCGCCTCCATTCAGTCCTTGGTCCCCTGAGGACATCTGTACTTTGTTCAATTCCCTTTTGAGCTCATTGCATCCCTGAGACTTCTTTGGTCTCTGTCATGGTTTAACCCCAAATCGTAACCCAATACCACGCAGCCGCTCGCTCACTGCCCCCCTCCCTGTTGGGGTGGGGAGGAGAATTGGAGAGAAAGGAAAACTCGCGGGTTGAGATAAAAACAGTTCACCAGGACAGCAAAGGAAAAAAAAAAAGTA